>CM057814.1:14895486-15282986 GCA_030067965.1 Latrodectus elegans
ACAAAAAATTCTATTCTATAAAACTGAAATTTATTCGCGAAAAAAAAAATTAACTAGTTTTTGAAAGCTGGCTCAGAAAAACATTGAAATTCCTTTAAGTTTTTTTTTAAAAAAACTTCATATTTCTTCTGTGGAGTAGTAAAATTAAGTTAACTCGAACATGCTGTATTCATGTTCATGAAACTGTATAAATGAAATTTTAATAGAAGAAAAGGCGATGTATTATGGCTTAAAAAAAAGCTATATTTTAATTTATATACTTCATTCCTAATTATATAATGTTAAGAAAATCAAAATCAATACGCGTTTAAAGTGTTCTTAATTTTAAATTACTGCTATTAATATTCTGATGAAAATTTTAAGTGATTGCTTTAAGCATTTAATTGCTTAAAATTTTGTCACATGATAAATTCTGTTTTTAAGGCATAGATGTTAAACTTCTATTCATTCTCAAGAAAAAATGCTATTTCCCGTCATATTTTAATTATTGAGAAAACTAAAAAGCAAGAAAAAGGATGATTAAAAAATTAATGTGGAAAAATTCGATCTTAAATTGAGATTTAAAATTTAAAAGCATTATTTCTGCTTTTATTTTTACTTATTTTCATTATTTCTACAATTAAAACACATTATTTAAAAATTAAACTTATGTTTCAAATTTTGTGAAAGACCTTTTTCGATTTAAGTGTTCCAGGAAATCTAATTTAAAAATAATTAATTCGCATAGAGTTTGAAAACTTATGTATTTATAATTTCACATAATTTTAAAAAATATAAATTATTACGCATTTCTTAAATGTGGCTGAAACTATAAAAACAAGCATTTTGCAGTAAAAATTGCATAGTGTTTTCACTCTCATGATATATTCATATATATATAACTTTATTTGAATGTATGTTCCTTATCAATCAAATAAAAAGATATATAATCTAGTAAATATTTAACTTATTTTTAATTCCATTATGCACGATTTCCAAATAAAGTCATTAACAAAGCTGCAAACAAATAGTCTTATTCCCAAATGGTGAATTGGCAACGGACCACAAAAGCAGACGATTTTGAGTCCCCTGATGTATTGTGTACAATTCACACCAGCTGCGAAAAAGCTATCTAAGAATTTCAGCGCAAATGAGCCCTAATTTGTAATAATTGCTGCAGGCGAATTATAAGTTGTAACTTTGAAAGAAGCTCCTTTTCTCTTACGTATCGCTATGAGGCTCATTGGCACTAAATTTTCCACAAAAAAAGTAGAAATTAACGCAGAAACTTTGAACAGAGAGAGAGAGAGAGAAAAAAAAAAGATTTTAGAGTGTTCATTACATATTTTTCTGGAGCTCTTGGAGTAGTTTTTTTTTTATCGTACTCCTTTTCGTCCACGGATTCATTTTCTTTGTTCTTTAATTTCCTAAGTTCTAAAGTCATTAATCTTATATGTCATTTACAGGCTTCGAGATAAGCACTGTTCCATTTCGAACAGTAATGAAATAAGTCGGTGTTCTATGGACTCTAAAACAAAGCAGAGTTTTATTATTCTAATTCAATTACTATAGTTATTGATTTAAAAATTTAAATTAACTATTTAGTTATTTAAACCATTGCATACGACTACAAACTGTATAATCTGGAAGTTATAGTTGATGTAATATTTCGTTTTACATTTATAGTATTTAAAAACTCTAATTTGTGTCTCAAATTTAAGAACTCAAGTCTTCACAGTGAACCAATAAATATTTAATAAAAATTCTTATCAATATATTAATATATTCTCCTTTATGTATATATTTTAAAATTTATCTTCGGGGTACTTACATCTGATAGAATGAAACTTCTAAAGAAATTAAATAACATTTTCCAATTGCTTATTGAAAATTTTCATACCAAAGATCATTCCATTGAGTTAAGAAAAGTTTGATCTTAAATATTAGGTAAATATAATAACTTTTAATATTGAATTTAATTAATAAATTTATTTCACTAATGTTTTTAATTTATTTCTAAAGGCATACATCTATATCTATAGTAATAAATTAAAGTGCAAATAATCGATTCCTTTAGATTATGTCAACATAATTAATGTCATCAGAATATTTTAAAAATGATTTAGTTATTAATATATATATATATATATATATATATATATATATATATATATATATATATATATATATATATATATATATATATATATATATATATATATATATATATATATATATATATATATATATATATATATATATATATATATATATATATATATATATATATATATATATATATATATATATATATATATATATATATATATATATATATATATATATATATATATATATATAAACACATCTATTTCTGTGTATTTAAAGATAAAAATTTAAAAAGACATACTCTGAAGATGTATGTTTTAGAAAAGTAGTACTTGAAAGTAAGAAATTTGATGGCATTATCGATGCAAAAATCAGGCAAAAGCATGTTACTCATGAAAAAATAATGATGCGTGGATCAGGAGTGTAATAGGAGTGTACTTGAAAGTAATCAGGAGTGTACTTGAAAGTAATCAGGAGTGTACTTGAAAGTAATCAGGAGTGTACTTGAAAGTAATCAGGAGTGTACTTGAAAGTAAGAAATTTGATGGCATTATCGATTCAAAAATCAGGCAAAAGCATGTTACTCATGAAAAAATAATGATGCGTGGATCAGGAGTGTAATAGGAGTGTACTTGAAAGTAATCAGGAGTGTATTTGAAAGTAATCAGGAGTGTACTTGAAAGTAAGAAATTTGATGGCATTATCGATCCAAAAATCAGGCAAAAGCATGTTACTCATGAAAATATAATGATGCGTGGATCAGGAGTGTAATAGGAGTGTACTTGAAAGTAATCAGGAGTGTACTTGAAAGTAATCAGGAGTGTACTTGAAAGTAATCAGGAGTGTACTTGAAAGTAATCAGGAGTGTACTTGAAAGTAATCAGGAGTGTACTTGAAAGTAAGAAATTTGATGGCATTATCGATGCAAAAATCAGGCAAAAGCATGTTACTCATGAAAAAATAATGATGCGTGGATCAGGAGTGTAATAGGAGTGTACTTGAAAGTAATCAGGAGTGTACTTGAAAGTAATCAGGAGTGTACTTGAAAGTAATCAGGAGTGTACTTGAAAGTAATCAGGAGTGTACTTGAAAGTAATCAGGAGTGTACTTGAAAGTAATCAGGAGTGTACTTGAAAGTAAGAAATTTGATGGCATTATCGATGCAAAAATCAGGCAAAAGCATGTTACTCATGAAAAAATAATGATTCTAAAATCCTTCAAATGATATACTTTTGGATACATTGGTTGCAAAGTATTCCTCATTTTGTTCTCCGATTGTTGTCCCTTACTTGAATCGTCAAAAACCTAAAAAATATTAAGCAAAATACTTACAATTTTTTGTAAAATGTAGAAAACTCTAAGACAATGACTTCTTAAAGACTATTATTATAACCAAAGTAAATTGAAAAGTGATATTTAATCAATAGAGATTCAAATCTGTTTCACACCGGATGTGCATTCAAAATACCCCTCTTGGAGAAAGTGGTTCTAAAGTTATAAGCCCAATCAAATCATTTATTTTTCTCAGGAGTGTAATAAATTATTCATCAAATGAATATGCCATAAAATTTGTAAAACTTATCTGAGATGCTTCAAAGCCATTTTTATATTTTAAGGAGATTAAATATTTCAGCTCTTAAATTTCACTACATTAACTCATTTTCGTAACGCTGGTTATATGTGATGTGATGAACATTGAAAAATTTATATTCAGATATTCATTGCATCAATTTCTTTTTCGAGATTTTATAGAGCTGATTTTATTTAATTTTCTTTGTAGACTTAGAAAACAAAAGTTGAGCATAAATTTATGCATCTGATAAAATTTACTTCAAACATCAGTAACCCATTTTTCAATTTAAGAGTTTATCATTTAATTTTACCACAAAATAAATGTAAAACAAAAGGCATTTTTTTTTAAAAAAGTGACATATTCACTACTAAGTAAATATATGTGACTTAACTAATAAAATCACTGAAAATATATCTGCATTACGAAATATAATCTTACTCTATATTTACGAGATTTCTTTTATCCAAATTAACTCTTAAAAAGAATTCCCTGATTTATCCACAATTTTATGACATAGAATGACTTTTTCCCCTTTTCCCAGATTATGATCCAATCTGTATTTAGCGTGGCGCCTGCAAAATTTCGATAACACCAAAGTAGTGGCATATATTAACATTATTTTCTGATGTTTTTTATTTCTTTTTACAGATTGGGGAAAATAATTTTTATTTTTGTTGGCTTCAACAGTTGTTCTTGATGTTCATTAGGTATTTTTTGAATTCCACTGAAGCTCTTTATCTATGTTAACAGATAAAAGAAACAAGAAGCGATTTTTTGGAAGTTATAAAATCAAATTAACTATAGTATCCTTAAGGATTTTGAGATTTTCGACGCTTACTTTCACACAATGAAGATCACAATTTTTATATTTTGTATGATTTACGATAAAAAGACGTTTTTTTTACCATTTATTTATTCAAAAAATGAATAAAATCACAAAGGTAGATATATTAAGTAGATAAAAGAATAAATGCTTCGTTGGAATTCTTTCATTTTTGTAAACTGACTTATTATTATTTTTTAATTTTAAATACTTTATTTTACCTTATCTGATGCAAATTAAATTGGAACTTTTTCTATAATTTATCAACCGGAAACAGTTGATTATATTGAGTTAAATTTTTGTTACTTACATAAATCATTATTTAGTATATAAAAATTTAATTTTAATTTTTTTCTTTATTATATTAGTTACAGTTTAAGGGTTTTTATAAGTTCTTCTAGCAAAAATGCACATATTTAAAATATTGATAATGTCAAAAATATCATTTTCTTTTTAGAAACATTCCTTCATTCTACATTAAAAATTAAAAATTTTAAGCTGAAAATTTAATTAAATCAGTTTATCGTAATAATATTTTGTCTAAAAAAAGTTATTCATTTACTTTCAAAAAATTTTTTTAGTTAAATTTATCGCTAATATTCATGAAAAAAATTAATTTCAAATAAGTGAGCTTTACTTTTGTTTTCGGCTTTACTTAAGTTTATTTTAATATTACTTCCAAGATACAAATCGACAATCAATTAAAATAGGAAATTAGATAGAAGTGATATCAGACAAATAATTTAAATTCTGTGTGCACTTCTAATACTTTTTTTAACGTTTGGTAGCGTTAATATAAGCAACAATAAATCTGAATTTTCATTCGTTTTGATTCCTCTTTTTTGAGATCATTCACTTATAAGCTTCAGTCGTACGTACCTTTTATTTATTTAAATCAAAAATAAATACATTTGAGTTAAAAAAATGATATCTTGCATGTAAATTGTCTAATTGTTTTCAAGCTTTGAGCCTATTTTCTGAATAATTTATATATATATATATGTATGTATGTATGTATTTACATATATTGTTTTTGATGTACATGTATACGGAGACTGTTCAAAGTATTATAAAGACAATGATTTTTCAATTTTATTTGTTTGGCATTGTATGAATAATGAGTGTGTAGTTTCATGACGAAAACATTTTTAATAAACTCATAATAACATAGGAAGAAATTCACTTCTGTTTTATTCATTCTTACGCATATTTATAAAAAAATTATTTTATATATATACATAGAAAATTCACCTCTATATATTATAATCCTTAAATAAAATTACGATATATTACGAATTATATGGCATTCATATGAGATGTATGACATATTTTAATATTTAATAATTTGCATAATAATTTGATAAAGGATATCAATAAATTTATGTCATTTACATTTGTAGAATAGTTGATATTTGTTTTTACTGTGAGATCGCTTTTATGGTATTCTTTCCAATTGGATAGTTTTTAGGACATTTTGTTCATTATTGATCATTTTAATAACATGAACTGAAGTTTTATTGATATATATCTATTTTTTAACAATTTGTATTAATTTGGCATAAATATTTAAGCTCATTTATTACCTGTTTATGTGCCTTAAACAAAATTGTTCATTAAAGTAAATTCGTTCATAACTAGTAATATTTAAAAGCTGTATTTAAAAAAACTCTCTCTCTTTTCTTATTTACTACATTTATAATTTTCTAACTATTTATATCAATGAGAGAAAAAGGGGAGTGATTTATACCGAACTATATTATGGTTTATTTTGGACCTATAACTTAAGTGGAATTCAGATAACTACAAACAATAAGGCCCCGAAATGCAATTCTAGCCACCAACTGATGTACCGAAGTCCTGAGGCCTCCGAGCCCTTGCCAGCTTGACTAGTTTTAAATCAAATGTTTTTAAACTTATTGGTTTATATGCTTTAACTAAAACTGTACATTAGATTATATAATAGATTATACTGGGTCTAACATTTTACATTTATAGAACTATAATTTAGTTTTTAGTCGATTGAAAATACAATGGAAATTTTTTGTTGAATCCATATTGCTAGTTGGATAAAAAAAAAAAAAAATAGGTGATAACTGTCTCAAGGTTTTACAGTGTATATATCAGTATTTATGTAACAATTTAAGGACTTGATTTTTATTAAATAATTATCTGTATTATTTATTTAAAAAATCCGCAACATGACATATATAACTACTGTAGGCCAAGGCCTACAGTAGTTATATCTGTTTTCCTGACCAATGCAATGATCCTGAGCATATGTTCCAGTTAGATCATCAGCCTATCGTAAAAACTCACAGTGTTTAATTCCCAAGCATGTTTGGTACTCAATTTATCGACCCCCTGGTACGATGAAAGGTGGAGTCGACTTTTCCCAGCCCGAATATCGAAACTCGGACCTTTATCTTGGGAGCGCGAATTGCCACCACTAAGCCACCTGATTTTAATTCGTTTCTATATGTGTTTGTATGTTTGTGTTAGTTGTTTCTATGTGTTAAAATATTGCCATAAAAATACAATATCAAAGGTCATTGCAAGAATTAATTTGTCAGAAATTATTTATAAAAGAAGATTTATTTCAAGGAATAGATTTTGACCTGCGCTTCAAGTAAAAATGTCATAAATATAGGAATCATAAGAATATGACGTCATTTTTAATAGAAAATAATATCCAACATTTTTCAAAATTTTTAATTATTTATAGAGTACTTACTTCCATTTGTAATTATTTGACTATTTCTATTTAATAGATCAAAGAGTAGATATTAACAGTGAGAGAGTTTTGATAATTTTACTAAAAATATCTGCGCATTAAAAATGATATTATAAAATAGTACAGTTCATTACATATCGGGTGATTATTTGCTCTAGTAATTATGCCAATATTTTGATTCCATAAATCACAGTAGGTATTAAAAATCAGCACGTTTTGATAATTTACTAAAAATATCCCCCAAATTAAGAGATAAAAGAATCCGGAATAGTGCAATTTATCAATCATTTTCTTCCCCCCCTGTGCCTAGCTATCACCCATATGGTATTCAAGTAATAACTCAATTGAAGTAGAAGAAAGATACATTTGGAGTCCATCCTTCTCAAGATCCTGATCAAAGTATGAATAAGATTACCATCGAAAAAAAAAATATCTCAGAATTACGTAATGATATCTACCCCACGGGAAGAAAGGGCAGTGGATGACAGCTAAACTCAACTCTCTTTTATTTCGATCTAGTCGAATGAGCATATATACGTAAATAGGATAGGACCGGACCCATTAGCTAACACGAGATACCCCGAAGATAAGATCTGCGCTATAATTCTGTCATCCATCATACTCAACGTCAGGAGATTTCCGATGCTGGCCCGATGACGCCCCAACGCTGTTTTCGGTTCGAAAAGTTCCCGACGGTGACCATTTCGTTCCTTGAAGCATTTGTGCCAAGAAAGCGGGAGTGATTTAAAAGCTTCGAACGCGAGGAAACGCCCTTTGTTGGTCTTGGCGAGCCGGCAGTTCATGCAGAAATTAGAAAAGGGTTACAGGGGGACTCGGCAAAGGGTGGGACACTGTGATTAGATCGGGAACTGTGTGGTTTGTGGATGTATTCGAAGTTTCTTGGGAATCGGTGTCAAAAGGTTTGAAGCCACGTTGTTGCTGGATGTCTTATGCGAAAGTTCCCCGATATGTTGCTATGGTGTAATTACATTTGTAATTCCATTTTCGATACCAAAAGGGTAATCTATCAATGTCTAAACATACATCACAATTGCTGTACCTTTCATCATGTTTTACTGATAGCAATGTTGGTATGTTTCGAACATGATGGGCTATGCCTTTTGGGAAGTTTGATATGATAAATCATCCTGAAAATAAATGATTTTGATTGGAAAGTTGTTACGCTACGCAGTAAAAAATAGGTAAAATACCAAAAACGATAATAATAAATAATTCCATAATTGTTTAGGTGTTTGAAATTTTAACAAATTTCCAAATTTATTAAATTTTACTGTTATTTTATTCTTCCAGTTCTAGTTTTCAAGAGTATTCTGACCACTTCTCCTGTTTAAGCTGATTTATTAAGCTATTATTTCAGTAGTTTTATAAATATAAAACTCTACAATTGTGTAAAAATAAAATTCCCACTGATATATATCTGAATCAAATAATAGAAATCAATACCAGGTGAATCCTTAATTACTATTTATACTTTTATAATTAACAAGTTGCTATATTCAAAGCAACCTATTAATTATAATTATATTATATTAATTATAATAATTAACTTATTAATTAAATTCAAAGCAATTCATCTAAATTCTTCATAAATTTTATTTTATTTGCTTTTATTTGTCATCATGATAATGCATATGTAATCCAATTCTATGCAAAACTAGAGTCTATATTTTTCCATTTGTATATTTATTGATCAAACGTTATTGATTCTTAATAATATCTCTCTTAAATATCCATTATATATATATATATATATATATATATATATATATATATATATATATATATATATATATATATATATATATATATATATATATATATATACATATACATACATATATATATATATATATATATATATATATATATATATATATATATATATATATATATATATATATATATATATATATATATGATGTATGCACATATACATATATTCCCACACACAATTAACACTTCATGGAATTTCATATCCTCCACCCACCCCCCTCCATTCCATGTTAGACATGTACATACATCTATATTAAAATTTCTTTGTATGTATAAAATCCATTTTAAATAATTTTTTTCTTGAGTTGTTATAAAACTTAAGCATTTATATTCAAATTTCACTTCACAAAAGCTTGATAAGTATAAAACATAATATTTGCTATCACATTACCACATTTATGCTATCGGTATTGTAACGCAACTTGTATTTTTATGATATTCATATACCTAGCATAAATACTTAACAAAATATTCATTTTAGCTTTGAAATAAAGTCACTTGAAAATGATAGCAGTCTAATAATAGGAAAAATGAAATGTTGGATGGGGAAAGCATTGAGTATTCAAAATTATTTCAATTTTCTTTTAGGTGTCTCTGTATTCCATTTTTTCATTATGAAATTTCAAAAATAGGTTATAAATGATGATGAGACTGTCATTTGAACCATTATAAAGAAATTCGAAATCTAATTTAAAATTTATTCTTGCATTTCAGAGCTTTTTAAGAATCCATTTTACTTCACTATTTATTACTGATTTTTAAATTAATGACTTGCATTACTAATTCTAATTATATATTTAATTACTTTTTTGTATCTCATTTGAGGATATTTTCATTTATATTGTAATTTTCAGTTGTAAAAAAAACGCTGCAAATATAGATTTAATTCAACGATTATAATTTGCAGATTTTTACATCGATGCTTAAAAAAGATATATTTAAAGAAAAAGGATATTTTTTTATTATAGATTCAATGCTAGTACTGATATTTGCAATTTATCAACTCTGACAATCCAACAAAGCTGCAAAAGCGTTATTTTGCATTTATAATTCAGGGAAAATTATCTTTCTGATTTTAATGTGAACGAATAATTTTACCATTTTTATATTATTTTTAAAATGATTTAAAATCTCCAGAGACATATATCAATAAAAAAATTATATGAAAAAATTAACAATTATATATTACGCAAACATTAATTATAAATTATATTTACTCGTTTGATTCCCATGTGTTTAACGGTTAGTTTACTGCCACTTTTTCAGCTGTCTATTTTCTCTCTCTCTCGAAAACCAGAACTACAAAACAAGGCGAATCACTCTTTAAGCGACACCCAAGACACTAGCTCTGTTACATTCCTCTCCTAGGAGTGAAGAAAAATTTAACCTTACATAACACTGTCAAACTTTACATCATCTCACATTATGACGATTTTCAATTAGATCTGTTATGGAACCTGCTACCTTCTAATAAGACAGACGAATTTTCCCACAATGCACCGAAGCCTTAAATTTTCTCTCTCTCTCTCTCTCTAATGCATAATTCTCAAAAAGTAATTAAGAATTCCTTTAATAATAATTTCACATTCTTCTATAATTTGTGACAAATAAAAAATTATGCTTTTTATAAAATCGTTTAAAATCTTATATATATATATATATATATATATATATATATATATATATATATATATATATATATATATATATATATATATATATATATATATATATATATATATATATATATATATATATATATATATATTACTACAATAATATTTTTATTAACAATAATTACATGGTATAGGTTAAACTACAGCAAATACATTGAAGAAAGTCGACATAAGTCTGAAATGCTTAGAAGCGAACTAGTAAATAGTGACACCATTTAGCCAATTTTGATAAATTTTTCTTGTATTTTTATTGCATAAGCCATCCGTTAACACTTTCATAAGTTAAGTGTTCTAATTTTTCCCTTTTATATATAATATTTTTGAAACTCTCAGTAAGTCCGGATCAATTTCTTACACCCTTATTTATTTCCTCCTAATTTTTCTCAAAGGAACGATAGCAAACGTAAGCATAGGGATAATGCCCTCAAAATATTTTAATCCGGAATAAGCTGCGTTATAATCAGAGTTACGCACTCAAGCTTGTCGGAAGGCACATTTTCTGGTCCGTGATAACTAAAAACGAGCTCCTAATTATAAAGCTCAACAATTAACTACCATGTCCTTTTTGGGGAGAGCCCCCCAAATTTCTTCCTGCTTCGCTTGACTTATTAAAAATCGAAAATCCCGCTTTCGACCACCCTTCCCTTTCCTCCTCCTCCAGTTGTTCTCATTATTATTTCTCCCCTCCCCTCCTTTTCCAATTCTTCCTTTCACATAATGCAGGAGTTCAGATCCATCATAAAACTTTTCGATCAAAAGTTTTATTATAACATTTTATTCCCGAAGTTATGGGAAAAGGAGAATCTCTTCTCCTTTAATTAGTGGGGAAAGATTAGCGGAAAAGAGGGGAGAGTTGGGGTCCTTCTCTAAATGCCTTCGTTCCGGAAAAGTTCTCTGCTTGAGATAAGGACTCAAAAATTGTGAGGCTAACGAAGCGCTTGAAACTTAAGGCCCCTGTTTTGTTCACAATGTTAGAAAAGAGACCCTGGGTTACCATCGGATCGGAGTTCATCGCTTGTTTTGGGGATAATTCGCCAATTTTTTTTTCATTACTGAGAATTAGAAGTTTTGAGTGCTTATTAATTTAAAATAGAACTGAATTTTAAACTTTATGATAGCTAAAAAATAGCATTTTAATTTACTAGTTGAGTGATAAATGAATCTAGCTACTATTTTTTATATCTGGATATTATTTATTCTATTAGCATCTACTTTTAAAAAATCTAATATAAATATAAAGCTATGAATTTAACAAGAAGTAAAACAATCAACAGTCTTCTTAATGATAAATAAACAGATTCACTCGTTGATACTTAAGGGAGTTTCGAAATTGTTGAATTATATTTTTTATGGATATTCAGAAACTTTCAGTGGTCTTGAGAAACATTACAAAAATAAAATGCATGAAAAAAAATTCAATTGTGAATTTTAATTGAGTAAATATGTAAACAATGTAAAATTGCAGAAAATATAGTGTCATTTTAAGTGTTAAATTAATTTATGATAACTGATAAATAAAACAGAATTATCAAAAATACAAATAAATATAACTTTTATTTGAGAAATTAATTAATTTTTCATATATATATATATATATATATATATATATATATATATATATATATATATATATATATATATATATATATATATATATATATATATATATATATATATATATATATATATACATATATATATATATATATTTATATATATATATATATATATATATATATATATATATATATATATATATATATATATATATATATATACATATATATATATATATATATATATATATATATATATATATACATATATATATATATATATATATATATATATATATATATATATATATATATATATATATATATATATATATATATATATATATATATATATATATATATATATATATAAATACTACATATATATATATATATATATATATATATATATAATATATATACAATATATAATAAGTTGGGTTTAATATTCTTTGATGTGTCTATAATCAAATAGCACAATAATTAATAATGAATTATCTCCCACTGCTTAAAATGATTTATAATGTAATGAAAGCAAGAATGTTGGTTTTGATTACAAAAGGTTTAAACATGATAAAATGACGTATTACGTAAAGGAAATAAATATAACTATCATTTATAAATAAAACAGAGAAAATGAAAATTCTAATCTAGAATGATATGTATAACAAAATGTACTGTATAATAATAATAATGTATGGAAAATAAACATTACTTTTCACGAGTTATAAGAGTAACATTCATAAATATTTTATAAGAGAAATTTCACCCATTCATATTTGATATATTTTTCAAGTGTATTATAACATTCAGTCACCCATAATAGTTTGATAACTCTCTCATTAAACAAAATTATCATTTTTAATAAATTATAGCACTTGTTAAATCTGAATATATGATAAATATGAAATATAATAAGTAAATATTATAAATTAAAGAACCAAAGTATCATTGGTGTAAATTTTTGCGCTGTAAATATTAATTGCATAAAGTTTTTACACACAATATTTTAATGAAATATGTTATGTAGCTAATAGAAATCAAAAAGAAAACTTTGCTGTACTTGGATTCCTATTAGTTACATAACTTATACAGCTGCATAACATATATTAGCTGCAAGAAAACAAAAAAAGCAAAATTTACTATTCAAACCTATAAATAATTATCTGAATATTCTAATAGTATTTAATATAATTTAAAAGCTCAAAATTTTTTTAACAAAAGCATCATAATAGAAAACATAAAATATGAATTATTTTTAAATGTTTGTGCTAAGCATCCTTAAAGTAATGTTTAAAGATTCATTTTCTTACAGAAATTGTATAATAGAAAAATGAAATAAAATAACTAATTTATTGCAAATTGTAAAGTATATGACAATGTATATAAAATGAATTTGGATATTTTAAGCAATTTTAAACAGTATGAAATTATAGCACAAAACTGTAAAAATTTTAATATTGGAAATTGTTACAAGCCAATCAATTTTTTTTAATTTTTAATATCCTTTTTGGGGTATTTATTTTATTTATATAGATTTAGTTTGAATAAACAATAAAATATATTAGTTACCATTTTTATTAATACATTACAAGTTATTTTAATGATGTTTTTCTAGACTTTTATAATCAAAGATAACCTAATTTTCTAAAAATTATTTTTAAAGCTGTACCATATAAACGAAAAAACTAATCAAGAATTAGATCTTTATCTCCTGCTGTTTCTGTAAAACTGGTTTCACCTTGGTTATGCGGTTAAAGCCAAGAAACTAGCTTACAGGTTAACTGTTTGTTGTAAAGCATTGGGGGAAGCCAACAAAACTCAAACGATTTTATCAAAATCTAAAGGAAAAAAAATAATTAACTCAAATATATATTGGTTTTTTCATACGCAAGCAAAGTACATGAATTTGGAAAAAAATGCAGAAAGTATTTGTAATTTGTATTTTTATAAATATTCATTATTTTATTTTTTTTTTCCCAGCAAAATTCTAAAATATTCAACTGTATTGAACTCAATTTCGCTTGAAATTGTAAATCGGTACATATGTTTACATAACATATCGATAAAATATCTTTTATTTTTTTATCTTTGGTTATAGAGAACGCAATAATTAGTGTTATTTCCATATTTATATATTTTGGAGATAGGAACTATTTACATATTTTAGAAACTCTGATGAAATTTCAAATCGGTTTGTTTTTACATCTATTGCTAGATTTATTAATACATTTATGAGTAGATTTAATTATTCATATTATCTACCATAGATGGAATAGGGAAATTACTACCATGCATTGTGTTTTATTTCTCATATTTGTTTTAATTATTGTTTTTACCATTTTTAATTGTTTTACGGTTATATTGAAGTTTCTATAAGCATTATTAAATAAAAACAGGGTGAAGAAAATTTAAAATTTATAAGTAATGTAATCAGAAATATTTATGTTTAAAATAATCTTTATTCGTAAAAATAAATAATTTGTTAGTTATATCTAAAAGAATAAATATCTTTCACTGAAATTAAATAATTGATTATTTCTGAAACTACAGATATCCTTAAGAAATTAAACAACATGCCTTATATTTCCTTTTATATTTTTTCTTTATTTTACTCACTTTATTAACAAATGAAGGAATAGTTAAGAATTTGGAGTCTTTAAAATATTTTAATCAAATGTGGTTGCATTTAGATTTTCTTACTAATATAATTTTTCTAGTTTTGAATAACTGTATTTCTTATTTTTAATCAAATTGAGTAATTAAATTTTCAACTTAAATGTATATACTGAATATTTATTAAAAATTAAATATATTATAAGTTTAGAACAAAAATTGTTAATTGTTATGGGAATATATATTTAATACACACACATACATACAGACACACGCATATATATACATATATATATATATATATATATATATATATATATATATATACGTATATATATATATATATATATATATACATATAGATATATATATATATATATATATATATATATATATATATATATATATATATATATATATATATATTTAATTATAGAAACTTCCGTGAATAATTTTATTTTAAATCAAGAGTTATTAAGAATTTTTGAAAGTTTACTTAAATATAATGAATATGTTTTTAAGATTATTATTATATTTTATTGAAATCATTTATTTTCGTAAAACATTATATTTTGAATTTTATAATAATAAAATTGTTTTATCGATCTTTTTTATTTTATAATTATTATACTATTCTTATAATAATGATCTGCATATTATTATTTTTAAGCTTGAGTCAAGAATTTAATTTATTATGATATATTTATTCACTTAATATATCATAGAAATACTTTTCTCTCTAATTTTTATTAGAAATCTGTACCCTTGCGATGCGGCCATTCCATTATTCTAAAATCAAGCAATTTCATCGAAACATCTAAACTGCTTTGGAGCGAATCTCAAGAAATTCCCTTGCAGTGTCCTATTTTTCATATGTCCATTCAACACTTAAAGGACTGCCAAACACCCTTGACAAAAGCCGACTGAGAATGTAAGGCTCTTCACTGCCCCCCGTAGTTCTGAAGGAGAGAGAGAGAAAGCTTTTCGCTTTGGGGAAAAGAGAAAAGGGTTTTGGCGCCGTTTCCCGATGACGTCACAGTGAGGCGTGGCTCTTGACCCAATCCCAGCGAATGGTGCATCAATCACTGTCAGGCTCTAAGTGCATGCAGAGGATAACGGAGGGAAGAGGAGTCTATGTATATAGAGAAGAGAGAGATAGTTATATAGATATAGGCGTCTCACTCCACTTGGTATCTACTCCTTGCAAAACTTGCTTTTTTAAGGATAAAACTTTATTTACGTTTCTTTCATTTATTATTGAAAAGAATTTCATTTTATTATTGTGTTTAGTTGCCGGGACTTAGTGGCTTGGTCTCTATCTCTTTTAGCCCCCCCCCCCTCAAGCTACTCTCTACCCATATCTACCCGCTTCCACAAACCCTGGTTAGCAAGAGATTATACTGATTTCATTGAAGAAAGAATACATTTTTGAGAGTTCACTTGGCTTGGAAAGGAAAAGAAAGTTTCGCCAATTTTGAAAAGTTCTACTAGTTTTCTATCTATATTTTTCCCTATCTTTTTTTTTTTTTTTTTAAACGTGCTTCAAGATAGTTTCCTTCTTTAAGCTTTTACTTTAGGAAAAATCTTATGAGGAAAGAAAAAAAACTTTGTATCATCCCAAAATCTGGGCTAAAGAGAAATTTCAGTGAATTTGAGATTTAATCTTCCATTCTTTGACATATCTTGTTTTTATTTTCCTTTTTATATTTATCTTTTTCATTTTTATTTTCTTTCCGATCTATTTTACTAGAATAATTGCTTATTGATTGAAATGTGAATTTTATAAGGTTCTAAATTCTTGAAACTGAGACAGGCAATTTCATCTTATTGTAAAACTAAAAAAGAAAAACTTATAACAATTATAAATTTTAAATTAAATTTAAAATTTTCTACTCATAATATCCTTTGATTACTCTAATTACTTAGAAAATAAGGGCAATTAACATCGCTCATAATTTGCTATTCATTAAATTATATTAATATTGAATAAATAGTATATTTAATCAGAATATAAACTTATAATACTCCAAGCATAAATTTTGTAAAGTTCATACTATAAGTCTCAATCAAATTTGGCATAAAAAATGTAACTTTAGAGATAACCAAGTCAAGTCTAAGACATTAAAAATATTATTTGATTACCTTCATTAACCTTGTTAACACTGATATTAAATAACAATCACGAATTTGATTAATGAATAATTTATATTATGACAAAATTATTTTCATAATATATAGTATAATAAAATTATTATACGATTAATTCTGAAAAGAGCTTTTTAATTATGATTATAGAAATATTTACTGCAAAAACGCTTCCATTTGTAATCATTTAAACATTACAAAATAATTGCGAACATGAATGATAAGTAGAAGAGAAAGCACATAAACTAACATGAAATATAATTTCGTTTTATAATTAAATATAAAATTTTCCAAGTTTAAATAATAATATATGTTTATTTTCTTAACTTGGTAAAATGTATAATATTTTTGTAATATTTATGAAGTAATGAAGGTTTTGCGGAAGTGCCAGCATTACCATTATTAAAAATTAAAATTTCCTTAATATATTACCATACATACAAAAAATTATACTGATTAGAAAAATATTGCTTACCATTTAAAAAAACTCCTTTTTTATTCGTGGTTTCTAATTTGTCTATATACATTTCAGAATTTTTTTCTTTAAACTCTAATCTTACATTAAAATTTTCTTAATTGTATCCTCATTTTGTTGTGTCTTAAACAAATTATAAGCAACGTAATCACACATTTATACATGAAATAATCATTCTATTCTCATTTAAACATCTTTGATTGCTTGACTAGGTACTATTTAGGGTGATACCATTTCTGATAAGGTTAAAATTAATGGGAAAAAATGGAAATTCAAACGAAAACAGGAATAATCGATTTTTTTAAAATTAATTTGATTTCGCTTTTGAAATCTGCAATTGTAATTATGATTCTTGAAATTTAATTTGGAATTATGGGTGCGATTGCAAAGCAAAACTAATATCAGATTAAAATTATATCACTCATTGAAGATGAACCTACAGATTAATAGAAATATGCAATCGATTTGGCGTCTTGTAATATTACATCTTAATCAATCCTCCAAACACCAAAAAAATTTTGGAAATAATAAAAAATGTGTCATATATTTATAAAAATCTGTTATATAAAGATAGACTGTAATCTGACGCGCAAGGTAAGTTAAATATATTGTAGTTTAGAGAAATATTGTACAGCAATGGTAAATCATTAGTTAAAAAATACCGATAAAAATTTAGTTTGTATCACCAATTTTTGGGTGAGAGGGTCTCAATAGTACTCTTTTATAAATAATAGATAAAATGTCGGTTTTTCGTAATATGAGGGAAAATGTGCGGAAATTTTCTTTATAAGATATAATTGCATTTATATATTATACAACTTAATATTAACAGGGGAAAAATTAACAAAAGAGCATGGTTGGGGCTATTTATAATGGATTACTTAAACTATATATATTTTTATATTTTTCTACACTATTAATTTCATAATTATCAACTGATGGAAATTATTTTGTTACAGAGCAGAAATAATGATATTCAAATATTTTGAATAATCTGAATTGAAAAATAGGTCAAACTACTAAAAAAAAAAATAATAATGATAACAATAATAATATTAAAATAAAAAAAATAAAGAAAGAAAGAAAGATGTCAAAAATTTAAAATTTACTTAGTAAAATTTGTTATTCGTATATAGTTGTAATTTTTTAGGTATATTAATAAAGCATTAAAATTTATCGTCATAGATTTGGGACTTTTATACTAAAAATATTATATTAAAATCTCTTAATTTACAGAATAATTTCATTCGTTTTCTTAGATAAGTACTTGATTGGGAGATTTAAATCCCTCTTGTTTACTAGTGTTCAATTCAACAGACCACGAATTCAAATATCACAGGAAATGTGGATAGCTTTAGTAATTCAGAATCAATTTCTCGCAATTATTTCCTATTATAAAGATTCAAAAACTGACTCTAGATTGGGAAATCTTTCACAATTTAAGTATATATTCATTTGAAAACTTTTTCTCTGTGTTTTATCACACAATTGAATAAAACTTTCAAATAAATTGTAGTGCATTTACATACCTCTGATAATTGACTATAGATATTATTCCATAAATTGAATTTTGGTAATGTTCCTGAAAAAAAATCAGAATTTGATTCTTACGTAAATAAATATTTTAATTGAAATTATATTTATTTTTTTCAACTACTGCGATATCGATTAAAAAGATTTGAAAATTAGTCAAGCCTATTTTTCTTAAGTCATTATTGATTTTTTATTTTTTCATGGGTGACAAAAAATAAAAATCAATTCTAAATGTATAACATAAAAATCATAAAATTTTAAGAATTTGTTGTTTATTCATAGTATATGTTGTTTTAATATAGTAAAAAAATAGAATTTATATGAAACATATTCCACGCACAATTTTTTAATCTTATTTATATATATTTAAAAGTATATTTCAAAATAGTTTAAATTATTGTTTGTGTTTTTATAATAAATTTTATAATTGATACGTTTGTAATTACTTTTCCTTTTGGAATAGTTGTTTTGAGCTAAATTTGAGATTCTCTACTCTATTTGAATTGAATATTTTTGATAGTGACCTCTTATACCATATAAATGAAATAAAATTCTGGCTTGAAATTTTAAAACATTTAAGAAAGATGTAAATTTATTTTGCTAAATTTAAATCATCTGACATTTCTATTTAATAAAGAAAAATCGTATAACATTAATGATTTTGAAATTGGAAAAATGTTTTCTTGATAAATTATCGGAATTTTACATTTTCATCAATCTTTTATTTTATTTTTGTTACCAAAAAGCAGGAACATACTAATAAGGATGTATCCGCGCAACCAAAATGTGATTTCTAAATCATCAATCTTTTATCTTTTCATCAATCTTTCATTTTTTAGAATAGAAAAATAAGTGCATGATAATAGTATTTTTACAATTTTGAAAATAAAATGTTATTTCTTTTATACCATAAACCTTTTAACTTTACGAATCTTACATTTTCTTTCAACGGAAAAAATGAGCAAATGCTAATTATGATGTTACAATAGTAGAAACAAAATATTACTTTTTCTAAATCATTGAACTTCATTTTTTATTTTATAATTGCAAAATATACTAAAATAGGTGATGTCAAAATCTTTAAAGTAAAATGTGATTTATCTCAATGTATTATAAATCTTTCCTAAATAAAATTCGAAGCATTTTTTTTTATTTATTAGCAACTGAAAATGTGCTTCTATCAGTTTTACAAGCAAGAATGTTTTATTTAAAATCTGGTCTCATTATTAATTATTATTAAATCTTTTAATTTACAACAGGCACTATTTTATCGTTATAATGACTTATTATATCATTAAAATATCAAGTGTTTTTATTTTCAAAACTATGTTTATGCTTTTAAATACTTTAAATTATAAGTAGCGATGCTGTCATATTACTTTGACATTATTTAGTGAACACTGAAACAGTGTTATTTTATTTGAGTATTGAGTAAAAACACCTGTTAAAAGGCTTTTAAAACCTCTGTAATTCTTTGAATTTTGGAAGGATTTTTGATTGGCAATGGACATATTCAAAAATAAGATTGTTGTAAAAAAAGAGAACATTGAAAATTCCTAAGTATCTACTGTGACAAGCAGGAACGCACATAGCATATATCTCATTGTTCAACTTCATTCAAAAAATAATTTTCTAATAACAACTGTTGTAACAGCACTTTGGATAATTTCCTTCAAATATAACTAAGACTACCTGACAGAGAACAATTGCTTATAATAATTATATTTGATATATCTATTACAATACTAGGTATAATATAAGTTGGCATTGGTATTTATATTATACCTAATATTGTAATATATATTCCAAATATATTTTTGTACTTTTAAAAATGCAGCTAAGTTGAGTTAACCGAAAGAATAGTAAAACAAATTTACTAGTATAAAGTGAATTGATAGTAAATATGTGCATATTTTTTAATCTAAAATTATCTAAAAACATTTGAAAAATCTATAGAAAATCTTTCCATTTAAATGTCCCCACTTAGCTTATTAAATTACTGTACGAGAAGAAAAATTTTCAACGTATGTAAACCATAAAAATAAAAGCGATTTTGCAGATTTATTTTAAATTTTACTACACACTCTAGTTTTTGACTTATATCCGGAAATATTCCTCTCATATTTAAAAATCAGATATCTTTTAATTTTGGTGATAAATTTTTGTGATAGATAAAGGTCGCTAAAATGCCAAAGAAAATTTTTAATAGACCATTACAGTGAAAAATATTTACTGATAAAAAACGTTGTCATAAGGTCTTGACATTTTATACAAAAGAAAAATAATATTTTTGCTTTGTCCTCTTTTATTTCTCAATAAAGAAGAAGCAAACATGATAGGTAATAAATTTTATTGCTAGATTTATATCGCTTGATATTTACGATAAGCTTCGATATCTCTTGGTAGAAAAGTACACGTCCTTTTATTTTAGATAGAAGAAGCTTGCTTTATTTATATATTTCATATTTGTAAAATAATATTATTTCTTTCGAGTATTTTTTTGTGAAATGCTTTTTTAAAGAGCATTTATTTAGTTAATCTAAGCATCTCACAAATTTCTTTCTATATAAGACTTATTACTTGATATGAGAAACCGAAAAAAAAACTGCAGTGGGAAACATACTGTAAAGTAAATATAGTATTTTTTGATTCATATTAAAAAAATTAGTGTGTTTTTATTGAAAAATTGTTAAATTTATAAAAAATAGTGAAAATATATGTCATTACAATTTTACTTATAGTCAAATTACTGATATAGATTTCTTCTAAATTTTTCCTTTGTCTCTTTCTTAATCCTTCAAATTATTCTAGTAATAAAAATTAATATTATTTTTTTTAATTTATGTCTAGTCATGTCTTGGTATACATTGTAAAACAATAAACTGGTCACATATGTAATGTTTATTACTCTTAATCCATGCATTATATTCTTAATCTATATATTAATTACAATTAAATATATTAAATTGTATTATTTTAAACTTTCATGGTAACTGAATATTTAATATAGAAAAGAAAAATATAATGTTAAATATCAGTTGATAAATTTAAAAACAGTGTTTTTCCGTTAGCAGCTTCCAAATTGCAAATGTAAAATTTGCAACAGTTTATATTAAGATGACAGAAATTCATCGCGAATAAAATAACTCAAATAATTCACAAAATAGTTAAAGAATTCCACTCTGTAATAAGGCAATAGTAAATTTAATTTTACTTACTGTTTGTTCTTTCCCTTAATATTTGTAGTTAACTTTGTTTTCAATATGCTGCTCTAAATATGTAAAAAAACAAGATCATATAATTGTCTGAAATAAAAATTTGTCTAACTGAAAAAAAAAACATCTATGAACTTATATTGAGAGAACAATAGCTCATTTTAGAATAATGTTTACACTTAGAAACATTTGCCATTTTAATAACAGAACAGAATTAAAATTAAATCATGTATTTCTTTAAAATATTTTTTTTTAATTTGTTGTTAGATTTCATATCCTTACTATTAATTTATAAAATAATTCATAATATAACAACATTATGAATCTATATTGTCATATATATGTAGTATAATAATATTATAAATTTTCTTGAATAATTATTATTTTAAATTTCAAGTACTTTCGACGCTACTACTTCTACTTAAAAAAACTGATTGAAAAATTGAAAGAAATATTTTGAGAATTTAAAAATAGTGGCTTTCCTTTTAAAATGCATAGCTTTCTTAATAGTCTGACCCATTAATCATAACTTTAAGACTGGTTAAATATTAACAATCCAAAACAAGATTATTTTAAAATTAATGTGTTTCATTGATATTTTCAAATCTTTTATTTAAAATTTCATGAAATAAATTTTGTTGGCACTTTAATTTAATTTTATGTGAATATAATATCACGGAAATACATTGATAGTAAATAATAGAATAAAACTCACGGAATATGATATTTTTGCTACAGTCATTTTTCGAAAACCTAAATACATCATTCATTTTATTCTTGAAAATGAATAAAATTTCATTTTACAAGAAAGAATTTTATTAGAGAACTTTCTTATAGTAAACCGTGAGAAAAAGGGAAAACCCATATTTAAAAAAAATAATGATAGGTTTTGCATTCATGATTCTTAACAAATACTCACACATCGTTAAGTTTGCACCAGCTCCATGTACAAAATATTTCAAGTGATCGAGAAAGGCTATTAATCACATTGAACGATTCACGCAAAAACAACGAATCAAAAGTTTCCATTCGGTGCTAAATAAATTCTTTGTATTTTAGCGTTCGTGTTTAATACCATTATCCAATAGACCAACTGCAAATATCTTTAAATTCCCTCTATACATTTTATTCAATTCCTGGTCTCGCTTCGAAAATTTATGTACATATATATTTTGTGAAATGAAAAAAAAAATTAAAGGGAAAATGTTGGATATACATTTTAAAAATTTGAATCGATCATTCAGTAAACGCACCAGAAAATTTCAAATAAAGCACTCTTCCATTTCTAAAATGGAAAAAAAAAATGTTTCAGAACATTTTGCTGCTGGTAGCTTAGTTTTCTCCTTTCATTCCTTCCATTTTTGGTTTTTACATTCCTTAAGATTTTCTCTTTAAGGGCAAAGACCATCAATCGTAGAAGTACGCCAAAAGCATCCGCAACTGTGCTATTACAAATGCAGAACACTCTGGGTGTACATTCAAAATCCTCAGTTATCCGCAATTTTGCGGATCATTTGTCTCCATGTTGAGGACCTTGCGCCCCACACGCAAGCTATTTCTATGGCCCTCCTTTGCCACCCCTACTGCCTAAGATACAACTCGATGTATTTGGTTTTTATCTGCTGGGACAAAAATCCGCACAATGGAACCAATCCATCATCGTCTGCTTTATGCGGTGCTGCCACTCAGTGAAAGTACTGAAGTAGAATTTTTATCGTTTTTTTCCATACTCCAAAAACAAAAGTATCATAAACAGATATTTGAACAAAATGCTTTGAGTTATTTTCCATATATATGCCAAGTTTATATGCAATTTCATGCAAAATTTTTCAACTTTTATGTTCATTACTTAACAACTCTATCTTTGAAATAATTTTAAAATTATATCATTGCTTTATGATTATAAATACTCCTCATGCTTCAATAGAATAGAAATATTATCGTTTGCTTTTATTGTGAAATTAGTTTTTTTTTATTTTTATTCTCTTTTATCACATTGTTAATAACTATTACAATCAAAACAATTTTATAATAAAAAACAGAAAAATACAAAACATTTAAGGTACTTAAAAGAATTTTCAAATTTTATTAAATTTATTTACGTTTGGAAAAGATGAGAGCGAAAATTGTTGTAACATTAATTAAATTATTGTAATGAATATTTTAATTTTGGGAACACTGAGACTACAAATTTCGATAGATAATATCCTATATGTTATTGAATATAAAAACCTCTTAAGAACATATTTCCCCCAATTGATATCTGATTGATTCATACAACTGGTAAGAAGTTCGTTATAGTGGATTCTAAAATATAAAAATAATAATAGAAATTAAATACGAATGTACAAAAGTTTTTAAAACTCAAAGTTGTTCAGATAAATTAAGAGATTTATATTGGATTATTTATTTTATACAAATATTATATCCAATGATGATTTTAAAATGTAAAATTATTTAAATATTGAAATTGAATTATAAAAATGAGAATATTACATTTATACTTCATGTTATATTTTGTCGAAAAATTATTGTTTTTATAAAATACTGAAAAAATAATCAATTCACACATGTGACCATATTTTTGGAAAATATTTTTCCTAACATTTAAATCTCCTTAGTCATATCTTAATCTGTTTCAATTTTATGTACTATTCAAACTTCTATAATATCTAATTTAATTATGAAAATGTGGTGATAACTTTTAAAATTGGAATATATTGATTACACAATATTTTACTTGTCATTAAAATTGTTGTTGAGTTTTGTTGATAACATTTACATATTGCTTATAATAAGAATTTATTAATTGGTTTGTTTCATTAATCAAGATTATCTTAATATTAATTAACATCGTGCACAATACATCTCTGATTATGAAAAATTAATGATGTTGCATATAGTTTTCTTCTTTCTCTCATTCTTGGAAAATTTAAGCAATTAATAGTAATAAATTTCTTATAAGTCGATGCAAAAACTTATATTACAATCAACAATTAGCATTAATCATCCAAAGTTATTGCTCAATCTTTCATTGTCTTAATTTCATCAAAAGAATTAAAAATGAATTGTCTTCATTGTAATGTAATCCATCACATTTCAAATATTCTACTCAAATAGCAGAAATTAGGTGTTCTACCTCCTCATCCAAATTTCTCGCCTTTTTCCTTGAACTATTTCTTCATTAAACATTCAAAATATTTCTGATATTTATTTAACCTAATTTTAAAGAATCCTTTTATGAATTTGCTAATAATAAGTTAAATGTATACTTTTAAATTGGCATGAAAATTCCTTTGCATTCGAGAATAGAAAATTATTAATGCCCATGAAAACTAATTTGTGATTTATAGTTTTTCACGAAATTTTCCTTGTGATAATTATGAAGACTATGTTCTAATAACACATTAACTAATTCAATCTTTTAAACTAACTAAAAAGCTATTCAATAATAAAATATTCATTATTTGTGCTCATAAAGTTAATATAATCAACCTTTGAACAATAAAATTTGAATGAATTATTAATGTTTATTAATATATTATTTTCAAAAATGTTTTACAAAGATTACAAAATCATCATTATATTGCTTAAAACAGATTAGAGATAAAATAATAAACTTTCGTTATATTATTTTCGATAATGAAATATTTTTGATGAAAATTTAATGTTTAGTTTTTAATTGCATTGAATGGGTAGAATTTTGAAGTCTTTAGCTTATTGTACAATCTTTTATGGTAAGTTAATTCGCAACGCAGTCTTGCGTTCCAAATATTTATGGCGATTTATATCCTATATTGAAATTTTGATTAAACTTAATATTTATTTTTTATTAAAATTATTTTCGACTGAAATCAAGATTTCATATTACTTCTTGATGATGCAAGTTATCATGCTGTAATCTATAGAATTCTACATATAAGGTTTTTAATTTTTTTAAATATAAAATTACATTTAAAGTCCTGATTTGAATTCTGGGGAAGGAGGGAGTTAAAAAAAATACTTCTCTATATTTTAATTTATTCTCACTAAAATACTTATGTTATAAGGTTATCATAACAGAGTTAAATATACAAAGTGATATATGTTTAATAATTTATAAAGAATTACATTATTTCAGTGCAATAATTGCTTAAACCTACGCACGAAAGATAATTTAACTTTTACGAATTATACTTATTTATGCTAGATTACGAATTATACTTATATATGCTAGACAATAATTGTTTAAATCTTACGCACGAAAGATGATTTAACTTTTACGAATTATACTTATTTATGCTAGATTACGAATTATACTTATTTATGCTAGATTACGAATTATACTTATTTATGCTAGATTACGAATTATATTTATTTATGCTAGATTACGAATTATACTTATATATGCTAAACAATAATTGTTTAAACCTTACGCACGAAAGATAATTTAACTTTAACGAATTATACTTATTTATGCTAGATTACGAATTATACTTATATATGCTAGACAATAATTGTTTAAATCTTACGCATGAAAGATAATTTAACTTTTACGAATTATACTTATTTGTGCTAAATGATATACTTATTTATGCTAGATTACGAATTATATATGCCAAACAATAATTGCTTAAACCTTACGCACGAAAGATAATTTAACTTTTACGAATTATACTTATTTATACTAGATGATATTGAGAAAATCATTCTTCTTTTTACACTAAAATCATTGGAAAGTGTTGTTTGTCTTTTGTATTATTGGCTTAAAACATTTTATGACAAACTTTGGAAAGAAATGTTGTAAAATATAAAAAAAAAACTTCCGAATGTCATTGAAGAAACAAAGAATGGTAGCAAGACTCATCGATACTTTCACATTCAAATCGATATGCCTTTCCAAAAGCATATCAACACGAAATGACTTCCTCTTCAGCATATAAAAGAGGTGCTGCTGCCAATTCATCGCGAATGATAGAACACCGAACAAAATAAACCTTCCAACAAATGATGGTGATCTTCTGGAAATCCGTGGTCCATCAGCAGTTGTCCATTGACGTGCCACAATCCTTCATTCCGGTATTAACATCGCTCTTGGGGCGCACTTTTTGCCCCATAAATTGCTCTTTCAGAGTGTTCGAGACGCCATTTTTTTCCTCTTCTTTCTTTTTGGGTTTTCTGGGCGCCTTCCTGTTCGGTGAGGTAATTTTCTTTATTCTTTCTTCCACTTCTGATGAATAGATTGGTGCTAGAATGTCCGCGAATGGGAAACGGGACAGGCATGTTTCCTTCCTCAAGAAAAGCAATACTTCCTCCAATTTCAAAAGGCAATAATGAGCTGGTGAGAGAATCTGAGGGCCAAATGTACATTTCCTGTGATTTTGACCTGTCGAATGGAGTTGGTGCCATTTACCATCTAACTCATCTTCAAAAATAAATTTATTTAAAATGGCGAATTTTGTATATATATATATATATATATATATATATATATATATATATATATATATATGTGTGCGTGTGTGTGTTTGTGTGTGTGTGCGTGCGTGCGTGCGTGCGTGTGTGTGTTTGTGTGTGTGTGCGTGCGTGGGAGGGTGTGTGGGTGTGTGGGTGTGTGCGTGCGTGCGTGCGTGCGTGTGTGTGTTTGTGTGTGTGTGCGTGCGTGCGTGTGTGTGTTTGTGTGTGTGTGCGTGCGTGCGTGCGTGTGTGTGTGCGTGCGTGCGTGCGTGTGTGTGTGCGTGCGTGTGTGTGTTTGTGTGTGTATGTATTTCTATATATTTTATAAAAAAGGAAGAAGCAATAAAGACAAAAGGCTTGATTAAAAATCAAATAAATTTCATTTCACATTTAGTTAACTTATTTGGTTCGCTAATAGATTGCTTCGTTTTTTTTTTTTTTTTTTTTTTTTTTTTTTTTTTTTTTTAATCTTTAATAATAAATATTTTCAAAATATAAAATGCATCATAAAAATAATGTTGAACTCGGATAGATAGATTCTATTTCCATTGAAATGTACTAAATTAAATTTTTCGAACTTTTTTAAACCAGCATTTAAAAATACTTTAGGATATATCTTCAGATTTTTAATATTTATGCCATTAACTGCATATTATTTTAAGGAAATTCTACATATTAGGATATAAAATTAAAAATTTAAACTATATCAGCTAAAATATTTTGCTGGCTATAGAAATTTTATGTGTCTATAATATTATTTTTTTCTGTTATACATAGCTTTTCTTCTTTCAGCATTACAGGGACTGAAAGTGAAGGCTTCTTTATGTAATGGAGCACCAACTAGGCGTGTCATCCAGACACCGAAAGTGGGTGTGCAAGGACGAAGCAAAAGACCTCAGGACTTGACTTGCCGCTGGCACAGGTATCATTTCACACTGAAGACATTGCTACCGTGACCAATTTTACTTGCCTCAGAAGTAGTTATTAAATACGACGGTTCTTCAGTTGGGTCGGGATTCAAACTCACTACCTTTAGATAACAAGAATGATGACCAGGAAACAGGAGGCACCATGTGTGTGTGTGTGTAGGATATAAAGTATCATAATACATATCATAATATACTAATTATCAATTAATTATAAATTCTATAATTTATGCATTGCATACAAAATAATTTTAGACGTAATAGTGTTTACCAGTTGCCTAAGTAGACAATTGTTTTTAGGATTTTAAAAGATAATTGTTTGTATTTGAACTAAAGCTATAACATTTTTATAAATGAAATATTGGAATTTAACTTCTATTAAGAAATTTTTTCATGTTATACATTTTATCAAGATTAACGTTTTACAAATATAAGATTTTATAAAAAGATGAGTTTCAAATAAAAATTAACATATTTTTAAAATAAGAAAATTTCCAAAAATAAATTGTTCTTTTCTAAATATTAATTTAATAGAACACAAAGTACAGCGTAGTTTTGGCCTCATTTATCGCAGTTTGATATTGTAGTATTTTTGATTTTGATTAGAACTTCTGGATAGGGGAGCCTATTCTCAAATTACAAGATGAGAAATCTGATAGATATTTGAACGTGAAATAAATTTAATTTTGTTTTATTTTATGAATTCATCTTCTCTCAATTGGTTTCCTTTACTATTTTTTTATTGTAAGGCTAACTTCCCTTTAAAGACACTTAATTTTCCAGTTGAAATTAATTTTTCTGCTGGTGATTTTTCTAGATTTTATTTTACTCTATTTCTGACTGTCTACTTTTATCAGCTGTTGTCTTCTAACAATAACAAAAATTTCATAATTTTTAAAAAATATGAAGTGCCATATCCGAATACCTAATTCAGCACCATTTTCAAGTGGCAGGATGCTAGGGCCAACAATTTTTTTAAACGCTTATGAGCATTCTCAGTTCGATTGTCTTTAAAGAAGTAAGGTATCGAACTCATTACCTTCTAATTGAAAAGCGACTTCTTCCCTCACAAAGCTTTTAAAGCAAAATGGGAAACTGTTTTTTTGATTTTAAGTCAGCGAAAATAAATACTACTTGAAACATAACTTCAAACTTAGGAGTCACATGTGCTAAAATCTCCAAGGGTTGAAGAGAAAAAATAGCTCTCAAGTAATCTCTAATCGGCAATATATCCCAAATTATATAGCCCTGGAGGTACATTGGGAAATGAAACATTACCTACCCTTCATGGCACAGTATCTTCTCCAGCTTTTACCTCATATTTCCTCCATTGCTTTAAACATTATGGGAAAGCCCTGCTTTCACACTAGTTTTCGAAGAACAGATAACTCAAGTTTTCCACGAAATAAGCACTATTTATTATTATATATTTTCCGTTCCCCAGAAGATATCGTTTTACTCTGTAGAGAAGAAGAAAATAAAACTGCATATCTTCCCACCCCCGCTTAGAAGCTATAAGTCCAGAATAAACGATCTGTTGTGATAGGTAGTATATAACTATCATGAGTAACTTCACTATTTATTCTATAATGAAATGTTTGCCCTGAAAGATAATCGGAGCGATTTTTCACTATTTTTTCATATTTTTCCTCCCGACTAAATGGTCCGATAAAATATTTGCTATTTCGCCCTTATTTTTCTCGTCGCGCTCCTCTGTGTCAAATAATGGCGGATTATTTGTCAACTGTTTATGAAACATTTTTTTATTTGTTTTTAAATGAAAATCATTCTCTAATATTTTGTAGTCAGGACTTTAGTTTTTGATGCTCTGTTATTTACTGGAAGTTACAAATTCGCTGCTGTGATTTTGCATAAGCCTAAACAGTGTAGCCTATATGATTTACGGCAGGCACAATTTTATCTTTATAATGACTATCGATATAGCTCAAATATGCTTATATATAGTTATATACATACATACATGTATATATATATATATATTATATATATATATATATATATATATATATATACATATATATATACATATATATATACATATATATATAATATATATATATATATATATATAAATATATATATATATATATATATAAATATATATATATATATATATATATATATATATATATATATATATATATATATATATATATATATATATATATATATATATATATATATATATATATATATATATATTTGTATTTATGTTTATATTTATATATTGAACCTTTAAGGATTTAATTAGTTTCAAAATTCTGTAAATAACAACGCTGCAGCTTCTTCAACATTTTTAAAGGAAAAATAGTTAAGATTAATTTAAATTAAAATTTTCTCAGTTTCATGTAAGCTATTAATTATAATAACACTCGTACTGCATTCTTCCCTTCCATAACTGTTTTAATATGGACTTTTCTATTTATAAATACAGGCAGCTTGTAACATTTGAACAGGGTCATTGCCTAAAAATGGATGGAAGTACAGAACATTTGAAAGTAGAGAAAAACCGCACTTGCAAATGGACTTTAAAATATTTATTGGTCAATATGTATACATAATGAAAGAAAAAAACACGTTTAAGAGCTTCATGTGGTATTTTCTTTAGAATTTTTTTATAACAAGAATTATTTGAATATCAGATTTTTTACTTTTTCGTCACAGATTTTAATAACTTGTCTTTTTACATTCACTCTACATGCTCAAAGTGTAAGTTTTTTATTGACTTCACATTCTTACGTAATAGTAAATAATTTGTTAACATGTATATAATCTTCATTTATATTTTTTACTGTCAAAATCTGAGCGTTTCCATCAGCTTCATCATCATTTTCATTATGAATTTCATTCTTCATCAAATAAGTATTCATTTGACAAAGGAAATGAAAGAAATTCAAATAATAAATAACTATAACCATTGGCTTCTAAGTTTAATTTATTCATTTGGGTAATTAATAATTGTAATATTTCTTAGAAATGTGCAAAATGTCTCCAAATTTCTGTACAAAAATGTTTTTATCCACCATTATAAAAAAAACTATTTGGATAGGTGATTTATGGTGTTCGAGAAAGTTATCATTCTTTATTGTGCATCAAAGGTTTTCATACAAGAAAATTTTTTCATTATTCAAAGAAATTCTAAATATTTAAAATGAATTTCGAAATAGCAAAAGTTAATATCAAAAGCTATTTCTTTTTCAAACAGAACATAGTTAAATCTCCTTAAAATGTTAACTTAGTGTTGCATTGCTAAATAAAAATATATTTTTAAAATTATAAATATATATTTCCTTTCCCATTATAAATATATTATACTTATATTTTGATATTAAATAGATATATATAGAAAAATAAAATATTTTCTGTAACAATATAAAAATTACTAAGTTTGAAATAGCTGTATTTAATCAGTGATCACACATGTTTAAAAAATTCTTTAAGTTGTGGAGGACTTGTTTTTTTTTTATTAAGGATTGAAATCTGTGAACACAAAATATGACATATTTAATATTTTCCTGTTTCATCATTAATTGTAATATTGTGTTGTACGTATTTTAGTTCAACACACATATTTATCAATGTTTCTTTTCAAACAAGCTGTTTTATTTTAGTCATAATGCAGAATCAACTGAAATTTTTTGCACATACAGAGTTTTACCTGAAAAGAGATTTATTATTTTTTCCAAGAATATATATATATCTAAGCTTTTGATATTTAACCTACTTAGATTTTGCTGTGTTCTTTATGGTGACCTTTTAACACGTGAACCTTAACGAAAAATGATGCAGTTTTTAATCTTATTGTATTATATATATATATATATATATATTGAAAAAACATGAAAAACATAGAAACCAGAAAGACAAAATTAGAAAATTACTAAAATATACAATGCAAATTATAAGAAAAAGTATAGGGACCACGTTTTCATCAGGAGGGAAATGTGGTTCATATTTTATTATATTGTATTTTCAGTACTGTATTTATTACTTTAATATATCTATTGCCACCGGCCAACTTGTCTAGTGGTCAGCGTGCCTGACTACGAATAGGGTGGTCCTGGGTTGGAAACCCGGTTCAGGCATGGATGTACTTTCTCTCTCTATCCTGTCTTTGTCCTTTCCTTGTGTGTGTGAATGAAGTATGAATGATGCCTACCCTATAAACGGGTCCCTATGGCATGTGTGAGGGTGCGATGGTGGCTCACCCCCTGTGGTGCACCCAGGGCAACGCCTCGGCGGTTAAGAGGTCGCTGTGTCAGGCCGGTTCCTTGGTATCAGGGAACAAAAGATTAATAGACTCTGTTGCAGTTGTAACTGTCTACAATCTTCCATTGGAAATATATATATATATATTAATATATATATGTGTGTGTAATAGAGAATTTTTTATTTCTTTTTTAGAAATACAATTTTTAAATAAGAAATAGAAATGTAAAAGAAAACCTTGATGAAAGCTCTTAATTTTATTCCTATTAGATATATTTTTGAGATAGAGAAAAGAGTGCAAGCAAAAACCAAGGTCACTGTATGTAGTTCTAATAACGCCTCGAACTTAAAAAAAAAAAACTTGATATTTCAGTTAATTAATTTTTCCGCTTTCAGATAATTTCTTAAACTTGATAAAAAGGAGTGCATTTACTGTGCTTTAGTATGATTAGAATGAATCTTCATTTTATAAAATTTCTTATTTCAATTACTCCACAGGAAAATAAAAGCCTCCAAAAGTGAGTGCTTGAAGTTCTCTGGTAGTTACAGTAAAAACATGGCTTATAAATTAAGGAACCTCCGTACAAATATACCTGTATACAAAATTATAAACATTTGTGTATTATTTTTCTCTATTAAAAACTTTAGTAAATTATCACAATAAATTAGAATGCTTGAATTTTTAGAAAAGGATTTTAATAACTGTAAACCTCATGTCAAGAAAAAAATTGCATTCAAAATTATTTGCATTGAGTTTATTTAGAAACGCACACTATTTTGGCAACTCTTGCAAGATTTCTTATCATATATATCGTATTACTGGCTTATAGATAAACTTTCGCAGAAAAAGATGTATTTTCAAGCATCCATGATAAGAAATTCAGAAAAATTTTGCTGACACGTGTTCTAGCAGAATTGCAACAACATCCTTCTTTTATTAGACATTATTTTTAGAATCGAACCTGAGTCATTTTATTTCGAAGACTATATACCCAAAGTTAGATAATGTTGAGGCATTCATTATATTGAGTTGTGTATATTTGTAGTTAATCCGTTTTTTTTTTTTTTTTTTTTTTTTTTTTTTTTAATGAATAATCAAGGTGAACATTTTGAAAAAGTGAACAAAGTTACGCGTTCCACACACACAAACATTTCTTTCTATATTTACGTTATAACTCTGGTACGAGAAAGGATTTAGCATTAAAATATTTAATTAAAAGGAAAGTTATATTTCCTTAAACAAAACGCCTGTTGAACTACAGAGATTTTCTCGTAAATGTTTAATTTAATTTGTCATTAATTTTAATTTATTTTTTCCTTTGAATGTATTATTAGCAAGGTATTTTATATAAGCATCTTGTTTTCTGCTACACTTAGCTGCAAAAATAATCTTATATTTCCTCATTACTAAATATTTTACGAATGGAATATAATTCTATAAATATTTCATCGGTTACGAAAATTCCTGCACCTTACAAATGTAACGATTATAGTTTTCATTTAGATAACATTTCCTAATTATTTTCAAATTTATTTTTATTACATTTGAATTTTTTACTCACAGAACTCAGATAAAGTGAAACTCCAGAAATATTTTCAATTTTCATGAAATTAAAATTTTGAATTTAAGTAATTTCAAAACAAAAGGAAAATTGTTAAATTTCGGATCAAAAATATTTTAGGTCTTTATTATATTTCTTTAATGAGAAAAAGGAAAATATTTCTCTTTGTAATATATTATTTTAATAAATAAAAAAATGGGATATTTGCTATTCAATTTTTTAAATTATGTGAAAAATGGGTAGCATCTCTTTTAGAATATCTTCAATTCCTAAAATATAAGAAAACACATTTTAGCTTTTCTCTTTTTAAAAATTTAATTTCCCAGAAATTGAAATTTACAGATAAAAATTTAATAATCTGAAAAATCATTCGAAAACCTTTTGTTTTTTTTAGTATTTTTATTAATGCAAGCTTTGGGATTATGTTTCTATAAACAAATTAAATCAGCTGAATATTAATTTCATAAAGTAAGACCTAATGATAAAAAATAATATATTATAATATATACTGTGCTTCTTCTTAATTAAATGACATTTATGCAGAGTTTTTTTTTTAAATTATTCAATTGTTTGTGATACAATTTCAGAATATTAATAATGCAGTGATTTGGATTTTAAGTAGATTTAAATGCGTCCTATAAATTATAAATACTACTAAAAAATTTATAAAAAATTACCTCTAATTCCCCAAAACGCAATACTTAGGCTTATAAATATTAATTATCATTAGTATTTCATTATTTTTCATTATCGTTAGGGATTTTCACGTACATTTTTATTACAATGAAGGTTTACAGCAAACGTCAGATAGGACTGAGTGGTTGGAATTAATTCGATTTATACAAAAACTCTGTTGTTCTATTTTGTATGAACCCTCCCGCCAAAACATTCATCGTTCACTCCATTACGCGGGAATTAATTAACGAATGTTCTTTATACATCTGTATATTCCTAATTTAATGCGTGTAATCCAAATAAGTTCTGAGTCTTCAGCAATGGGGCTCATTGCGGCTCACTGTTAACGACATACCTATTTACATAACACCCTATTATCATGCTCAACCAAATAACTACTTCTGCAAGAGCGGGATAAGATCTTTCTCTATTTCCCTTTTAAATATCCCTACTTCTCCCTACGCAACGCTCGCGAAGTTGGAAGTTAACGTAAGGAAAATTAATTACAAGTACACAGCCGGGAATAAACCTGTGTTTGGTTTGAGAGTTTGTATTATTAATTAACGCATAACGTAATATTAGTATTGTTTTGTGGGAAGGTAACATAGGGGAAAATGTGAATTTCAGTAAACATTGAATTAAGGGGAAATATTTGTGTAAATCGAGCGCTGCTTTAAAATGGGGTTATTATCAGCGTAAATGCTAAGGTTGTTTCGACTGAAAATGTTTTATTAGTTTCAGTTAAGGATAATAAATATAAGAGTTGCTCAAAATGAATCTAAAAGCAATTAATTTTTTATTTATGTTTATATATTTCTTATTTTATGTAATACTGCTTATGGTTTGAAATTCAGAAGTTGCCTTCCCTTTTTTTTTAATTATTCGATTCAAATTTTATTGCATATTTACAAATATCATTTCGGTGGAGAAAATCTAACTCAAGATCTGTAGAACTAGAAGAACTCTGATGATAAGTATATTGATTATTCAATAAACTGTTCAGCAATATCATGGTAAAAAAACTCTAATTGATAACAGTGATATATATGCATATGTACAGATACTTCTGTGCATGTATATATATATATATATATGTATGTATATATATATATATATATATATATATATATATATATATATATATATATATATATATATATATATATATATATATATATATGTATGTATATCAGGGTTTGTCCATGTACATAAATGCGCTTGTTATTTGGATTCAATATAATTTTATAGACATTCTTAAAAGTTAAAGCCATCAATAAATTCTATGAATGTTAGGGTATAAATTAAAAAAAAAAGATAACTAAATGCATTCAGTCTTCAGTTATATGATTTGCATAATTGAAGAATGTGCATGAATATGAAAAGAATTACTTGGATTCCCATTGAATCTAGTTCGATTTGTTTCTATTTACTATAATTATTTATAAACCATTCATATTTCTTCATTTGTCAAAGATGAGAACATAAATGAAAGGTTAGCGTTCTAGCTTTCAATTCATCAAATCGTAAGTTCGATTGTCATATTTTAATTAATTTTTTCAATGATTTCATATCCATTTCCAATCATGTACTCTCAGCTTATTCAGCCACCGTTTATAAAAGATGAAACTACAGGGAAAAATTAAGTCAACTTATTTTGACAGCTTAATTTTAAATTGCGTCATATATATATATATATATATATATATATATATATATATATATATATATATATATATATATATATATATATATATATATATATATATATATATATATATATATATATATATATATATATATATACCGGATGATTATAATTAAAGTCCCGATTTTAAAAATCGATAATTTTAAAACTACTGGTCAGAATGACTTGATATTTTAGCAGAACAATCAATCGTAAGGCAATAAAATTTTATTTGTCGAAGGAAAAAATAGTTCTAAAATGTGATGATAGATGGCGCTGTCAGCGTTTACATTGTCTAGGTATATACAAATTATTAATACGTGACATGCGCACATGAGACTTAGCTGCCATAAAAATGCAGAGCACCAGCTCTTTGCCTAAATGCTTCATCATGACTCTGAGTATGAAGGATCGCGCTCTGTCTGCTCTTGAAGTTTTTTTATAAGAACGATGACTGTGCACTTACAGCTATTAGGAAGTTTCGGACATTAAAATCCATTAAATGGGGTCCAATAACCGCAAAAGGTCTGCGAAAAGTGATTGCTAAATTCAAAGAGACCGGTTCATTTGACGTTAAACAGGATAGAGGAAGAAAACCAGTTTTGGCTGCGGCAGTGGAAGATGTGGCTATAGCATTACAAGAACAGACTAAAGTGATGTTGGAATCAGCAGTGCACGAGGAATTGGCCGAATGCTGGATATGCCGAACAGCACGGTGCGTAAAATCCTACGGAAGATCTTGCTCTGTTATCCGTATAAGATAACTCATGTGCAGGAGTTGCTACCGGCTGACCTGGAAGCACGTCAATCTTTTGCACTGCAATTTCTTGCCCGGATGGAAGTGAACAATGGATGGCCATGGAACATTCTGTGGTCTGACGAAGCCCACTTTCATTTGTAAAGTTCTGTAAATACGCAAAATTGCAGGACATGGGCGACCGAGAATCCGTCCCAGCTACAGCCATTACCTCTTCAGTCTAAAAAGGTTACTGTGTGGTGCGGAATAACGGCAGCGTTTATCGTTGGTCAGTTTTTCTTCGAGGAGATCACACCTGCGAGTTCCGTTACCTGCACTGTTACTGGCAAGCGGTATGAAACATTTTTGCGTAACCATGTCCTTCCGGCACTTCAGCAGCGTCAGTGTGTGGATCGCACAATATTTATGCAAGATGGCGCTCCTCCGCACATTGCTACTCCTGTGAAGCAGGTACTGAGTGCTAATTTCGGAGATGACAGGATCATAAGCCGTCATTTTCCAACAACGTAGCCGCCACGTTCCCCCGACTTAAGCCCGTGTGATTTCTGGCTTTGGGGGTACCTGAAGAATGTTGTTTACAGCGGGAGTTTTCAGAATCTAGCCGACTTGAAGGCAAACATCACACACCACATCCATTGCATCAGTACAGATACCCTCCGATCTGTTGTGGAGCATACCGTTTTGCGCTTCCAATTAGTAGCGGAACAAGGCGGAGGGCATATCGAACAACTTATGCTTTAATCATCAGCAAAGTGTTCATTCCATGAAGCTCTTTTTTTTGTCATAATCGCTGTTGTCGCTGTATTCTTGTCTTTTCGCTAATAAATCTTTAGTAAATCCCTGAACTCCAATTTTTTTCTTTTTGCTAACAACATTTCTGTGTTTAACGAATACATTTTTGGACTTTCCTCCTGATATTACCAGGGCAGTGCCATCTATTGGCACATTTTTAAACTAGTTTTTTTCCTTTCGCCAAACAAAATTCCATTGCCTTACGATTGTTCTGCTAAAATATCAAGTCATTCTGACCAGTAGTTTTAAAATTATCGATTTTTAAAATCAGGATTTTAATTATAATCACCCGGAATATATATATATATATATATATATATATATATATATATATATATATATATATTGACATTTTGCCATATAATAACATATGCTTATCTTCCAAATATCCTGAATTATACAATTAAAATAATGCTTTTATTTTGTTTTATTATTTTATTTTATTAAAGTATTTTTACAATTATAAATTTTGAGTCGTTTTCTGTTTTGAAAAATATTTAATTTTACTTAGGTTTTTATTAAATTATATGCTTAGAAAAATAGTAATTAAGTTAAATTTCTGCAAAAAAACCTTAAATAAAATGGTTGATATTCAATTTTTAGTGAAACTGATTTTTTTTAGAAGTTTCATGAAACAATATTAAATTTTAATAAATATCCTTAAAAATAAAATATACATTTTATGTTAGTAAAAATATATGTAAAATAATACAATGACGTCATATTTTTAAGCATAAATAAAACTGAAAGTTTCATAGCATCAAGGTGAACCATGCATATTACGCGAAAACACAATTATATGATTTAATATTCTCAGTTCCAACAAATATTTAGTAGCTAAATAATGTGTGCAATTTTGTCCCCTATGAATCTCAATGATTTCTTTAACTCAAAGGATTAATTTTGTCGTAAAATGCTGTATTGCAACACAATCGAGATAGAAAATCTGTGAATTGTTCATACTGGTAAGGAACGAAGATAAAGCGTTGAAGGATCAACTCAATCTTCATGTTCAGTGCCCTGGTTCCCATCATCCAAGGATGCTGTGCTCAGAGCTTATCACTCCTTGCCGAACAAACTGCGCAATGGGCAGACCTTGCTTTCATTCCAAATGCAGAACAAAGACGAAATCAATCATCTCAACTCGGTCTTCGGACATTATCTTCTTCTGGGAGGGATGGCTGCTGGTGACGGATGGCTGGGAGTTGGGGATCAGGAGCTCTTTTGGGAAGTTCAACTTACCCCTGGTGGCCTCCCCAAATTGGAAGACATATGGACATAGTAAAGGGAAAGGATGGTCTTGAGAGATCTCCCTCCCTTTTCCTGGAGGAAGGAGGGGTGTTCATCAAGGTCCGAGGATGACCGGTGATTAGTCGTGATTGCCCTCATATAGTGGGTGTTGCTCCAATGAGTGGACAAGATTGCTGAAATAAAGGCATTTGCGGTGAAAGGAAATTGGAAGTAGAGGCGCACTTTGACCTATTGTGTATAGCTTTAGGAATAAACTGAAATACATATGGAATTTAATTAATTAAACCTAATTTTCTTGCAATATTCTTTAAAAAAATGAGGAAATATAATATAGTATGCACATGAAGATAAATTTCATAATTAGGATTATCCTGGTTTCTGAAAGAGTATTTCTTTATAACAAACATAGCTATTGAAGCCTATCATTTTGTTGGTAGATTTTTTTGTCATTCTTCTATGTTTATTATCTTTACTGTTTATCAAAACTCAATGAATGAAAGCAATGATTCAATATAAAACCCAGATTTCGGATAACATTATACTATTATTATTATGCTAAGTTATGCGATTCTATCTCGAGAAAATTTTAATCATTTTTAGGAAAAAAATATTATGATTAAAATGTTATATATTATATTATTTAAGCTTAAAAAATGCAAACTTAATAAATATAACTTAATTTGTGTTTGATAAAATTTATATAAAATTTGTTAATGTTAAACGTGTATGAGTGTGTTATTATTTATTAATCATTTAATAATTTCAAAGTGAGATATTTATCCACATTGTATGCTTTAACATGCTGAATGTGCTGTTTCAAGAAATAGTCACAAATAATTTTGAGATCAATACGTAAAACTCCTGTTTAAAGTTTTGAGTATTGTTTTCTAATTTATTTTTAAAACAAAATTATCTTTACAGTTTCCAATGCAAGTTATATGTTATTAATTTTCTTTTTTCAAGTTTTTGCTTTGTGTTCCTCCATTTTAAATTCAGCAGCCATTTTTATTTAGTGACGTGAATGTTCATGCAACCAAACGTAAACTTTTTGACGGCAACTTTATCCTATTATACCCTTTCACTTATATTAACTCTAACTATTCGATGTTAATTATGTATCTTCTGATAAAAATGAATCGTTTATTAGTTGACAAAATTTATCAGTTTCTCTAAAGTGCATTAGATTAGACTTTGCAATACTGTTTAAATTAACAAACTCCATTGACTGTAATAACTGATTAATTTGAATATTTTGATTCAAAATATATTTATTACCACACATTATTTATTATTCTTAATTTTTAGAATTTAAAAGCTTCTTTGAAAATACTAAGTATCATACATTTCATTGTCTGTATGGCGTAAACCTGAACCCTAACACCTGAAAATTTGACTAATCAATCAGTATTTTTAATAAATCCTTTTCTCCCTTACTGCTTAATGTTTTGTGAGAAGATTTTTATAAGTATCGCACTGCACTCGGGTATGAAATGATAGGAAATTTGGAAAACTTCCAAAAATATATTTTCACATAAATGCATTATGATAACAGAAACAGGACTTCCAACTCTGCTTATTTATCGCTTGTTAAGATTGAAATTAAGACTATCCATTTGAGAAAATCACAATCCTATTACTAGGCCATAGATGTTTTAAAATCAAAAATATGGGTTGCATATATATTCGCTTATTAGCTCAGTAATTTAAAAAGATCAGTTCTTATCGGCAAATTTAATAATTAAAGTATTTAATTTCCCACCTTGGATGGATCACACAAGACCGAGTTTCATATTAAACCGAAGTAAATACAAAAATATTCCCAGTGGTTCTTTGGCAGTACAAAATTGTTTATGATGATAGTTAAATCACGTCACTAATACAAATTCCCAGAAAATAATGAAATTAATGCAAAATTTACCGGGAATACCACGTGTTTTATTTAAATATTATTCTAAAACTTATAAATATAAAGGAAATATTGGGCTATTTTATATGCAATTTACTAGAAGTTTCTATAAAAATTGCATCTGCAAAGTTGAATGGAACAGAAGAAAAAAAAGTTGTGTTGAATTAGAAAATAGTTATTCCTGAAGAAAATAATTTAAAAGAGACAGACATTTATATTATATTATTGTAAAAAAATATCTGCTACTTATGAATGAGAACATCTTTTTAACAGAATTGATCTAATTTCTTCTAATTTGATGAATTATTTTCTACAGCTAAACGGGAGCAATAGAAATTTTATTAAATTTTTAATGTAAGAAATATATATATATGTATATATATACATATATTTCTCTTACATTTTGTTTTTATGATAGATTAAATTTTGATGTATATATATATATATATATATATATATATATATATATATATATATATACATATATACATCAAAATTTAATCTATCATAAAAACATTTAACATTTTATTTAAAGAGATTGAAAAATGATTTTCTATTAAACAACTACAAAAAATACATTTTTGTTGTAGAATTATTATAGATTATAGAGATGAATAAAATTCTATTATCTATACAAATATTTCACTTCTTTTATGTATAAATATATATTATTTAGTATTGTTGATAAATGATTCTTGTAAATTGGAACAAGCCATACTTATATAAATAGGAAATATTTAAATTATTATTTGGAATGAAAACAGAAAAAAATATTTTTTTTTTGTATTCGAAAGCTATTTTATTTATTTATTTATTTTTTTTTGCTCATATAAATAATTAGTCTTTCCGAAATGAAAATATGACGTTAGAATGATTGAAAAATGGTTTTTATTCTACATAAAATGAAATTGATTTATTGTTTGTAGAATTTATGTGTTAACTTGTATAGAAATAAGTCTTTGTTATATTTATAGAAAAATAATATATTTTCTTGTGCATGAAAAAAAATATTATCTTGCTTAGATAAGATTGAAAAATGGTTTTTGCTTTACATGAAAAAAAAAAACTTATTTTTACATATCTTTGGATTAAGATTATTTAGGGAAACATGTAAATCTTTTTCCAAATGTAAGATGTGTTTAAACTTTCAATAAAATCTAAGTAAATGTAACTGCTACTATTAAAAAGAAATATACATATATATATAAATAATTAAACATTAGTTCAAAATATAATACCAAAATTATCAGAAATATTATTTTTCACTTAGTGTGAATTTAATTTTATTACTGTATTTTTATAAAAAATTTTGTATCAAAATATTTTCCATTATAATTTTTTTGTATTATACATTGCGAAAGACAAGTGGTCTCCATGGAAACAATGTGAAGTCAAGCAATTGTTTTCAAAGTAAATTCTTAAGTGAAATGTAATTATATGACATGCATATATATTTCCATCACAAAGGATTTAGGAAATTAAATAGTGGTTGAAAATTTCATTGGAAATCGCTTCATAAAATTAAAGCCATTATTTATTCCGTAGCATGTTATGTAACTAAATATTAGTTGCCTAATATTTAGTTACATAACTAATATTTAGGTATTATGTAACAAAATATTAGTTACTAAATATATTTAGTATTATGGTTGCCTAATATTTAGTAATTAATATTTAAGTATTATGTAACTAAATATTAGTTGCCTGATATATAGTTACATAATACCTGAATATTAGTTGCAAATTTGAATAATTTATTAAAATTATAAGAATTTGTATATTTAATTATTTTTAAACATTGGTTTAAATTTATATAGAAACAAGACGATGCATATTAAAATGATGTTAACTATAGAACTATATTTGAAATTTAATTATCCTTGCGATCGTAAAACATTTTATGTGTTGGTAAGATTTATCAATATTTTCCCATTGTAACGAGTAGTATTTAGTTTCTGTCAAATTTAATACGCAGGGAAAATAAAACTTAAAAATTTAATAAGCAGAAAAGATTTAATGAAGTGACTATTGACAATTATTTTCTTCTGTCCTAACAAGCATAGCTTTTTATATTTCAAATTTAATATATAGGAAAAGCAATATTTAAATTTAATATTTAGGAAAATGCAGTTCAAGTGACAATTGGGAATTATTTTCCCGCCGTAATATGAGCTCCTTTGCTTCTTTCAAATTCGATAAATAGGAAAAATAAAATTTAAAAATTTAATATGCATGAAAAATGCAATGAAGCGATATTTTCTTGTCCTAACAAGTATTCCTTTGTTTCTGTCAAATTTAATATGCAAGAAAAATAAATTTTAAAAATTTAGTACTATAAAGGGACAATTTTTGATTATTTTTCTCTATCGTAATAAATACCTTCCTAGTTTCTTTCCAATTTAATACGTAGGAAAAATAAAATTTCGAAAATTTAATATAATAAAAGGAAAAGATGTAGTGAATCGGCTATTTACAAATATTTTCCAGTCGTAGCCCAGGCATCTTTTTCTTTTTTTTCAAATTTAAACATAAGAAAATTAATGCTCAAAGTTAATATGTTAGAAAATCCTGTTCTAGTAACAATTGGCCATTATTTTCCAATCGTAATAAGTCTCTTTTGTTTTTCTCAAATTTAATACGTAGGAAAAATAAAATTTAATATCAGAAAAGATACACTAAAATGACTATTTGCTGCATCATTTTCCTGCCGTAACAAGCATTCCTTTGTTTCCTTCAAATTTAATATGTAGGAAAGATAAAATTTAATATGCAGAAAAGATGCAATAAATTTACTATTTATTGCATTATTTTCCTGCCATAACAAGCATTCTTTTGTTTCTTTCAAATTTAATTTGTAGGAAAAAGAAATTTAGAAAATTTTATGCGTAGGAAAAATCAAGTGAAGTAACTATATTGTCATATTATATTCACATATCGTGGCAAAGGTCAATTTTGAAAGCAGCTCGTTTGTACCCTTTGGTTTCTTTCAAATTTTAGTGTAGATTTGTATTCTTATACTTGTATGTCTTAATTGCATTTAAAAGATTTTTTAATGAAATATAAAGATTTCAATTTTATGTTTCAGAAATTTTTTTTATTATTATTAGAAAATTGTGCTTAGAAACTTGTTTTTAAGAACGATTTCTCTATTATTCTTTAATTACATATTAAGGCTTTAATAAATAAAAAGTAATTTTTAGAGAGTCATAAGAATTGCTTTTTATGGCATTCTATTTTTGCCTTGTTAAATCTCCGAGTTGATGCCATTCCAAACTGGCTTCTTCACTAATCTTTGGAAGATTCGGGTACCGAACCCACTAACGTTTCAACATGAATTGGCATACCTCTGATTTTAAAAATATCTAAGAGAGAATGGACATAATAAATAAAACCAAAATCTCTTGTGATACACTTTTCCCACATTTAAAAAAATCATTTGTAATATTAAATATAAAATAGTTTATTTATAACAAGTAAAAAAAAACTTTATTATTAGATTTGGCGAACATATTTTTATAAATGCTTTATTCTATTTTAAAGTAAGAAAAAAAATGTCACCAATACTATATTTCGCGATTGAAAATGTTATTTGCTTCACTTTGCCAAACAGTCGAACATAACAGTGCTCATGAATTGTTTGAGCCGAAAATCTTGTCTGCGCTCCTTTGCTGATGCTACGGGTGCTCAGAAATTCTGTTACAATAATCTCGTTATTTCGTAATCCCATCTATAAAGAAACAGAACCACGCCAAATAACAACAACGGGGCAATGACGGTAACAAAGTTTCCCAGAATCTCGCCAACAAAAAAGTAATAATAAAAAACACTGATAAGAAAATACCAAGTAAAGACTAACTCATCGTGCGTGCTTTACCATCACGAAAAAAAGTGGGGAAAAAAAGGGAATTGGGAATGAACTCTCATATAAGGAAACGTGTAAGAAAAAGTAAATAATAGTAATAAAGAAAGAAGGAAAGGAAAAAGGGGAAAAATCTTCCTTTGGCGCAATTGCTATGGATGGACCATAGGGACAATGTCCCTCTAGAACCCTTAGCTCTGTTGCTATGGTTACGTAATCAAATCTTTACGATCTTTCGGTCTTCTGCGATATATGGCGACAAGGGATAGGGAAAAAATCGTGCCGTGAAGAGGGAAAAAATAGTTTCGGACGACGTGGAAAGATAAAAAGCAAAGCAAATGCACTGAGGGGACCAATAGAATGAGGAAAATATCGTCTTAGTAAGATCTTTCTTACCTTTCTAAGCGCGATTATAAGTTGATTTTCAGTGATATTTGAAAAGAAAATAAAGTTGATAACCGAATCTTTGATTTTCGAAGAGAAAAAATAACTTATTCATGAGTTAATCTTACGATACGATCTTATCAAATGAAGAAAAAGTGTGTCTCTAATCTTTATAATTGAAGAAATGACATATTAATCCCACACACGAAAAAGATCAAAGAAACTGAAGTTTCAAGTGTTATCAACAGGTGACACTAAATACGCGACGTCCACATTCAGAATCATACAAATATCATTACAAATATTACAAGAATACAAGTTATGATGAATTTGTAGCGAGTTTTTGCAAAGGGCAGCATGACTATCACTTAAAATATTTATTCCTTCAGTTTCATTTAGCGTATGCATCATACGTGTCATCTATCGGTAGCATTTATTACTAATTTTAAAACATTTTTTTATCAGATTTTATTATTGATAGTAAGTTTTATAATTTTTTAGTACTTAGCAGAAATAATTTTTACCCATCATTATTATAATGTTAATTTACTTCAAAAATAATTTTTTGAAAAGGTTTCTCATGCACATTTTATTATTATTCTTTACAAGGAGCAACACAATTTTAATATTACACTATTACAATTTTCTTAATTTTCATACATTCCCTTGAAACAATAAATTCTTCATTTGAATTTGGAGCCTAAAGTATTTACAAGAAAATAATTTAATTCTGTAAAAGAGGCTTCTTCTATAATTTCAATAATGATTCCGATAGTGATAAAGAAGTTGCATTAGACTATCAATTAAAAAATTCATTATTTGTATGAAGTTAAATTGGTGTTTAATTTGCATCATTTCAACAAAATAGATACGAATATTTCTTAAGAGAAACCCGTTCATTTCTACAACATCAAAGGCTCAGAAATCACTAAACATCGCATGAACACAGTTCTTTTTGTTAAGAAATTCGAGAAACATTCTCAGAAGTCAAATGATAACAGTTTCAACACAAATCCTCTTAAAAACAAGAAGGTCGATTTCTCTTCAACAAAACACTCTTCCATTACACGAAAGCCCTTCGTTCTGAACTTTAATTTAAAAGTCCGGGAGGCAATTTGAATTTCACGCAGTCCCTTCTTAGCGAGTGCGCTAGGAGTCCGCAGAGATGCCGGTGCCAAATCTGGTGAGTGAAGCGGGTGGGATTTCCTTTTCCTAATTTCACGCTGGTTGCAAATTCACCCTCCGGGCTCGTCGGTGCTGAGAGAAGGGTAAAGAAGGGTGCATGACTGCGTTACGTAACTGCAACCGGGGACGGGTGTTGCTCGAGTCCTGGAGCGTCGAAATCGCGTAAGAAGGTTTGTAATGAACGGTGGCATCTTGATTGGCTTGCCTGTCTCCCGGGAAGATGCGACGGGGAAGTATTCATTACGGGATTAGGAAAGATTTCGGATTTCCGTTGGCGCTTTGTGAAGAATACTAATCTTGCGTGTTGACGTTTGAAATGATTTTTGCGCGCACTTCGACGGATTGCCTACAGACAATGGGAACACCAGCTAAATGAACGCAGCAAATCCTTTATTGGGAAACTTGAGAAAATGTCTGAATTTCCAGTTTGTCTATCAGAAGTGTCTCCAGCAGATTTTATCTTATTAAATGTATCAAAATCATGTCCAAAAAGTGCCAAACGAGTTATTTGTTTTTTCAAGTGAGGCAGAATAAATCAAAGTATTAAAAAAATAATAAATATCTGAAAAATCTAGTCATTTTATATGAAAATTAAAAAATGTGTGTGTCTATGTTTAATGATTTTTTTGCTGTAAAAATTTTAAGCTGAAGTAAAGTTAAGAAATATACCTAAAAGGAAACACATAAATTTTAAAATTTTAGGTAAATCTAGAAACAGTTATTTCAGCAATAGACATAATAAACACATTCAATTTCTCTCTCAGCAAAATATTATTTGCAAAATAATTATTTTTTGCTCAGATAATGCTAGATTAAAATTGTTCCACTTTTTATGGTAACTTTTTAATTAACAGATGCCCCATTATTTAAAAAATAAAATTTAAAACTTAATATTTTTCAGATATTTTCAAAAATTAATAAGTTGCGACAGATTTAAATGGTACTCATTAATGAAATGTGAACTGCCTTAACAAAAAATCTATAAAAAAAAATTCTATCAAATAAACCAGCAAATCATATTAAAAAAGAAAACATATATGGATTCTATTAAAAAATCGCAAGAAATCAAGATTAATAATTTTAGTACTTATAAAATCATTTACTCTAATTAATCAAACTAATAGAATTCTAAATGCAACACAATTATAAAAAGTTCGCAATGTATAGGTATAAAAAACACAGTCTCTATGGAAATGATATTATTCGTAATGTTAACCACATGAAGAAAACAACCTATTTTCTGAGTGCCATTGGAACCCATTTAACGTATTGCCTGTTGAAAAAAATTAATTAAGTGTGTTTTTGCGTGTCGATTTTCTCTGGATCACATTCTGCGAAAATAATGGGTTATATTAAAGTAAGAATTTTAAATTTAATCAGGTTTTACTACTTCTTTAAAATTCTAACACTTGATTTTGAAATATTTAGATTATTCTTGTTAAATGATTTTTAAAGAAATGGTGTTATTTTTTACACTTAAACAAGTCATGCTAACTAGATGATGGCTCTGCAAATCTAAGTCAGAAGGATGCGTCTTTTGTTTTAACTAGAGCACCACGAATGTAAAAGTACGTCTTTGATCTAAGAATTCTCCGGTAGATGGCCCCACCAGAAGCTGTCCTCCCTCAATTTTGACTTCGATCTGGAAGGGGAAGAAATTTTCTCCAGACCAGTACAACCTTGATAACTGCTCAACGATTTTCAATTCCACAGTTTTAACGAGCACGGATATCACATTTACTTTGTGGGTCTTTGGTGTCATTTGGAATGAACCCTTCCAGACGGAAGATCAATGCCATAGCTTCTAGGCTACCATGATCCTTAAGGAAAACCACAATGGCCTAATTGGTTTGGGCATCATTCTTAATATGGGAAGATAATAAGTTTGATTGCCGGCTTCAGTGATGATCCGTCTATGTGCTCTAAATGCGGCTGGAGCACGCTAAAACTGGACTTAGTAGCAATATCCTCCGAGTGAAATGATACCTCTGGGAGTGACAGCAAAAGTATTGGGGGCGTTCTGTTGGTCCCTGCTTCAAAATCACTAATAGTCTGCCCACCTACTTCTGTCTAACTGGTAGAGCCCAACTGAGGGCTAGATAGAGGGAAGTATGCTGACGCAACAACAATCCTTAAAAAAATGTAAATATATTAATTGCTCGAAATATTTTATTAATAAATAAATTTCATTTTCCATTATTTATATAAATCCAAGACTCATAGTTTGACTTTTGGATATTGTCTGATACAGTCATAAAAGAGTATCTAATATAATTAAACAGTTGTATATATTTTTTATTGTATTTACTGACAGAGTTTGGGTGCCAAAATCAAAAATTAAGGTAGATAGAAGAAAAATGAAAGCAATAACGTATTATAAACTTTATTACTATTAGTTTTATATTTTTTTTCTCAAAAATATTGTTTTGGACCTTTAGTAAAAAAATATACAAAGGTATCATCGATTTAAATATAATATTCAGAAAAATAAGACGCACAAAAGGAAAAGAAAAAAAAATTCCAGATAAAAGTAAATGCTTTTCATTTCTCAGCAATAGAAAATGCATGTAGTTTAGAAATTATCGAAGTATAAAAGTGAAAATTTTAAAACACCTACACATACACTATTCCTATAAATAATATGCCGTTTTTATAAATATATATAAGTATATTTTTTTAATAATAAATTCTTACGTTGATGCATTAATTGCTACTTTAGAGAAATAGTGATACACATGCATTTTATTGAAAAAAAAGAACTCTCAGTAAATTAACAGATTTTCGCTTATAAATATACAAAAAATATGATAGATGTAATAATAAATAAATATATATTTCCTTTTATTGATGTTACTTCTTTTTTACAGGTTCAGTTGCAGTGCTAGCATTTGGCGTTAATAACATCTATGAAATTGAAATGTTTTTCAATGCTGGCTAAAACTCTTCCGCTCGATTTACGCTTATAATATATTGTGAAAGATTTTTGGCGCACAAGATTTTAAATTATTAGAATAATTTTTCAAGCCGAAGAAAATAACTATTCTTAGACATGAATCAATTTTATTATTTCTTGTATGAAAACACACAAATACTTGCTTCCTATTTTGGCAATAATTCAAAAAGCAGAATCATATTTAGATGTTTTTACTTCTCTAAAGACATGTTTTCTCACGATCGAAGATGGGCTTTTATTTTCTTTTTTTAATTCCGTGAAGCTCCATTACCCAAACTCAATAAGCAGCGATAAAGCTCCAAATAAGTAAAATACATTGGAAGATCTCCGTTTCTATAACCTCCCCGCCCCCGCACTGTATGAATAGATATGAAACAACCCTTTAGAAATGGCTGTAGAAGCAAAAACTACATTCTTTACTTCTGTATGCGTGAATTTTGGCAACAACTGAGAAGTGCCATTTTTGAAATAAATTGTAATTAATAACGTTTTACATATATTCCGTGAGATACACTGATGTAAAACTTTTTTTGTAACTTTATATTTCATAATATAAAAAGGGTTAGAATAATTTTATCATACAATGTATTCTTTGCTTGGTAAATAAATGTTTGTAACTTTATATTTCAAAGTATGAAAAGGGTCTCAGTAATTCTATTACACAATGAATATGTAACTTGGTAAATAAATGTATTTATTAATGACATACTAAATATTTACATTATTCTGATGACTTCAATTTTGATCAGTTTATTGATATTTGTACTCAACTTGCTAGTATTATTCAGTACTCCTGCACTGTTGCCATTATACCAACAAATTAAAATTAAATGGACTGATTAACTGAATGCATTTACTAATTTTGCATTTTAAATTAATATAAATTTATTTCATTAGAAATTTCTTTGATTAAAAGTAAAATTATAAGAATAAATATCATATTTTCTTTTTTGAGAGTATTCAAATTGTGTACTGTTCAAAACAAAAAATAGCAACTTTGGCGATAACTCACCCGAATTTGTAACTAATAAATGTTACTTTACGCTGTCTTTTTCTAACGGTATAAAAATCTTCCCGATCTGCACCAAGTGAAATATTAACCACGCCTCTCTCGACCACATTTTGGATTGTTTGGGGCTTTCTCGGGAAGATATGTATCTAAGATATTTACTCGTTTTAGATTTTTTAAGAATTAGTGGTGACATCATGGATCTGGTCTAGCTTTGCGGACCAATTGAAGGTTTGAAACAACAACAACAAACTTTATGATAAGAAGTTTTTAAAATTTCTTGGATGTGATTCTTTTTGGTGATTTAAGAATCGTTGTAGCATTGGTTTTCTAATTCATTCTTAGCAATAACAAATGTCTTTCATAGTGGATAGTATTAATTTTTAGTATAGCTATAGATTTGGTCCGATTTATAAAAATACATGGGGATCATATCAGCGATGTTTTTGGATTTAGCTCCATTTTTTATATTTTAATAATTTTCTCATTCGTATAATGATGTGGTATTATCAATTATCTCAAATTTTAATTTTTTTAATTGATAATTTAAAATAGAAGAATTCTTCTGTCATTAATAAATCAATTTCTTTATCATTTCCAAATATATAATCCTAAAAGTTCAGTGATGAAGTAAGTTTCTATTTGTTTTTTTTTTATAACCTTTATTATAGATATATATAAGAAATACAAACCTTCACTAATTGAAGTAACTCGAAAATATAGAAAAGGAAATGACATAACTTAATTGCACCTTTTCGGCATATTGAAGGTTTTCGTTATAAATTGTTTCTTTTCTTTAATGGATTATTTTATATCTATATCATTTTTTTGGGTTAGGTGTAGAATCCGGTACACCTTGGTATGGCGAAACACAATTGGCACAATATCGTGGGGATTAAATTTAATTTTTGATAACCCTATCTTTGTAGAGTTTTTGTGTGGCAGCCATCTTATTAGTCATATCTTAGCTTCAAAAAATCGACAAAGGATCACGTGGTACCCGATTGTAAACTTTTACCCATTTTTTTAAAATAATGTTAGCAGCTTTTAATTTTCAAATAAATGGAGATGATATTATGCTATTCTTTCATGGAAAAGGCCTTACATATTTAATGCTCCAATAGAGGCTTTAGAAGAACTAGGAAAAATATAAAATGTATGTGAATAGCAAATATAAAAATTATTCTTTTCAAAGGAATCGTGGTTCAATTTTTTTAATAGCGATTGACTATGGAAATATTTCAGCAGAAATTTTACACTTTTAATATTTTTCACCATAAAAGCATTAGTTTTTAATGCTGTTAACCATAAATAATAGCATATAAATGATGTGGAATCCCCAAAATTACTAAAGAAATAACAAGAATAAGAAAATTTCCAAAATGGCGGACCATCACGATTTCGAATCAGAAACAGAATAATTCGATAGAATATTTATTAAGACGAAAATGACTTTAGTTTTGGGTTAGGGAAAGGAAAGTTTATGAGACCAAGCTAACCGCATTATCAAATCATCTGCTAATGGATTATTGGACAGAAAAATAAATAACAACGAAATCATCGCCAAGATTTCTCCGTAATTACGTCCTAATTAATCCTGGCGGAGATAGAGGACTGAGCCAAAGTGTGGTTTTGAATATTAATTTCAAATACTTCATCAAACTCTCGCAATTAAAGTAATTAGTTTAGCTACAGATCTATGAGGGACAGTGAAAGAATTTTGCCTTAATTTGGTTATGGTCGCTCATCTCGACAGAGAACTTTATTTATATTCACAAATGAGGCTTACAGATTAAAGCTTATGAAATTGTGAGACATTTGATTATTAAATATTTTACCTGAACTTATTGGTTTTGTTTAAAAAAACAATTTAAAAAAATATAAAAAAAATAAAATTCTTTTAATTGATTGAAATATTTTTTTACTAGATTTTAATAATTTTTTTGAGATATAATATGTTGCTGATTCTATATTGATTGACTATGATCACTGCGACATTTTTCTAAAATCATTAGATATATTTCAAAAACATAATTTTAAAATTTCTAAATACAGACAAAAAATTTTATTGCAATATTTTTATTTGTTGTTTGATAAGTTTATAAATCTGTTCTATTTGAGAATTTTTGATAGATAATTCAAATTGATAAATGAGGATCACACTAATATTTCGCCAAGAATTATTGAATTTGTTTCAGACAGTATAAATTTAAAAAAATAAAAAGTACAAAATTATTTTCGTTGAAATATTCCTTTGTATTTTATAAATTTTAAAAGTCTTATAAGATATGCTTTGAAAGATGATTCTAAATTAATTGTTTATAATCACCGTGATATTTTGCTAAAAAAATTAATAGATTTATTTCGTTAAATAAATTAAAAAATAGGAAATTCTTATTATTGAAATAATTATATCTTTTGCATTTGATGCAATTCTAAATATTTTGTATGTGATATAATAAATATCGAAGAGTTTCTCAAATGCGTGACACGATCCTAATGACACTTAAAAAGAAAATAGTATTTATCTGGACTTGATAACACTACTTTCAATAATTTCATTAAGGTTGAATTTATTTTGAATGCTAATCTTTAAATTAAATTATAATGTTCAGTATAAATGAAATTTTCCAATAAATGTTTTTAAAACTAGTCGTCTATTGCTGATCTAAAGATTAGTAAATGTGATTTACATTAAGCAAATTCATTTTTATAAACTTTATTTATATTAAATAAAAAAAAATAAAAGCGTATGCATAATTATTAAATATTTAATATGTAAATTGTTATATAATATAATGATAATAATAGAAACTATTGTTTGTAACTTGCATAGGCAGTTGCTTTTATAAAACTATATGATAAAACTTGCCAATTTATAATTAATTGATTTCATCTATTTCAAAAGCAACTAAATTAAAAGATGCAACCAAAATTACATTGTTTATTTCTGTATTATTTATTATTTCCGTTATGTTTGATTTCGAGAGTTCCTCAATTTGTAATTATTAATATTTTGGATCATTCATAAGGTCTTTCTTGTGAATCAAATTTATAGTCATTGTTATTTTCCCTTATAAGATTATTCTTCAGTATTCTAAAAATAAAATTTTTCAGGCAAAAATTAAGTTTCTGTATGGGTTCAAATTCATCCAGAAGTAGATCTAGTAAGTTTGTTCACTCCCACCTTTTTGAAGCAGTTTGCACATAGAAAATAGAGCCCAGTGCTAGGCGAGACACTGGGGAAATATGTTGGTGGTCACATAATATTTCATTGAATTAAAATTTCAAATTTCTATACTTCTTTTCCGCATCTTAACTAAAGTAAACAGCTTGTACCGATTCGCCTTTCTTCAGAAGTGGTATTCTATCCAGTGAAAATTATTAAAATTTATTGTATTTCACGATATCTTAGAATTTTAGCATTACACTAATTAAAATTAAAAAATAAGAAGAAGCTGAAAATTTTCAGTCATGTGAAAGATATTATTTTGACAAATTTAAAAGACATTTTAGACGCTTTTAAATTTATTTAACATTACAGAAATGAAATGTCCATTGCAAATGTCCATAATGACGTTTGATACTGAGTCCAATGGGATAATGTGGAAAGTATACGATCTAGTTGAAACAATATATAACAAGATCACGCCTCTTATAGGTCATCGCGGTGGGCATCATGTCATGTGACAGCCAAGGTTTTATTTTTTTACTTTGTAGTAAATTATTGATTCTTTCTTATTTATCTCTGTAATTTATTGATTATAAAAGACGCGAATAATATTTTTTTTAATTAAAAATGCAAGGTACCGAGAAATATTTTCGTGACCGATGTAATCTATTTTATTTTTAAATCTTGGTATATGAGGTTATTTCTATTTATTTTTCTGCTCTCAGTTTAATGCCGTGATTATATGGATTCGTTTAACTAGTTTGAGACGATACCTTCTCTCTACGCTAGTCTTATTTATACTAAAAGAATCATAAGATTTTGTCATGTTTGTAGCTACATTATTTCTCGACATTAAAAACTAAAAGTATACCTGAAAGTCACTTGAGTAATTACAAAGTAAGACTAATAAAGAGCAAATTCGTCCCTACCACGAAATTATTGCCCGAGCAACACCACTGTTGTATTTAAATATGAATGAAAAAAAACCCGTTTTACTTTTTTTATATTGTTGGTGTACACAAATAATATTACACTAAAAAAACTGCTAATGAAAAAAACCCGTTTTACTTATTTTATATTGTTGGTATACACAAATAAATATTACACTAAAAAAACTGCTAAAGATGACATATTAATAAGAAAAAATTGCAAAACATGGAGATACGTTTTCGAAAAAAAAAAAAAAAAAAAGACTACATAACATGAAAATATGTTTTCGTTTTCTCTTAAAAGCTTTTTCGAGTTTATATAATTAATATCAACAAATACGAAATATCAGTGAAAGTGAGACAGTGTTGTCTCACACCAATAAAAATTCTTTCTTTTTTCATCAATATTTCAAGCAACGTTTCATTCATACAAATGGAAATTCTCAATCACTGCTAAAAATGTCTCGAAGTACTAATAAATTTGGAAGCTAATCGTTTCATTTTTAAAAGTCAAAAACTCAAAAATGATTAAATTGAGGACTAAATATTTTTATTATAAATACAAAAATTCCATTTGTCAAATGGTTTCTAAGTTTACCAGAATTAAAAGTTTCTTTTTATTATTTTTTTCATTATTTATAGCAGGATATAAATCATGCTATTGCCTCACTAGGAGAAATAGTATGATTTTGGTGACATGCTTGCGCATTTTTACTTTTTTTTAAAGAAAAATTAAAGAAAGCCATCTCATTTTCACATTATCTCTTTGTATTGAATTTTATACTCGTTAAAAGGATGTAGACTATTTTCCTCAAATGCTTTAAAATATTAAAATTTTCTATGTAATATAACTTTTTCCTCGAATATACGTTAATTTGATGCAGCCCTAATGAAATTCTTAGAAAAAAGCTTTATACATCTAAAAATTTCAACATTAATAAATACGATATTCTTATGACGTTATTTTACATGAAATAACTCCCATAACTAGCAGTTTACAAAACGAAATGCAGAATGTATTTGCAATGGGAAATTGAAAATTTGTGTAAAATATGAGATTATATATATATATATATATATATATATATATATATATATATATATATATATATATATATATATATATATATATATATATATATATATATATATATATATATATATATATCATGTTTTAATTTTTTAACCTTTAGTATTTTCATTATATTGATTTATCTGTGGTTGTTTTTTTATTTAAAGTTTGTTTCATTAGCCGTCAAATTGATGTTAGTTCGTTGTGATTGTTAAGAAAATTCTGCAAATATAATATTAAAAGACAGGTCCGAAAATACAAAATAACAAAAGCAACATATCAGAAATACACCAAACCTTATACCTTTAAACTTAAACCTAAAAATATAGTTGGTATTCATTCCGGCAAAAGACATTCTTCTTGTCAAAAAAGATGTCTTTTTTCAAAATTTAATCTTTTCAGAATTTTGATTAAACGGGGAAGAAAACAGACCTTGCGAACTTCACCTCCATCTTCCATCTTGAAATATCTCCCTTTTACGTTTTTTAATAGGACAAAACAGTGAATTGCACTGTTTCGCCGTACCAGCACAAAAAGCCAAATCCTAAATTGAACAAAGAAATTCTTCAAAAAAGTAAAAAGGGGGAAAAAATAGGAGTTCATCGCCAAGGGCTCGATCCACCATTTAGCAGTTTGTCACGTTTCTTGCTAGCTCCTCTTTTGAGTCGTAGTTCCTGTATAGAAAAATCTGGGAGGGAGTAGGGCATTTATTTTACCCTTTTCCCTCAGGGCAGGCAAAGATAAGGAAAGGGTAGTGTGTGACTAGAAATAGGGAAAAAACCTTCCAGTGAAACGATAAAATTTCTTTCACAAAAGGCACGAACTTAACTATGATCTTAACGTTTGGCGATTTAACTTAAGTCACTGTAACATTGATACAGTTACTTTTTATTAACCTCTTCTGCGAAATGTCAAACAATTATTGAGACCTGATTTTCGACAGGCGCCAAACGATTTTAAATGGGAGACTTCGTCGGAGAAAACTTTGCTTTTTAATTGTTTCCTCTAGAAATTTTATTGCTCGAGTAAATTTTCTACAGTTTAATAACACTTTATTTCTCAGAAAAGAAGACAGGTAACTTGAGAAATTTGAAAGTGAAACTACCACTTTAGTACATTTGTAAAAAATATAATTGCGATTATTAATATACTTACAATACTTAATTTTAGTTAAAATATACTAACTTTTTAATGAATTAACAAATTGATGTTTTGTAATTTGATTAAAAACATATTATTTTACAACAATTGGCATAATTTATTATAACAATTAAAATAAAAATGTAATGTCTTTTGAAAAAATCCTAATTGGTGAAATTAAAGCAGCAGCAAAAATGATGGCTTTTTAGGGGAAAAAACTGGGTGAACATATTAACATATGAAATAAAAGTCACTACAAAACTGCAATTCAGGGATTTTTTTATTTTGTTTGCATTGGATATTTAGAGTAGAATTTTACTTTTGAATCATATCAATTTCAAAATATTTTATTCGTGATATCGATATTTCTACAAAAAATCGATATACAAAGCTACTCCTTTAAGCCTATAAATATAGACATGATTATTTTTTTAAATAATATTAAAATTTAAAAATCCGTGAAACGTATTAAATTATGATTCATGTCAAAAACTGATATATAATTACTAATCAAACATTTTAAGCATGATGCTGTTCATTTTTCTTAAATATTCCATAATGTATATTCTTTAAGCACGAATTCCAAGCTCAATACAATGTATAGTTAAAATAGAAAAAAAAAGTAGGTGTAAACTCTTAAGATTTAAAATAAATTGTTTACAAATATTGCAATTTTTCATTTAAAATTCTATAAATTAATGAAATTTAAAAAAATTTAAAACGTTCTCTCCGATTTAAACTAACCATAAAGTGGATGTTTTGGTCTTTATATAAGAAATCATTTTATTATCAAAATAAACATTGATGATAATCTCAGACATTCGATGGTGAATTTCGCTTTTTTTTGCATCGACTCGAAGAATGCGATTTGAAGGCAGGTAGCAAATTTGTCCATTAAGTCGGATTTATGGGCGCCGTCTCAATGCGATGTCGTAATAAATTATGTTCAACGTAGATTCTAACGTCCCAGGATATTTCAAACGATTAAGAATTGTAATAAAGTGACGCAATCATGATCTCAGTTGGGACGAAAGAAGCAACCACTTTATGGTTAATAAATAACGTAATTTGTTATAATTATTACCACTTGGTTTGGCAATAAACAATAATTTCTTATAATCCTGGTAACCCTAGATTTGTATAGATTTTGCATTGCGGCCATCTTCCGAGTCACATTTTGGCATCAGAAAAATCGTCAAACAATCAAAAGGTATCCGATTATAATTTTTTTTGGCACATTTTTTAATCAGTTAAAATTATCATGATTAAACGCTTTGTTGTAGTATATCATATTCATTAAGATGATGAGGAAATATTAATTTTACACTTAAAAAAATTAAAAGGCACATATTTTTTAGAAAGTTACTTTAATATTTACAAAAATAAATAACGCCAAATAAAATATGAATTTCAAGAATAAGTAAAAAATTTAATGGAATTAAAGGATATAAATGTAAATATCATGATTTCTCAAAGATTAATTTAATTTATTGCTTTAAAAGGGCATTTCAGTTCTTCACTTTTTATTTTGCGAAAAGGTTATTTGAAAATGTAAGTACTGTGTGATTTACAAAAAACTCATGAATTAGCAAAGTACTGATTAACTTGAATCTGAATAAATTTAACAGAATATATGGTGGATTCTGTTGGAGTTGTAAGCAATATCATTTCCAGAAAGAGGAATTGATTCCACAAAGCAACCATGAAGTAGAAGTTAACCAGATAAATTTTTACAGAGACTATTACCATCTCATAGAGACAGACCAAGTGACACTTTCATCTGTAAGCAAATTTATTTTGATTGCAGCCTGGAGTATCTCAATCCAAACAGTACATAAGAAAAATTAATCTCAGCATCCCAAAGGATCTCTGCGCATTGTAGCTAATGGTGTTTATACAATTGACTATAGGACATGAAAGATGACAATGAGTATATAATGATTACACATGCAGAGTGAAATAAATCATGTATTGTGTGCTGACAAGTTTTACATCAATTTAAAGTACGATTCTAAACGTTTTATAGAATAGATAAATGAACACTTGAAATCTAATCCAGCATTTATTTACATTCATTAAATGAAAGTATCTATAAAAGTGTTATGGATCATATATTAAGTTAAACTCTCTATTCGAATTCTTTTAATTTAAATTAGGAAAATATCAGGCTTTAAATACAGAGCCTGCTTGCTCAGGACATATTCGGATGATGAGCATTTGGGGTACTATGACCTCCTATTTTATAAAGAAGTTGTAAATACGATAACGAATCTATTAACCAGATATGTCAGATATGAAATACTATATGCCAGATATGTATAGTCTTCACATTCATATAAAACATGTATACAACAGTCTTAGCCGCGTTTGGGAAAAACTCTCCACAAACCAAGAAGAACCTTACTCGATATCCAAATAGTACATTGTAATCATTTGTATCTAATCAAACTGTTTCCCGAAACATATAAATAAATCTTCTTATACTAACATACATACATACATAGCGGTGCAGGCAATGCCGAGCTGTACCTTAAGGTTAACGGGTTTGGAATACTCACCCATCCCCAATTGGCTCGTCATTTTGAACCAAGGTCAGATAACGAGCTCTCATCTGATCTGACACCCTCCTTACCATATCCACATCACACCAGCGTAAGGGCTTTGAATATAGACCACAAATATAGATGTAGATACGTCCCCAGCCCACGGAAGTCCAGCAACCCACTACGGAAGAAAAATGTGGTCACCCTCCTAATCACTATTCGCGGCAAAAGATGCTTTACTCTGCTGACCTCAACGGGAAGCGGCGTGAAGCTGCTGAGCCACTGGAGCTCACGCCACACCAACAGCGGTTTGATAGTTCTTTACATGAAAATATTATGGATAATCATGATTGGTTACAGAATTACTTAGATGTATGACTTTTACCTCCTTCACAATTCTATTTGTTAACAAGACAAATTTAAATTCCTATAAGTAGATATAGTGGACGATTGGGTAACAAACATAATTTGTTACAAGACCATATTCGCTAACCGAAATGTTCCTTAACCGATCATTGATTTATCATAGATTTTTTTCTGAAATCGATTCATTTGTTCTGGAGGCTCTAAAAATAAAATTAAGAAAGATGTACAGTTTCTCTTATTAAGTTTATAAAAAAATAATACACACATACATAAAATTGCAAATTAATCGGTCCTTTTCCTTTTTTGTTTATAGGGGGTTATAAAACATGTCCAGTGTTGATTGCTTTCCTCTCTTTTTTAGGATTTTCCGGAAGAAATTAATTGCATTGTCGTTAAAATGATTAATAATATTGCTATTGTTGCTGTCTGGAATTCTTTATTCAAGACGATGTATGTGACAGTGAATGAACAAGGGGGTCAGAATGATCAGAAATAAACTTCATTCAAAATGAAATCAGTTTCAATTTTTGAATGGAATCAAAACCGAAACTGATGTTCTACTTTGCCCAAAAATATTCCATTGAGGCAAAAAAAAAAAAAAAAAAAAAATTTTTTAAAATATATAACTTTGAAGTTTATTGGCGACCAACATAATTCAGGAGAGATAAAAAACGATTTTTTATCCTTTGAGTTTAGCGACTTGAACATTATGCTCCAAGAGCCGAAAATTGTTCGTTAGAATTCGCTTAAATTCGTTATCCGAATATGTGTTCGTTGTTATCATACAGAAATTTTTCGTGAGTGTTCTTTGTCCAATTCGTTCACCGTCCGAAGTGTTCGTTAACCGATCCTCACAACCCCACTATATTCCTCTTAGACATTCCTTCGTTAGACATATTGTCTCTATGCTGGCGTACGTTAAGTATATTGTCTCTATGCTGGCGTACGTTAGGCATATAGCCTCTATGATGGAAGACATTTAATTGTTTGCGAAATTTTTCAATTGAATTTTAGCTCATCATAATGCTAATTAGAAAGCTATATCATGCAATTAATTATTATTTCATTCGACAAATATTACAAATTTACAAAAAAAACAATTATATATATATATATATATATATATATATATATATATATATATATATATATATATATATATATATATATATATATATATATATATATATATATATATACTCTTCAGAAATAATTTATAAAAAAAAAAACTTCTGAAAATACTATTTATTATGGATCACAATTTTTTTATCTTACTACCATCAGTTGCGGTTAACACCCATTTTTAAATAATAGTTCTAATTTAATTATTAAGAATTATATGATTAATTGAAATAATAGTCATATAAATGATAACAACATGAAAAGTAATTTAGCATAGTGAAGAGAATTTGAAAAATCTTAGAGCAGCAGAATTTTATTTCACTATAAAACTCTTGCTTGATTATCAAAATTAAATAAATATTTAAAAAAGCGATATCTTGTAACAAAGAATGTGATAATAAATATTTCTTCTGTAACTGAATCGATTTTTTATTTTCAAATTGCTTATAAATTTCTGCAACGTTATGGTACTAGAAATTGTATACACTACATAATTCATTTATGATTATCAGAAGCAAATATATTGCATTTCTCAATTGAAAAAAATTAAAATAAAATGATTAATATTATAGTTAGATCTTTTGCCTGTTATTTTTTATTAGAAATTATTTTCCCTTATCATATCCATTATACGTATATATATATATATATATATATATATATATTATATTACACACACACACACACACACATATATATATATATGTAATATAATATATATATATATATATCAGAAAATAATAAAATGTTTTCCAATCATTTATTTTGTGACGTGACAAAAGATTTTTCCTTCGTATTGCTTGTGTAATTGCTGTGATAATACTGTAATTCTAAAATTTGGAAAATATTAGTATAAAATTTAATAACAACGCAATTTTTAATTCAGTTTCTAAAATCTACGTAAAACAAATTTGATATATATAATCTGATACCTAAAATAAATGACGTAAAAAATTTCCATTTTTCTGTATTAAAAAATGTGTGTCTTAATTTAACATAATGAAGAATTTGACAAAAAGATGTTAAAAATTTAAATATCCCTGAAACTGAAGTAATTCTCCTATAAAAAAATTTGAATAACTTGTTATATTGTTGGCACTAATTCAAACTTTTGAATAAACGTTCAAGATAATTATAGGAATTTTCATAGATATTTTTTAATCATTTTTTGCATATTATATTCTTTTGAAATTTAGCTCAAAATTTTCCAACACTTTTGTTTGTAATAATTTCCTTTTAAATGTTATAATAATTTTGATGAATGTTATAATTATTTTCTCTGGTTTTGTGTCTTTTCTCAACTAAAAAACTGAATAAAAATAATTCATTTCCAGTGCAGAACAATTCAAATTAATAATTCATGTACAAGAAATTATACAAGAATTTATATTAAATCATTTGAAATTAAATGCATTCGTTAATTATGAAAACAAATGAAAAGCAATTCTAATTGAAGTTCAGAAATTCTGCAATGGATCTTTGATTTGTAAGTTTAAAAATACATTTATGAATACTTTACTATGTGCACAGCAATCTTTAGAGCGAGGAAAGTATCCAAAGTGCTGCATACTGAATTCCCCAGCAGTGAATCATAAATCACAAACATAGATTAGGAAACGAATTCCCTACAACTATACACCGGAAACGCCAGGGGGTGCTGTAAGCGAGGGCTATCAACTTCCGGTGATTACTCATGTTTCGCGACCGTGACACTGATGATTTCCTATTGCATCTGCCTTTCTTGGGACTCGATACCAGAGCTCAATCTAGCACAAATTAAGAGGAAGTCATAAATTATAGTACAGCTATAATTCCCAAATACTATGTTGACGATGTATTACTGCTGAAGTTTCTATTATAATTACCTTCATTTATTTTCCTCCGCTTTTCTGATATTTTAAACAAGGTACTGGCGAGATACTTTTGCGAGTAACATTTACAACATAACGTATCAAACTTTGAAACTCAATGCTTAAAAATGTCTGATTTAAAGGAACATAATTGATCGGGAGACAAATAGAAATTTTGATATTTTCAAAAGTTATTGTAATTTAGTTCCCACAGTATCAGTATTCTTCATTTTATATGTCAGATCATTTGATATTACATAAGAGTTATATATTTAGCAATTAATATAATGTATGGCAAATCCTATTCTATACGGAACTAAATTCGGTGAGGAGTAAGTCTCAGAATAAGGTCATAAATGCTGTGAGTAAAGAAAATTACGCTCGTAGCTTTAACAGAAATTAATGTATTTCTTCTAATTTTTGGTTGGAAGAGATAAATGGATTTTGGAATTTTTGGATTGATGGAGTAATAATGGAGATTCTAATTATGGATGATTTTTAGATGAGTCATGTGAAACCATTTAAATTAAATGCAGATTTCTTTAAGCCTAAAGAATAATATTTTACACGTTTTTCATCTTATAGAATTTTGTTGTCTAAAATAAAGCTTCTGAAGTCTGTGGGTGATGCATTAGTTTTGCCATATTTATGAAAAATTCAGATAATATAATGGCTCTATATGAAATATTTATTAATAATCAATGCAAAATATTGTTAACGGAAAAGTAAAAGCTAACTATAAGCAGAAGAATTAGAACTCCGTACAAGAATGTTATTCTCTTATTAAATATAAACTTTGCGAGAACATTCATACCAATTTTAGAAAATAACTTTTAACAAAAGAAAAATATAATTTCCCAGCATAAAATGACCTAATGTAACCCGTATTCTCTACTAAAAGCAATTGATACTGAATAAGAACTTGTGCTTCTATGGATAAGTAAGTTGTTAGCTCTTTCCTATTGTTTCATTATCATAATAGTGAAGACAATTATAGGAATAATGGATAACATCAATATTAAAATATTTTTTAATGAAAACAGGTGATTTTAGCAAGACTTTTTCGAATTCAAATTCCCGTGTACACCAATTCTTCAATTTCAATAATGAAAAAAGTAAAGTTTATAGAGATGATACCATCACACAAAAAGTTATTTTTAAAACCTTTAACTGGTTTTATATTTTTACAGATTTTATTTCACTTTTTTTATGGGCCAATTATAACTTAAAAAGAGGAAATTTTCTTTTATCAAATGCAAAAAAATTTATTGCCATCCAAAAAGTATTTGGGGTAATTTTGGAAAAAAACTAAAAATAAATAAAAGTTTCCGAAAATAAATAAATTTACAGAATGCATAAAAACAATGTAAATGGTCTTGATCCATTCTTTAAATTTCTGTATATTTCAATATAAGCTGATTTATGAGTATCATAATTTATTGAAATATTCTTTTTTGATTAAACATTTAAGTTATTTTCCCTTAAAAGTACTAATCATTCAATAATGCTAGATTTCTTTCTATACATTGAGTAAATAATTTGTGAATCAGCATTGCGTTAAAGCAACATAATGTGATAAAACGGAAGATCACGAATAAAATTAGAAACCAATTCTTGGAAAAATCAATCACAACTATTACTTAATTTAATGAAAATAATTATATTTTTCATGAGAATAACTGTAACAGTGTAACTAAGTCAAAATCAGATGATAATCCGAATCTAACCATTAAGCATTAGACAACATGAATGGATAAATCATGTGGTACTGAAAAGGGAAAAATAATATTTGTTATTTGGTACTGCGCGTTTACAACTATTCGAACTCTCTTTTTAAGAACGGAAAGATTAATTCAACTTAACCCCGATTTACTAGAGATCGGAAACCATAGCAACAGCAACACATTATACGAAGTTAAACTCACCAAAATCCAACTGAAAATTAAATAGTTTACTATTCAGTAACTAATACGGCCATTTTGTAGGGATAGAAAATTCAAAAAAGGGTGGCAGGTTTCAATTACATATAATTTCAGAATTTTTTGTTATCAGCGTTTATTAAGAACTTGTTTCCAATAAATTGCATAGCATACATTTAAAGAAAATGACGGTGGATTATTTGGCACACCCGAGAAAAGCTTTAAGAAATGGAATAAATGTCAGCAGAATGTTCCCTGAACGATAAGTGTGCCTTGTAGTCATTGCAAAGGATCTAATGCAAGGAGTGATAAAAGGGTCAGTTTTTGTAAATGCTGTTTGCCGACTTACTGGGGTTTAAATACATAAGAGTACCGGTAAGCCTCGTATTGTACCTTCAGTTTCAATGAGTTTTGGAATACTCACCCACGAACAAGTGCCTCGTAAATTTATATACGTTCAAGGTCACACTTGAGCAAGAATCCTCCACTTGGCATCCAAGCCACCCCAATAGAATGTCTTTCTTTTTGTTGTATCAACATGCTTCCTTATACCTTGTCCTGAATTGGGCTCCACCAGTTATATAGAAGCAACCAGGTGGAGGCTTTCGGACTTTGAAGTGGGGACCACAAGCAGAAGATTCCCAATACTTATCTTGTAACCCCAGAAGTATCATTTTACTTAGAGGACATTGTGACCACAATACATTTAATGTGTCTCACATCACTTTTAGTGAACACGAAAGATTTTTGATTAAGCATGGATTCTAACTCACTACCTTCCAATAATGAGGAAAACTTCCTAACCAACCAGGCCACCGTCGCTCCAAATGCTTAGTGGAAGGAAAGTGAAATGCCTCGAGGTCTATATCAGCCATTATTGAACAATGAGAGATGGATATGCAACTTCTACATGCACATCCATGTAGGTGAGTGATTAGACCTTTTTGTAGATTTCCATCCTTTGTATGACTTAACTATTTTAAAATGATTTACTAAAGTTCCAGATTGTCCACTGTGTGTTATGTCGAAGTAGTTTTCATAATTACATACCTGACTTGTGAGAAAGATATCTGTTCATTTCGTCAGACACTTTTATTGATAGAGGACTGTTTCGTTCTGCCTTGTGGATTTATTGAGATAGAATATGAAACCACAAACAATAGCTTCTGGTTTATGCTGCCTGTTGGTATTCATAGACCAAAGTTATTAACTGTATGGAAAGGAACGCAGAATTCCTTTATACCAAATCAGCTATGGTAGAATAATAAATTTATAGTTAAAAAGTGTTTTCCCAAAAGAAGTATTTATTTTCAACAGGTAATCTCCATGTCCAATAGTTAATTTTCTATACATTGTTTGATTTTTCTTTAAATATTCAAATTCTTATAGATTATTGCACCGAACAATAAACAGTCTGTTGTAAGTTTGTTATGTCTTGCCTTTCAAAAGTGCTTTCCATAAGTTGATCGTATTCCCATGTCAAAAACAAGAAAACCAAAATATTTCTAAGTACTTATCCCGACAGACGTTTATCCAAGAAAACAAAAGCGTAGCTTTCATCTCCCGCTGTTCAGTAATGGCAAAGATATATCTGGAAACTCCTACTTTAAAGAACGTGGTGCTATCCTAAGTTAAATGACATTTCGCGATAAGTTTATTTTTACTATTATATTATATTTTAATACTATTATATATTATATCCATATTATATTTTAATTGACTAGCAAATTAGCTTTGGATAAACTTAACTGATCTTAGCCCTTACTCAATAGTGGAAGAGGTAGTCAGTAATCCATAAAACCAGTCCGGGAACTTCCACTTGGAAGAACGTGGTGCTATCCTAAGTTAAGTGACATTTTTCTATAAGCTTATTTGTCACCATATTATGATCTAATTGACTAGCAAATTAGCTTTGGATAAACTTATCTGATCTTAGCCATTACTGAACAGTGGGAGAGGTAGTCAGTAATCCATAAGGCAAGTCCGGGAACTTCTACTTGGAAGAAGGTGGTGCTATCCTAAGTTAAATGACATTTCGCGATAAGTTTATTTGTCGCCATATTATATTTTAATACTGTTATATATTATATCCATATTATATTTTAATTGACTAGCAAATTTGCTTTGGATAAACTTAACTGATCTTAGCCTTTACTGAATAGTGAGAGAGGTTGTCAGTAATCCATAAGGCCAGTCCGGGAACTTCCACTTGGAAGAACGAGGTGCTATCCTAAGTTGAATGACATTTCGCGATAAGTTTATTTGTCGCCATATTATATTTTAATTGACTAGCAAATTTGCTTTGGATAAACTTAACTGATCTTAGCCTTTACTGAATAGTGAGAGAGGTTGTCAGTAATCCATAAGAATAGTCCAGGAACTTCCACTTGGAGTAAACAGTTGCTATCCTAAGTTAAGTGACATTTCGCGATAAGTTTATTTACTATTATATTATATTTTAATACTATTATATTATATCCATATTATATTTTAATTGACTAGCAAATTAGCTTTGGATAAACTTAACTGATCTTAGCCCTTACTGAATAGGGGGAGAGGTAATCAGTAATCCATAAGGCCAATCCGGGAACTTCCACTTGGAAGAAGGTGGTGCTATCCTAAGTTAAGTGACATTTCGCGATAAGTTTATTTGTCGCTATATTATATTTTTGACTAGCAAATTAGCTTTGGATAAGCTTAACTTATCTTAGCCCTTACTCAATAGTGGAAGAGGTAGTCAGTAATCCATAAAACCAGTCCAGGAACTTCCACTTGGAAGAACGTGGTGCTATCCTAAGTTAAGTGACATTTCGCGATAAGTTTATTTACTATTATATTATATTTTAATACTATTATATTATATCCATATTATATTTTAATTGACTAGCAAATTAGCTTTGGATAAACTTAACTGATCTTAGCCCTTACTGAATAGTGGGAGAGGTAATCAGTAATCCATAAGGCCAGTCCGGGAACTTCTACTTGGAAGAAGATGGTGCTATCCTAAGTTAAATGACATTTCGCGATAAGTTTATTTGTCGTCATATTATATTTTAATTGACTAGCAAATTAGCTTTGGATAAACTTATCTGATCTTAGCCATTACTGAACAGTGGGAGAGATGGTCAGTAATTGCTAAGAATAGTCCAGGAAGTTCCACTTTGAGTAAACAGTTGCTATCCTAAGTTAATCGATAATTTGATAGCTTTATATTTGTTCCTATATTATATTTTAAATGACTGGCAAATTAGTTTGGTTAAATTTAGTGAAATTTACAGGAAACTAAATATTTAAAAAGCTTTAAATAACACTTTATATTTAATATTGGTGCAATCTTGGTTATAAACGTTTCCCTATTCTAATTGATATGCAGAGACATACATCCGTTCTTTTCATAAAAGATAAGCATATTGACAGAGTCCATGCTTGTCAAACCGTCATTTTCGCTATATAAGTTGAGATAGAAAAAAAATTGTCATATATATTTTTCACACTTAGGTTAAAAAAGTAATTTAGCTTAAGACAATTTAAAGAATGTGTTAAAAACTTATTTTTAATCAAACCTTGTCTAGAAAAATTGAATTATCAGGGCTAATATTTTTTTACAAATGATTATTTTCTTGGTTATAATATTGCTTTTGTTCTAAACTTATTCTTCTTGAGTTTGAATTAGAATTTTTTTTCTCCCAGAAAAACAGATTAAAAGTTTTGCAAGTTTCTTTTGCAGTTTTGTCCTTGAAATCACGCAAAGATAACTTCTCGGTAAGACTTTCATCATATTATAGAGGAAGAATAAAACTATAAGACCACAAGAAGAAATTCCCAAACTGGAGTTAAAAGGTTCGAGGAAATTAAGGTCAAACTGTCAATTTTTTGCTTTATTTTTAGCCCCTTTCATTTTCATCTGGAGCTAACATCTGCTTTTTTTACTATTTTTTTCTTCTGCGATCCCTATCGTGCCGCTAGTTTCAGAGATGATATTCTGTAAAATACCAGCTTACAAAATAGGAAAAATAGTCACCATGCCAACATAACCGGCGACAAACTGCGATTAGTGCCCGGTGCTTCGGTTGCGGTGACAGTGACAGATGTAAGATCAATAGTGGCTCAATGGATACAGTGATTGGATCTGACACACCCCTCACTATAGTCGGCCAAAAAGTTTTGAACAAAAATGTGGCATCACCACCCTCCTCACACCACATCATGCGCATACAACATTTCGAAGTTTACTGCCTATGCTCATCTCATCCGAAGTTGCAAAGAATTAGTTTTCTTTTGTTTGTGGTTCTTGTGGCGTCACGCACACTAGTACTTCTTTGGAGAGGAAGTGATGCCAACCGTGAAGAACAAATTGTAGCCGTAAGATTAATTACCTCCGTATAAAAAGACCGAGCTATGAAGAGAGCCCCATGGAACCAATTAGAGGATGACAAGAAATAAAGTAAAAAATTGTCTGAGCTTTCAGATATGACATTCAGAGTCTGTATCATGTCTCGAATTTCGTTTTCGATACACAAAATTAAAAATGCAATGACATAAAGTTTAAGCTGTTAAGAGAACAAAACTGTACATGTATACACTTTGCTAACTTTCCGGTAATTATGAGCGTAGAAAAAAAGGCGGAAAACTTCATTTTTATTTTTTAAATCATTAAGTTTAAATTTATCAAACCATAGGATAAAATAAATTTATTAACTATTTTAAAAATTGTAAAATGCGCTGAATATATAATTTGTTTAATTCATTCTTTTTATGAGGTTTAATTTTCAAAGTTTATACATTTATCAAAACATCTCTCATTCTCTTCATTACCTCATTATTTTACATATTATATCTCATCATACAATTATAATCATAAATTAAATTCATTGTAATAAAAATATTTGAAATTTCTTAATTAGAGAACTGATTTGGTTATCATTTTATAGTTTGCTTACACTAAAAAACTTATTCGAATGGAATTTATAGTTTAAAATGATTTTCGAGCAACTATAAATATCCACAGCTAAAGTGAGACACTGTTCAACTGAAGCTCGTAATGTTATTTCATAAATTAAGAAGCTATAAGGAAAGCGGCAATAAGGATAAAAAGAAGGATCAAATAAAAAATTTTTGTTTTCATTTTCGGTTGTTTGTTTGTACTGACTACAACAGATTAACACACATAATTAGTTAAGTTTTATAACCAGTTAACCAGCCACCAGGTTATGTAGATTTTAACAAAGAACATAACTATGAAAAATGCAAACTGAAATCATGTTTGACATGTATGATACAATTTGGATCTTATTCATATGTTGCCAGGGAGAAAACCTTGAAAATCGGTAAGATTTCACCAGTGTAAACGATTATGGTGTGAGAGAAAAGGACTTATTCATCTACTATTGCTTTACAATGTAACAGTCGAACTTTTAATTCAGCTGTTACTTCTTTTGACAAAACTATTCATTCTAAAAGTAAGGCACGGCTAACGAATAATCGCAAAAATAATAAAAATAGCACAATCTCTATTTTCAGTCATAAGTAACTAATTTGCATTTTTTACAAAACTTTTTAAGAACTAAGAAATATTAAAATAGATGTACGCGTTGTTATTTTTAATTTGTTCTTATTATATTTATTTAATTTTCTACGCTTATAATTGATGGAACAAAATGATTAATTACTCTAAAGACAATTAAAAAATTTGATGACCCATATTAATATTCATCGAGCAGATATTAGTAATCCACTTTATAACCCGGCACTGTTATAACGTGTTTTCATAATTACGCGATTTCATGTCCTTATTGTGTGTGTGTATATATATATATATATATATAATGCAGAAACAAAAATTCGATAATGATAAGTATCTCATCCGATACTAAATTAAGTGTAAAAATTAAATTTTGTAGCATTTATAAAGATATGTATGAGCCAATCCTATAACGAAATCATCTTCAGTGATAAAATACTTAATTTAAATAGTGAGTATTTGGAATAAGTATCGCAATACTTAAAAATATATGCATAAACTAACACATTGGGATAAAACTGTTTATAACGATAAATAATCTTATGTTATCCGTTACGTATTTCCTTTAATCTTATCTAGGTCATACAACTATAACTCCAGAATAATAGCCAACGAAACTTGCGATACCCCTTTGTTATAACGTTACAAGCATCTAGATTTTATCTTATCCCAAGAAGTATTGCTCTTTAATTACATAACGGAAGGATATAAAAAGGCAAGATTGCAATCGGTTATTACAACGATTCGGCAGAGGGCATTCTTATCTGTACTTAATTTTGAAAGGAGGCCAAGCTGATCAGTCAACAAAACTTGACTTTGATTTATGGCTCCACCAGGGCTAAATTAGGGAACTAGTTGCTAGAAAAGTTAAGAACTTCCCTTTCGAAAAAAAAATAGTTCTTAGGAGTCATACAAAATATTAAAACTCTATTTAAGAAGATGGTGCTTCCCTTCCACTGCAGTGTCATGGTTTATAGAAAGTTAATGTCGTTAGAAAACTCGATAACTCTGAGAAGCTGGTTAAGAGGTTCGAAAAAATTAGGAGGGTGGAAGAAAAAAAAATGGAGACATGATTTATTGCGCTTTTCGAAAACCGACAGCAGAAAACAAATCAGCAAAACTTTCTCCTTAAAACAAACACATCGAGATGAAAATCATTCCTCACCCCAACCCCCCATCCATTCGCAACTACGCCAACAGAAGCAAAATTTTCTATTTCGACCCCTGCAACTAAAATGGCAACACGACACTCGGTCCACCCCCCGAGTAACTCTGCGGCAACTTTTAAAAACTTACATTATCGGTATACTCGGGACGTTATAAAGCAGAGCGTGCTAGCTTTTTGGATGAAAAAAAAAGTTACCAGAAAACTTTTGCACCTCGCCAAAAGTTGATGCCCTGAAATGAGATAAGCAAGAAGAGTGGAAGGGAAAATGGGAAAAACTGGATTGTGCCTTCCCCCAAAAGCATCTTCCAAGGGGCGGAGCCGGCGAAGGTCCATTTGACAGTGATAAATGTGACTATAATATTCGGAATTTGCCCGTCCTCTCCCTTGTCCTTGGACTCGCTCACGAATGCTGGGTAATCGCCACTTTCAATCCCAAACCACCCCTTAGTTACCCCCACCCCCAATGTCCCTAGATCTTTTCCAATAGATTCATTTCCAGTCCAAGTTAATTGAATGGAACAATGCTTTTGAAAAGTTCATTAACTGAATTTGAAACTTTTATGCATTTTAGCTAAATCCGAAGACAATCATTTCTTTTAAAATCTCAGGAGACATTTCCAGTTTTTGCATGGCGGTAATCAAGATAATTAAGTTAGAGTTACAGTAAAGAAGTTGGATAAATATATAAGTTGATTATATATATATATATATATATATATATATATATATATATATATATATATATATATATATATATATATATATATATATATATATATATATATATAATCAACTTATATATTTATTCAACTTCTTATATATATATATATGTGTGTGTGTGTGTGTGTGTGTGTGTGTGTAAATTTGATTTTATATATTACTTTTAAATCTTTAAAGTAATAGATTTAAAAATCTATATATACACACTAGATGAAAAAAAGTATCAAAATTACAAGAATTACTTATACAAAACGTAAAAAAAAAAGCCCAATAGAATTAACAAAAAAAATAAATAAATTGTAACATAAAACGCCTATTTGCAGTAAAAATATGACTAGATATATTAATTAGATAAGAAATCAGTAAGGTAGTAGATAAGAAATCAGTATTAAGGATTCACCGTGACCGTATTTACTGCCACATAAATTTATTCTATAAAAAGGAAACGGTGACACATTTAGTGACAAAAGATAGCTGCAAAATTATGTTAGCAAGTAAAAGAACTAAGCAAAATATCTTTTAAATTTGATGTATTTTCCTGTGATTATAAAATTATTTTAAATATTCAATCAATATAGTTTAAAAATATCACTTCAATTATATATTTTAGGGAATTATAAATGGGAACATTTTTTTATCGTGATCTAGGCCGTTTCAAATGCTTATAAAATACAATTTACCACATCATTTTTATTATCTCATAAATATAAATTTTGGTAATTAATTTTAATAGTGAAAAGTCGTAATATCTTCTATGGTTTTGGAAAAAAACATTTGTTTAAATTGATAAAAACATTATAAAATTTGCAAAAAAGTCACTTTAATTTTTTTTATCTTTTAATAAGTTTATATCTTATATTTTTATAAATATTTATGCTTTAATGGTATAACAAACATGAATTATGTTTATAAAACTTCTGCCAAATAAAATTTTAAATACTAAATAAATGCTGACTTATATAAAATTCCTATATTTTTTATATTAAATGCTGGAACTATTTCTAATTATTCATAGCTTTTTAAGAACTTATTATATTAAGATTTAAATTAAAGGAAATATAAAAGATTTGAACCAAATGGTTTGTAAAGAAAAAAAATTCTAACAAATAACTATTAAATTCATGTAATATTTCTTCATATTCATACTCCAATTTATCTGTAGAAAATTTTATTCTCTTATTTGTTTTCTTTTTTAAAAACTGATTTTAAACGCAATGATATATATATGAGAATATGCTGCTTAAAATATCGATTTTAAAAATAAATGTTTAAAAATATATCACTTCAATTATATATTTTAGGGAAGTATAAAGAAAATTTTTTTATCGTGATCTAGGCCGTTTCAAATGCTTATAAAATAAATTGCTACATTGCTATTAAAAAAATTGCTACATTTGGCAATAAATCGAGATAAAACAATTTCGTACAGTAAGGTTTTCATAGATATTGGGATATATTTATATATTTTGAATGTATAAGTTATGAACTTAATATAAGATATTAACGAAACTGAGGAAATCTATAGTTAGAAACTGAAACGAACGGTGCTGCATGCAAGTAATCAAGGAGTGATTCATAAATTTACGTCAATGCCCCCGAACTGTTCCTTAAAGTTAACGGGTTTGGAATACTAACCCATCACCAAGCACCTCATATTCCTGAACCATGATCAGGTGACGAATTCATACATGAGCTAGTAACCACCCCTCTACATCCATGCCAAACCAGCGGAGAACTTTGGACATTGTTGCAGTTGCACTAGTATGCTTCCCTGTATATAGCTCTGAGTTCGGCTCTACCAGTTAGATAGAAACAGCAGGGTGGAATCTTCGTGATTTTGAAGCAGGTACCAAGCAGGAGAACCCCCAATATTTTTCCTGCCACCCTCAATATTATCATTTTACTGGGAGGACATTGTGACCAAATATTCCTATATTTTCATCAACCGTAGTGACTGGCGTTCATTAAAGTGCTCAGCCGTGGCTCTGGGCTGTAGATGGCGTTGAAAAATTCCAGTCTATTGATTCTCTCTTGACCATTGACACCTGCGGAATTCTAATAGTTTAAACTTATGGTTTAATCGGAAATAAGTGGTTTTTTGATAATTTTATACAATTTATGATACTTACGTTCAGTATACATTATACTAATTTTTTATAAATTACTGGTCTTCTATTTATATATCCTATATAACAAATATTCTATTATATACAAATAATCGTATATGAATATATTTAATATTTTAAGACATATATACACACATAGATACATATATAAATACATATATACATAAATATATATATATATATATATATATATATATATATATATATATATATATATATATATATTTATATATACATATATATATACACACATATATATACATATATATAAATATATATATACACACATATATATACATACATATATAAATACATATATATATACATACTTATATACCTGTATATAGGTATACATACATACATATATTTATATACACTACTGGCCATTAAAATTGCTACACCAGGAAGAAATACAGATAACAAAATGATATTTATTGGACAAATATATTATACTAGAAATAAAAGTGATTAAATTTTCAAAAAATTTGGCTGGATAGATCTTGAGAAATCATTACCCAGAACAACCACTTCTGGCAATAATAACAGCAGTTATACGTCTGGGCATTGAGTCAAACAGAGATTGGATTGCATGTACAGGTACAGATGCCCATGCAGCTTCAACACGATGCCACAGTTCATCAACCGTAGTGACTGGCGTTTGGTGACGAGCCAGTCGCTCGGCAACCATTGGCCAGACGTTTTCTATTGGTGAAAGATCTGGAGAACGTGCTGGCCAGGGCAACAGCCGAACATGTTCCGTATCGAGGAAGGTCCATACAATACCGGCAACATGCGGTCGGGCATTATCCTGCTGAAACGTAGGGTTTCGCAGGGCTCGAATAAAGTTTAGAGCCACGGGTCGTAACACACCAGAAATGAAACGTGCACTGTGCAAAGCACCGTCAATGCGAACAAGAGGTGATCGAGACGTGTATCCAACGGCACCCCATACCATCACGTCAGGTGATGGGCCAGTATGACGATGACGAATGCACTCTGCCAGTGTGCGTTCACCACGATGCCCCCAAACACGGATGCGACCATCATGAGGCTGTACACAGAACCTGGATTCATCTGAAAAGATGACGTCTCGCCATTCGTGCGCCCAGGTTCATCGTTGATCACACAATTGAAGGTGCTCTTGTCTATTACGCAGCGTCAAGGGAAGCCGCAGCCATGTCTCCGATCTGAGAGTTCATGCTGCTGCAAACGTCGTCGAACTGTTCGCGCAGACACTTGTTGTCTTCCAAACGAACCCGTTTCTTGACTCACGGCTCTTGACGTGATTGTACGATCCATTACGGCCATGCGGATAATATGACTGTCTTCTCGGCTGCTAGAGATAGGTGGCCACTGAGATCCCGCATGGCGTTCCGTATTTCCGTCCTGAAACCATCGATTCCATATTCTGCTAACAGTCATTGGACCTCGACAGACGCGAGCAGCAATACTGCGATAAGGTAAACCGCAATCCCGGTACGCTACAATTCGACCTTTATCAAAGTCAGAAACGTGCTGGTACGCATTTCTTCTTCTTACACGAGGTATCACAACAACTTTTCACCAGGCAACAACGTTCAAATGCAATTTTTGTATGAGGAATCGGCTGAACAATTTCCTCATTTAAATACAATGTAGGTGTCGCTACTGGCGCCTGCTTTGTCTGAATGCGCTGAAAAGCTAATCATTTGCATATCACAGCACCTTCTTCATTTCGTATAAATTTCACGTCTGTAGCATGTCGCCTTCTTGGTGTAGCAATTTTAATGGCCAGTAGTGTACATACATATATACATATAATATATATATATATATATATGTATATATATATATATTGCTTTGTTGTGTATATCATAAAGGTAACTCAATAAATCTGCAATAAGTTATTTAGGAAAAAAAAAATGACAAAATAATAAAATATATGAATAAATTATATTAGAAGCAAATTTGTTAATTTCTTATCATTAGGTTTTCATTAGATTTTCTTTATCTTAGTAATAGAAAAATAACTTCTAAATATTAGAAATATATATAACAATCATTAAAATAACATATAACTATCATAAATATAAAATTATTTTAGTAATATTTAATTAATATGAACTTACTTTTCATGATAGTAAATTTCAAGTTGTTAACTATATTTTATAAGCCATCTCATTTAAAATAATTGCGATTTATTACTAATTAATTTAAATACATATGATAAAAGAAACTATTTTAAAGAAAACTAGTTAATTAAATAGTAATTTATAGTTATAATAAAATTAAACGAGTTATTAATTTTTCAGTACGAATATACAGCAAATAAATTGCTTGTATATTTTTCAAAAATAAATTAACATTCTAACGAAACAAGCATTTTCTACACAGTTATTAATATAATATAGGGCAAACTTATTTCGCAGGCAATTTTAATAGGGTTAGTATAATGACACAATTTATTTTCTCGCGAATGAATAATACGGAAAACTCGTTTGAATTATTAAAAAATATATTGATAAAAATAAATTTTGATTAGGTAATAAATTTTTGCTATCGCAAATTCTGTAAATTGTATTTTCTAATTTAACACGATCTCTGGGGTTGGTGTTGAATTATTGCGTGTAATTGAAGAGAAGAGTCAACGATTACAGATGATTTATCAATAAGCGTTTCCGAGCCAAACTCAATTACATAAAACTGACTGATTCTTTCAAATTTGATTACCGTAGGAGATATTGACTTACGGGAAATTGAAAAGAAAATTCCTCAGTATCAGAGACATTTCATCCTGAGAGATTTATAACGAGTCAAAGATTATTAAGATATATCGTCCTTTGGATTGAAAGAACACAATCCTCCCCTTCGTCTTATAGCTTCTTTTTTCCGATATGGCTTCAAAGACGTTTTCTTGGAAGTATTTCGCTCCATAAATAACTGAAAAGTTCCGCAATTTCCAAGAAAAATCGGGTTTTCATAAAGATCTCATTTTGAAGTAATAGCTGTAGTTTTCTGTATTATTTTGTCGAAAAACCGCATTTTAAATAAGGAGTTCGTTAAAGTGTTACCAAAATTAAAAAAATCATTGCTTAAATAGTTCAGATTTTTTAATGTCTTTTGCGCTGATTTCTGGTAATTAAAGATACATTAAAGACGCAAACCTAGTGCTCCATAATTTTGAGAAGAGGTAAAGCGATCGACATCTAATCTAAATCTTTCTTTCCAAACTTCCACACCATATTTGTGGATGGAAATCAAACCTTATAAATGTTATCGATCATAGGCCATATGATTTCATTTACATTAGTGTTTGGAGTTTGACGCAGTCGTCTAATCTAGATCTTTTTCTCTAAACTTCGCAACACATTTGTGGATGGATATCAAACCTTATAAAATGTAACGAATTTAGGAAACATGATTATACAGATATCAGTGTTCAGGATTCTACACAGTACATCTAGATCTTTCTTTTTAAACTTCCACACCACATTTGCTGAAGAATATCGGAAGTTGCAAAAATTAAGAAGTTATAGCGTGTTTGATATCATTTGCATTAGAATTTTCCTTGAAATTTAAGACACTTGATCTTTGAAATTTAACTTCTCTTATTTAATAAAAATGTCTTATTACATTAAAGTATTGAACAAGCAATATAATTTTGTAATATATAGCTAAAATTTGTCTAAATGTGAAATATCAAATGCTCTGATTTTTTTCATAAAATATAAGTCTTTGTTAAAGAAGCATTAAGTACAGACTTTAAGATTGAAATAAATTGTAATTAATCTCTTATATTATCAAATTACATATTCGCCTATATAAATACACGAAATATTATAAGAAATGCATAAATAAAGTAAATTCTACATTCATCCTAGCTCAAAATCAAGTTTGCAAATCTTATTATTTTTAAACTGTGATAATTTAAAAGGAGAATTCTCGTTTATTTAATTCTTAATGTTAGTAGAGTTTATTTAACACCAAAGATGTAATTTTTATATTGATGTATTGTGAAAAATGATTTTGGTATTATAACCATAGAAATGTCGGCCAACTTGTCTAGTGGTCAGCGTGCCTGACTACGGATAGGGAGGTCCTGGGTTCGAATCCCGGTTCAGGCAGGGGTGTTCTTTCTCTCTCTCTCTCTATCATGTCTTTGTCCTTCCTTGTGTGTGAATGAGATGTGAATGGTTGCCTACCCTATAAACGTGTCCCTATGGCATGTGTGTGTACTGAAGAAGTCGGACTCCACACCAAATACAGTTCAATTGGAAAAGTGGAGCAGCGCACCCCAATTTGCCAGCCTAGCTGACACCCGAGAACAACAACCATAGAAATGGAGTTTCAAGGGAATTTTATATGCTCATTTCATTACCTATCATTCTACTGCAGCACTTCTCAGAAATTTCATGACGTCAACTATTCAAAGTAAGAGAAACAGTCAGATGGCAAAAATGTTTAGAAAAATAAAACGTCAAATATGAGATCAACTATTTATCTCAACCATGACACTCATTTACAAATAGTCATCGTTGAATTCTATATTGCTTTATCAAGAATTTGATATGCATCCGTAGTGGGAAGTATTCCATTTAGAGAAAAAAGGACTTAACGCGTTCCATTTTTCAACTACGTAAATTTTTTAAAGTACAATACTACGTAGATTTTTAGGAATCGAACTCACAATCTACAGTTCTGCTTATTGTAAGTTTGACTCCCACATCGGGTATAGTTTAGAATACCATTTAGATAATAGCTGAATTAGTCCTTTCATGTTTAATTTTCTTTTACTTTTTGGTTGGATGTAGTTGTAGCTTCATAAAAATCGATATTTTATTATTGTATACATTTATAAATGTCTTAAATATCTATCCAAAATAACAGCTGAGGGAACAGTAATTCAGTTTACAGTTTTTCAAATTGTGAGTTCGAATCCAACATCAGGTATAGTTTAGAACAACCCTTACAATAATATCTGAATAAGCCCTTATGAGAAAAAATTGCCATAAAAAGACAAACTAAATCTTTCGTGCCTAATTTTCTTTTACAAAATTATGAGTTAACTATTTATTTTTTTTATGGAAATTACTTTAATTATTCTGTATCTAAACTGACATTTAGAAATAGGGAGCTAAATTCATTATTTTTAATACCTATCTTCATACATTTCATGCAAAATAATCACATACCTGTCTGAAAATCAAATGTTAAAAAATTTAAAGTACTTCTCAAAGAAAAAAGAGATTTCTAATAAACTAATTGATGACATTCTTATAAGCATTCGCCTAATTAGGGTTTTTGGGTGTTTAATCTAAAAAAAATCCAATCATTTCCAACAAATCAAAATTATCTCTAGAGATGTTTGTTTGATTCCAGAAATTTAAAAAAAAATGTTATCAAATTTGTCTCCGCAGAAAGAGTTGCGGAATTTACTTTTTTCAAGAGAATAGTAATCTAACTGGAGAGGTTATGTGCAGAAAAATAACTAACCAATCAAATGCAACCTAACTTTAACTGTCTTACATTCCCAAAAGGAGACTGGAAATATTTTCTCAATATACAATGGAAATTTTCATTGTTTACATCAATTTTAGTAATAAAATAAAAATATTGTATATGTGATATAGGAGAATATAAAAAAAAAACTCTTTATCTTTCGCCAACTTGAACTTCACCAAACTATAATATTTTAGCCAATTTTGCTTTGGACTTGCTTCGAACGATATACAGCAGCTATAGGAACGGTAAAACAATAACTTTCTCCCAAGCAGTGGGAGAATATAATAGGATATTTTCAGCAGGCAATACAGTTCCCTTACGTTTGGAAATAAAATAAAGCTAAATAAAAAATATTATTTTTGTGAGTCTTAGAATATCGTCTGATTTTTTTTATTGTTATTATTCTTTCCCTACAAGACCTCACATACCTTACGTTTAGTTCTCTCCTTCCCAAACTTCGAAATCACCTGATGTCTCCAGGAAAAATATTTTCTGCCTCCCCCACCTCCCTGGGGCCGTCCCTCCCGACCTCTCGCACGGGTACTTTATACCCTGGATGACAATTCCTAATTCTATAAATCAGGGTATAGCAGCGGTGTTGATGTCACATTTATGACTTTGGGAGGGAGGGTCGTCTGGTGAGGTGGAGGTGGGAAAACCCTTCTGGATTCTATGGATAATGTCAAAAGTTTTCCCTCTTTTGGGAGGTACTCTTTTACACGAAAATCGTGACCGGCAATGGTGGGGGTGGCCTGAAAAATGGGGGAGGCTGGTGAAACTTTCAGATCATCTTATCAATTATCGAAAGTTTATCGCAGGATTGAAGAAAAGAGATTTTAAAAGAGATGAACTGCTCAAGGATGGGCCTGTTTTATGGCACAGTCATTAAAGGATTAAAAGGTGGTAGAGCTTCGAATTTAGTTAAATCGAATGGCTGTCGTAAGAAGAAAAAAACTCTTTAAGTACTTTAAAAAGGGCCATGTCTCAAAATTAAGATCCCCATTATAAGAACAGGCCCTTGCTGTGTTATTCACCTGTGACAATTAAAGGGAATGTGGGTTGACTGCAATTTGGGACTGGAAAATAATAAAAAGGACATTAAATATTTTACTCTCTCAGCCCATTTCCGAAATCTTAACAAGAATAGGTTTATGAACATTTGTGCTAATGTTATTTTATTGCACATAAAACCTTGTTATTATTCTATATTCAAAATCATTTTTTAAATAAAACTAAATGAATTTTATAATTATTTCTTCTATTAAGTATATATATACAATAACTTGATGAGGCAGTTATTTAAAAATATTTTTTCCAATACTGTTAGTTCCAAAACTGCTTGGCTACATTTTGAATGCATATTGTCGTTTTTATATTTGATCACAATAATTATCATTTATTGATAATAGAGTATATTGTTGATGTTATTTTAACTGTAGCATCATAAGGGTTGACGTTATTCACCCAATAAGGTCAATGACTGATAATATTATTTTAAATAACTTGATGTTAGTTTTTGATAGTATAAATCATTCGAAATTGTTAAAATTATTCTAAACCTATATGTAAAGATTGAAGCTAGAAGGAACCTTCTCATAAGTCTACTGTCAATATCTAATATTATCATTAAATCATAAGAACTATTTTGGCAATTTAATTCCATAAATAAAGATCGGATTGATTGAAACTCTATTGAAAGTAGTTCCTTGAAAGTAAAATATCACTCCCACTAATTTGCAATCATTTAGTTATCACTGATTACGTAAATATCAATGGCATCAGCTTCATTACACAATAAGAAATTCTCGTAAAATCTTATCCGTAAGTAAAAAACTAAGTTGTTTTAGATAAGAAAAATAACATTTCTGTAAAATTTTATCAACGCAGGATAAAAATTATTTTTACAATTTGGAACTTAAGAAATATTTGCATTTAAAATTTAGTCCTCTTTGATCTATTCTCAACGTTGGATGATAATTAAGAAATAATCTTACCATTGATTTCCATCATACAAAAGGAATGGTTTGATTGAGAGTCCATGAGAAATGTTCTTGAAGATAAGAGCATTATTCATTTGTGGTCACTGGTGATTCTAGTCAATGGATTCTTTACCTACATAGCATTATCATCGATTTCCTTACAGATCGTTTCTTATCACTCATGCCATAGAAAAATGTGAATTGACTTAGAATCCACGACTAAAAAAAAGAAGATAAAAATTCATTGTAGTTTATTTGTTGCCATGATTTACGTCATTTAGTGTCATTTTTCTATTTTGAGTGAAAATGTAGATTATTGTTAAGAGCATCATTCATATATGCCTATTACCAATTTTTTAAGCTTATCCCCTTTGTGGTTAATTATGAATTTTTCATATTATTAAATCCGTGAAGGGGAAAGATTGAATAAAAGTTGCAAAAATTCTTGAGTACAAGAAAAATTCTTATCATTAATCTATTTTTAGTATCAACTTATGTTATTTTAGCCCATTAAATGTAGTAACTGCTTGGCCAGTCAGAAAAATCTATGAATAAGAGAATTATCTTCATAAATATATGCCAATGAAAATATTGTGTGTCACCACATAACAGTTCTATATTTAATAGAGATCAATATTACAAAATTCTATTCTAGTGATTCTTGTAAAAGAGCGGACATCTTGATGTCCGTAAAGTATTGTGTTGTTCAGCAAGTATAAAAATTAAAGAAATCACTTTTTTTATAATTTTAAACGAGGACATAATTTATAATGTTTAAACCGATATCACTAACAAAAAAGTTTTTTTTTCACCAAAAATACTGCCGAATTAATTATTACATCATGTTTTACCCCTAAATTACTAAAAAAAATATTTTATTCACTATTTTTTATCACTTATAAAAAATCTCTATTCAAATTAAATACTTATATTGTAAGTCCACCCAGTTTCTGTCCTGCGTTGTATGAAATGAATAGGAGGCTGGTCTCCAGCAAACTTAACATACATTATGTTTCATTGTAAAATATTGGTAATAGAGTCTGTAATTAGCTTTAACCATAATAAACATTGATTTGCACTTATTTTAAAGTTATACTGCGATGTGCTCCGTTCCGGAACTTTGGATGCTTCGAGAACAGAGTATTGTAGCTCTTCTGCAATTCTTAAATTGTGGTCCATGCATATATACTGAAGGCAGAGAAAAATTATATGTGAAATTGGATCTTCCTCTTTCTATACTCCTATATGATTTTACAATATCTTTAATGATGGTTATTATTTTTTACGGTTTTTGAAAAATCATTGCTTTTGCTTTCAGCAACGAAGATCATTTCTCTCTTCTTAATACATTACTGATCCGAAATACATTTAAACACAGATGAAAGGAATCTTGACTTCAATATTTAGTGATTAAAGGGAAATTTTAATCTCTAAATACCTCACTAAATTCATTTTTAGCTGAATTATATGAGAGATTTCACTTATTGTTTCAAAGCAGCATTATGAGTAAAGCTAAGTAGAAATACCATTAAACATAGTATATACAGTTATTTTTCCAAATTTTATAATTTTTTCTTCCAAAAGCTAATTTTAAAACCATACTTTGCGAAGGATTCAAGACTTAGTTAATCAATAATTATAGCTAAAAATATTTAACTTTCTGTTTTAGTACCAGTATATTTCGAACATAAGAACATGCCTTGTATTGGCGAGTTATTAAAATTACAACATATGAGCCGAAATCAAAACTAAGGATGATCTTAATCTGAGACTACGATCCTTGTTCATGAGCAACGTGAATGAATTTCAAGACCATCATTTCTCGGATCATTCTTAGGCAAACGCTCTCATCTTCAGTCATAACTCACTCTCTTGGTCTTCATCAACTTCATTTATCATCGAGTTGCTCAGCACTTAATAATCGCATTAATAAGCTTCTCTGCTTGTTCCCACCCACCCTTCAAGGGGACGTCGATCATCAGGTGATTAATGCTGCTGCACACCACGCGCGGAAGCCGCTTCAGCCCATAGAGTAAACAAATCTCGAAGCACTTAATTTATTCCCCGTTTCTTGGAGATCCATTAATCACGTGACTGCTGCAACAGGACCTCTTGGCCCTTTATTTCCAACTCGGCCTTTCTTGATTTCCAGTTTCTGAGGGGGGTGGCCAGTGATTCGGAGGAGGGAAGCAGACGAATGGACCAGTGACCATTTGTGTTGTTATGCAAATCACAAACAGGGAACGTGTGGGTCCTCCATCTTTGACTTACGAATTTATCAGGAAATGTTAGAAAACTTAAAAAAAAAAAAGAATGATTTACGACACTTCCACGTAATTTATGTCAGTTCTCGTAGTTTCTTGAGGATATAATGAAGCAACTTAAATTTGAACTTTCCATAAATCACTGATTAAAAGTATATATTTTTCAACTGTGGAAATTTTCAAATTCAAGTCTCTTAATTTTGCATATTAGTTACCAATTTATATGTTTTATTTACATATCTCAGATATTTCAATGAATGAATGAATGCAAATTCCTTTATTTTACACTCCAATAGTGAAGTCCTAAAACACAAGTGGCAATTGATTCCTAAGATCTTTCTTATACATTTGACAATCGCGTAGCATCCTCTATATAAATACTCTACAGGGATATCTGCAAACTATGGTATGGGCTGTGTTACAGATGGACAATTTAACTTTATTTCATCTTTTCTTTAAATAAATACTATTTGTAATATATCTATGTGTCTTGCACTCACCACCTAAACACTCTACTGCAGACTACTTTTAAATTATGAACTATTATGTTAAAAAATAATCTAATCTAAACTTTAGATACACACACACATATCATATGAACTTATATACGTAACCATATTTTGTATTTTGCATATTATTTTTTCAAAATATTGATTATCAAAATAATCAATGTTGATAGTACCTTTAATTTTATGTTATTACCTTTTTAAGCCTTATATATACCATTGTTATTTCGGGTTTTGAGTGTCGAAAACAAATATTTTACTACAAGAAAATTAATAAAACTCAATTAATTGAATTATATTAAGCTTATATTGCAGGTATGTATCTATTCATGTTATATGTAAGTATTCATATTTTCTGATGGAATGATTATCAAGTATACACACTTAATTTTCAGGTACACTTTATCCAACAACAAATTGAACATTTTTTCTACAGTTCAGTAAACAACACAGTCTCATTAAGTATTCAGTTTCTGCAATGAAAATGTGGTTACCTTTTTTAGTTTTATTCCCTTTTTATTCCTCATTATAACTATGAAAATAAATTCAATTTTACTGCGAACAAATTAATAAAGCAGCTCATCAATAATTATAATACAAACATATTTTACTATGTATATCTTATACATGTATGAAATCACTTAGTATCCTTGATATCAATATAACTAATATTTTTTCGCGCAAGCTCGCACGCACGACGATTATGTCTTTAACATTTAAGCCATTACCTTTTCTTAATTTTGTGCCACTATGATTTCTTTTTATGATGATTAAAAATGAATTCTATTTTGTTTTAAGAAAATTAGTAAAGCTCATGATATTTAAGCTGTCATTTGAAAGTATACATAAATTAATTATTAAAAAATTAATGGTAGTGATCAATATATGTACTTTATTACATATGGAATACTAAAAATCATCAACAGAAACCAATAAGCATGGAAAAAAGCATTTATCAAAGTTAAGTTAATGTTTTGTGGTATGCTTACACAACCGCCGATGCACATATCAATAAATAAAAGGAAAAAAAGTCCTCCACCCATAAGCAATCCTGATGTCTACGTGCGAGACTAATCCCGAGAAGATACGTCGCAAACATAAAAGCAAAGACATTTCCCATCGATTTCAAAGAAGAAGAATAATGCCATTGACGGTAACTGGAAATGATAAACTCAAAGTAGTATCTGCCTCTGAAGGGAGAAAAAATTGACGGGAAAGACCCGTATAAATAGTAAAATAAAAGGAAATAAAGCATCAGAACAATCTATTTTATTGCAGCCTATCTCCATAGTAAGGCCATTCGTCCAAATTACAACTGACACCAGGAGTTTAGTCGTCCATCTTTATCTGCTGCTTTAATGGCCACCGTTCCAAAATTTAACGGCCTTCAACATTTTCGAAACCCTGTCGCTCGCTTTGCTCTTTCGTCCCCCGTTTTTTTCCCTTTGTTCTTTATTTTTCAGCTCTTTGCTGTGTAGCTTTGTTGGAAATAATTTTTTTTTTTTTTTTTTGCTCCTGTTTGGTTTGAGTAGGGTGGAAGGAAGGCCTTAATCTGATGTTGAGAAAGGGAAGGCCGGGATAAAAACCTACTGGCACGGCACGATGGAACAAGCAAAAGTAGAGCGGCAGCACTCAAATTTACCCTTATCAGGTGGCTTCTAAAGATTCAGGATGCAACAAAATAATGGATTCTTTTTTTTTCCCATTATTTTATTTTGCTCTTTCTTCTCTTTGCAGGACAGAGAGGCGAACTATATCCTTTTTTAAACGTGTCGTGTGCACATTGAAATCGCTCGGTGGAGGTTGAGAATAATGTAACTGTCTACATTTGAGGGGAAATGGTGAAGAGATTCTTTGGATTCTAGATTTGCATAAGGTTAAAATTTGGTCAAATGGATGTTTTAAAATGTGGTGAAGTCAATTGGAATTGTGGCATTCAATGGATCTCAATGCTCTTTACTAGAATATTTGATTTTTGTGATAAGTAAATTATGTCAGATGTACTTTACACATATCTTAATTGTTATCTTAGAATTTACCTTATAATAAGCCAAAACAAGAAATATAATTATAAATTCATTTGCCGCAAACATGCGGGCGTAATATGGTAATTTTTTTTTAACTATCATACATTAACAATTAGACATATTAAAAATTTAATAACAGATAATATTGTATTTTATTTGTGAGAGTTTAAACTATTAATAAATATAAAAACATTTTCTTTTCAAGGAAAAAATATTGAAAAAAAAATTCCATATTGGACTGAAACAACAAAATTTTCTTAGTCATAAAATAAATAATCAGATCAGGCTATAAATATAGAGTATACACTCATAAAATACCAGCTAGCATTAAGGTATCTGTTTATAAGGTTAATCTACCCTTTCGCCTTATGCTAATGGTAATGTCTTAGTGAAGAATTGATAAGACGTTTATAGAAATGGAAAGACTTACATAAACGAGTATTCAACAATTTAGAACGGTAAATAAAATAAAACTGATTTCTCAATAATATTCCGGATGTGTTTCCTGATAATGACATAAAGTGACCCAAATGTCCAAAAATCAGGAGTAAGTTTGCAGAGTGTCTCTGAAACCAACCAACTATCAATTAAGGATTATGGTACTGTGTATTTTTCTTAGAAATACATGTGTTCCAGGCTGTCGTACATGCACATACGGGATCAGATGATAATCTCGGTTTTCCATTAAGGAGAATCTTAAAAGACAATGTCAAACCCAATGAGATATCCATTTCATCCCATGTGAACAGTCCTAGATAATAAAGGTATCTTGAATATTCCCCCTTGTAAACAATCCCTACCTATGGTTTCTTGTGATTTATGCTGGGCATGGATTTGACCATAGTCATTTATTAAAGGGAAATACCCACGAACTTTTTCCCCATCCATGATGTGATTCATATTGCATGATTCTAATGGTTCACCAATTCAATTCATTCTTCGATGATTCACAGAAGTAAGTTTCTGTATTGTAAAATTATTACTGTTAATAATTTCATTCTATTTATATTTATTTTGGTAATAGTTTTATAAATGTAAATTAAAAACGTTTTAATAGGAGTCTAGATTACACTCTCTGTATATTACTTTTCATAGAAATAATAATATAATATAACAAACTAAATAATATCTGTACATAAACAGGACTCCAAAAGTTAATGAACAAACGGTTTTTTCACTTAATTTGCAAATAAATGAAAGAAGAAACACCAAAGTTAAATGACATGTGCACAAAACACGTATGTATTAATTGCGATATTGACGTTAACACAAATAAAGTGCATAAATGATTTACAATAAAATAAGCAACATCACTGGAAAGTCCCTTCATGGAATAAAGAATTACAGTTTTATGTGGTAAAATGTCATAGAAACATAAAAGAAAAGTTTTAATAAGGCATATCCACTTCTAGGTTGAATACATTAGCAGCATCAACTTTCCAAACTGTCAATTAATTTGTCTGCTACCGTATTTGGAAGCTAAAACCAGACATGGAATAAATTGTTTTCTAGCTCTCCTACAAACCTTGGAGGAAAACATAAAACAACAATCTGTATATCAAGGTTGCTCTACAGATGCTCTATGGGATTAGTTCTAGGGATCGAACTGGTCATTACATTCGCTTTAAACCAAAACAAATATATTCCTCAATGAGGAATATCTTGAGGGTCAATGAGGTCTTGCGCTATCATCCATTAAAATGAAATCATTGCTAATTGTAGTGGCATTTGGGTGGATATATAGATCAAGGATCTTATGCCAATATCTCACACCAGCCACAGTTCCATTTTGGAATACATGCAAGTCATTGCGGGCAATGAGTGAGATCCATAGACCATTACTCTACTCAAGCAATAACACTTTTTTTCAAAGAGTTGGATTGATGGTATGTGATGCTTTATTTCCTCCAGATCAGCATAGCAACACGTATTGAATCACTCTACCGTGTGAATCTGGATTCGTCTATAAAAGTGCAGAAGCCCATCGCTATGTGAACTAAAAAACGCGATGTCTTGTACGAAAAAGCAAGCCGTTCTCTGCTGTTCTGTAAGAACATACGACTGGCTGTCTTGTATAGAGACCGGCATGGTGAAGACGCCTTCACGTCATACTAGCAGATGTTCTTATCCCTAATGCCACAGTGGTTAGCAACAAGTTTTACCACAGAAATGCTTCATTTTCATGCCGAAAGAGTTAAAACACGTTCTTTTGAAGGTATTATTGCTTGTTTTTGGCCAATATCATATTTTGTGTACATAGAAGCTTCGGTTTGATATTGATTCCATAGAGAGTTGACCACTGGGAGACTGGAGACACATTAATTCGCCTAGCAGCATCACATGTCACATCGCAATTTCCACCCAACCTATAGTCCTACGGCCAACTTAATGAATCAGATAAATGGCATCTCACAGACTTTACAGAACCATTTTGGTTATTGCTAACGAATTTTCTAATAAAAGTTGAGAGTTAGCAATATTTACAAGCGTAATTACAAAATTATGGTGTTTACACATTTTCCTACCCTTCTTTCATATTTGTTCTTTCCTATCAAAAAAAAAATATAGTAAGTGTTTTTGCCTACATTCAGAGAATTGTATCATTTTTATAAACTATACATTTTATTGTTAATGTCATATTTTTATGCTCAGCTTCGAAACTGAGCTTTTAGAGGACAGTGTATATTAAAAGCAATTTCTCACAAGTTTTCTATTTAATAAATATAAATTAAACTATGCTTATTTATGACATATAGCAGTCTTATTTTTTAATATAATTCAATATTCTTTGTTTAGACGCTTTATAATTTTTAGCTATGCGAGATTTAGTTTAAAAACGTCTAAAAATAGATGAAAGAAACATTTGTTTCAAACAGAAAAAGGTTTCACGAACTTGTTATTCGTGGAAAGTTAGTGAATCATTCTTTTTCTAAATTAAAATACAAAAGAAATGAAAAGCAAAATAATGCTACTCTAGACATTTTCTCCAAATTTCTAAATATATTTGATTATTAACCAATCATATAATTTTAAAAATTAAGAGCGCATGGTTTTATTATTTTTCTTTTGGCGTTTACCACAATCTGGTTCTGTAATTGTGGTAGACGAATTGCTTGCAGGTGTTGCACACATACAGATTATTATATTTATATGAGAGCAATATATGTATATATATATATATATATATATATATATATATAATGCGATTTAAAAAATTTACAATTATATTTGAAAATATAATTGTAAATTTTTAACGATTATATCACAACAGAGGATTTTTTTACTGACTAATAGAAATTTTAACTACAGTGTTACAATTAATTTTGGACAATAGTAAAAAAATAATAAAAGGCAACATTATCGTGCTATGATTATCTATGATTTTAAAATACTACCAAATGAAGATTAAGCCATTCAATGTTTATAAACAACGTTTAAAAATTGGTGCCTATTTTCTTTGCAGTGCATTCATATAGTTTTCCGAATTTCATCGGGGTCATTCTGCCACTTAAGGTAAAGAACATAAAAGGTTATAATCAGTATAAGTTCAAGAAAATGTGCCTCCCACATGCAAAATTGAAACTGTTGATAACATCTGGACTTTGCGCCGCGAAACCCAACCAACCAACCAATTTATTCACCTATTTAATTTAATTGAGAATGGCTTTTATTATTTTTTTCAATGAAGGAAATTATGTGCATTCTGTTTCCTCTGAATGTGAAGTTGATGGGATTTTAAAGAAAATGTTTCAGTAAGTCTAAAAAGTAACGGTTTGACGTATTTATTTCATAAATATTTGGTTTATATTTGGTTTTGGTATTATATGATTTCTTAAATATTTGGAAAGAAAATTCGTTAGAATTGCTTCGTTAGAATATATATATATACATATATATATATATATATATATATATATATATATATATATATATATATATATATATATATATATATATATATATATATATATATTCGTTGAACAGCTACCATGGGTGTAATGGTCTGGAGAAAATTTCCTTCCCTTCAAGATCAATGTCAAAATTGAGGGAGTAGATTATCTGGTGGTGCCATATATCGAAGGAGTTAAGATCAAAGTCGTACTTTCAACATCGTGGTGTTTTAGTTGAACGAAAGACGCAGCTTAGTGACTTAATTTGCATAGGCAACGGCAAAGCGAGCTTGGTTTTTCCAAGTGTCATAAATAATATATGCATATATGTGTATGTATGTCTATATATGTGTATGTATGTCTATATATGTGTATGTATGTCTATATATGTGTATGTATGTCTATATATGTGTATGTATGTCTATATATGTGTATGTATGTATGTATGTGTGTGTGTGTAAACTAATATTATGAAAGAAACTTGAATTTAATTAAATATAGAATTAAAAAAGAATACAAGGGAATTAAAAAAAACACAATTTATAATTGAATAAAATAAAAAATTGATTTTTTTAAGTAAAGCCACATATGTATTTACATAATAATTACATTGAAAAATATTTGAATGCAGAATTTTTCGATTACTTTGAATATAAATGAATTATTTTAAACGTTGAATCCATATTATTCGTGTAATAATTTAAATATTAATATTTGTTTCACAAAAGGAAAAAATCATATACTCTCTTTGTTACAAATATAAGCTAGCATAAGATAAGGAATCAAATTGTAGGAAAACAATATGGATATTTTTTCTTTATTATCATATATATTAGTATTTCAGAGCCCTTAATCTCTATAGAGAAAGGAAGACTTCAAATGCTTTCCAATTCAAGGATTTAGAAGAAGGAACAGCTTCAAAATGCAGTAGGAGAATGTACTTTAACATCCATCTATATATGTATATTGTCGGCGGGGAGTCGTACGATGATGGGGAAATAACCCTCGAAGTATTCCCCTTCTCATCTTTTACAACCCAATTTTGAAGGGATTTTCTACCTACCTTTCTCCCTCCCCCGAATTTGTTTCTTTTATCCCTTTCCCTTTGCATTTTAGTACATGCACGAATTCAAAAATGTTTTTTTCCTCCTCACGTCCATTCAGACGTGAAATTTGCCATTCATGTGATGAACAGAAAAGAGGTGGGAAAAAAAGGGAGGGAAAAAGAGAAAATGTGAAGGGAAGAGTCGAAGGGAATTTTTGAAGAGTCGAGAGACTGAACAGAATTTTTTTTACTCAGTCTTATATTTTTGTAAATTTTGCTGGGGAAAAATGTCGAGGGAAAGATTCGTTGGGTATTTATTTACAAAGAATCTAGAAAATTGTAATAACGAATTGATGGAATTAAGAGAAAATTCATATTTATCATGAATTTTTACAAACCATTACAAACTTTTCAATTACTCACACTAAGTAAATGATACCTTGTCTATTAATGAAAAATGTATCATCATTTTTGGAGAAATATAAATTTTTTTGAGGGGATAGTATGTGAAATGAGGCTTTAGTTAATAACTTCTAATTTGTTAATAACTTGTAACTTGTTAATAGCTTAATAACTTGTTAATAACTTTAGTTTATAATAATAAGCAGGAATGTCTTTTAACTGACAGCTAAAATTTAAAATAAAATAAATTTACGAGATTATAATCAGTAGAAGAAGGAATATAATAATGGACTCTCTTTACTGAAAAACCTTGAGACCACAATTGAAAATTTTCAAATTTAGTTTCGTCTTTCTTCTGTAGATTACATTGTATTCAATGGAAAAATAAAATTTTCACTCATTAAAATAAGAGCTCTTCATCATATTTTATTATAATATACTATAAAATAAGATATTATTTACATGAAAAGACGCTAATTAAAATACGAAGCAAAAGTTAAGAAAATTATAATATCATGTTAAGAAATATTAAACTGAATATATATATATATACACACACACACACACATATATATATATATATATATACACATATATAATAATGGAAATTATTACTAGTATCGAAACAGGGTACAAATCCAATGTGATGTCATAAATTTAATCAGTATAAAACATCGTAGTGGCTTAGTAATGATACAACATGTCCTTGATTGGTATTGCTGTTGTTGTTGTCGTGTTCCAGCTAGACGGGCATTATGGGGTGCGCTGCTCCACTTTTTCAACTATAACATATTTTTAGTGTGGAGTCCTACTTCCTCAGTACACACATGCCATAAGTACCTGTTTATAGGATAGAAACCGTTCACATCTCATTCATACAAGAAAATGACAAAGACAGAGAGAGAGAGAGAGAAAGTACATCGACATCCGATCCGGGGTTCAAACCCAGGACCTCTCTGTCCTCAGTCAGGCACGCTGATCACTAGACAAGTTGGGCGGCATTAGTAATGCTTATCAGATTAACTGAAAATTAAAATTCAGTGAACTTACAAGTAATTGATAAAATTATACTTCATTAGTTTTATACATTTAACTAAATTTTCATAAAAGTAGGCATAACTAAAATAATAAAGTCATGAAATGTATTTATGGAAAGTAATATAATAATATTTATGGAAAGTAATGTAATATAATACGATTTAATGATTATTTTCAGATTTAGCATGGAAAATCTGATGAAAGGAATGGCAATATATTAACCAAGTTAATCATGCATAAATGTAGATAAAATTTAATTTAAAAGTTTCTTCATCATTACTTTTACCAAGTAGATGGCAAGTTGAACTACTTCACTTTAGGAGTAGGGAGACTTTTAAGCTCCTAGGAATATATTTAAAAGTACAATAAAATGCAGGGTGCAGTATTTTCGACAGTTTTCTTCACGCTGTCAGAATTACAACATATCTAAGTGTGTTGTCACTTTACATCACACATTATGTGTAATCTACAACTTTTATAAAAGAGTAAAATGTTACACATTATTCACTCAAGTTGTCGCTATTTCAAAACTAGAAAGGAACAAGAGTATTATAAAGTAAATAAGTTCTGGCTGTTTCGCGTTGCCAATGAATGAAGTGAGAATAAGTACGCAAATTAGTGTATGACTTAATTGAGACACCGGGGTCCGTTGAGAGTAGGAATATCAGTCTTTATAAAAACAGGTCCACCGTGCACACTCATCAGTCATAACTCATAGAGAAGAAACTCGTTTGGTGTTGTTTGCTTTACGTCTGCAAAGTGGGTTTATACGTGACCTTGGAGAATAAGAAGGCCTGCTGACTGGGATCATATGTCATCACAAGGGAGAGATCTCTTTCCTGTGTGACCAATACAGTTCGAACTGTTTTGGAAATATAGAAGTTTTACTTTCGGCGCTCATTTACTGCGGATTTAGAAAATTTTTTAATGATTTCATTATTGTTAAATATTTAAAAATTTCTAAACCTAAAATGTTTTGATCTTTTTCTTATTTCTTTTAATAAGCAAAGTTTATTATTTTTTTCCTAAGTTAAAATACTATTTTTAAAATGCAAAATTATTTCATTAAAATACAAATTTGAATTGTAGTTTTAAAGATTTTAAAAAACTGATTGTAAAAACATTTAAAAATTTTATTATTTAAATATATGTAATTAAAAAAGGGTAATATCACAAATACTTTTTATATTATAATCTTATTTCTTATAATGTACATTATTCTTTAAATATTAGTTATATTTTCCAATACTTATTTGATACAAAGAATGTTCCCGTTATACAGGTTTTTTTTTTCTATTGTGAAAGAAATTTTTTTTATTTTCTCAATCTCTGAACATTAATTTCATCATTTTTAAAGAATAATTTTAAAGGAAAACAAAATTTTTTTTGTAAATAATATATAAAATGAAGAAGGAACCCACGCAAATTTTCGCAGAAATATTTTTATTTTGTAAACAATTTATACATAAAATGAAATAAATTCATTACACATAAAATACATCATACATTAAATTTTAATAAAAATTTGGTAAGAGATACATGAAAAAGCAAATTTTATGAAATTTTAGAGAATTTTAAACAGAGTAATAAAAGAAAACCATTATGACTTTTTAGAACAAAGACAGCAAAGTTAACATATTTCAAAAACATTTGCATGGGATTTAAAATTAAAAAAAATGCATATAAGCATCTCTCTCTCTTTTTTTAATACCAAATTATTTTTCTTTAGATATTATGTAAATTGTTACAGCTATATTTTCCTCAATAAATTTACCCAGTACAATAATCATATTAAAAAACACAAAAGGATTAAAAAAAATTTTAAAAATAGCTTACATATATAGACTTTCTAAATTATATCCTTTTTATTAAAATTAAATGTAACTTAAATACATAAAAAGTAAAAACAGTTATGGACATGAAATAAAAAGAGTATTGTTATTCACAATGCACAATTTGTGAAAGGTTTATTTTAATTTAATTTTTTTTTTGAAGAGTTGGAATCTAAATTGTTGGTTATTAGTGTTTCTTATATTTCCTTCTACTTTCAGGCTTGTTATATACTCTTTAGTTTATTTTTGATTTTCCTTGATAAGCATCATTTTTAAGTTTAAAATTATTAAAAAGAGTATTAGTAGATGACCTCATAATTTTAATTATTACTCCCTCAAACAAATAGATACAGTTGCAAACTGAGAAATCCCACATGTGTTTAGAAACTAGAAGGTTTTTTGCTACCTTAATCTTTAAGCTATGTTGATTTAAAAATTTTAAAAATTCATGCTAATAATCTTCAGAAATTCATTTTGATGTTACAATATAAATATGAAGTACACTATTGTTTACAAATTCTGATGGATAAAGTAAACCACCTCTATCACATTTTTTTTTTATAAAACTACAATCGAAATCTACATCAACACTCATTGTTTTTTCAGTTATTATTTTTTTACGACACTGTACACAATTTAATGCTCTTCTGAATGATATGAGAACAATATCCAGCTAAATATGTTATGAGAGATAGTGAGTCTGTTATTTCATCTGTATCAGAATCTCTAACTTCTATATTCTGAAATATTTCATTAGAATCTTGCTGTAACATTTCCCTTTTATTAGAAACAGAATTTTCAAGCACATTTATATCAAAACTGTCTGCTATGAGGCACCAGTTTTAATTGCTTACTTAAGCCAAGTTTATTTTCAGTTTCATAAAGCTGCCTTATAGATATGATATCGATCACCGGACATCCTTCTGTATTGACCGAAATGAGATTCAAGTTTGTCAGTTTGAATCTTACCTAGCAATAAATAATTGATATTTCAATTAATTGAACAATATTTAATTATGTTTGAAAAGCCTGAGAAGTATGTCTTAAAGCTGAATGTGTTTCTCGAGTTAATTTCCCATTATCTGCGTTCATGTTTTCCCAAATTTCTAACCAATTTATAAATTTAAGCAAAAATTATTTTCTAACATCATCAAATTTATTTGTGATTGGTTCGCACATGGGCTTAATCTTAAATTTTCCTTTAGAGATTGATTTAACATTGGCTATATTCCACCACTTACAAAATATTTCAATATAATTAGCTGTTTCATTATAATGCAAAAGATTATGCTTTTTTTTCCTAATTCTTTCACACACTGGATCAAATTGCTATTGAAAAATTTTAAAACCAGGCTAACATTCTGCCATTCTAAATTTGTAGGTCAAAGAGCTTTTCTTGTTAAACCAAAGCCAAATTTTAACAATTGCGATGACTCAATATCATATATCTTTTGTAAAAGGGTGAAACAAGCAGTTTGAAACACTTTTTCATTTCCAAATGGAGGATAATACATAAAAAAACCATATTTTTGATTGATCCATTATTTTTTACAGATTTCATAAGTTGCACTGAATTAATTACATAAGAAAATGGTCTCGATGGATCTGCTGGATGTTCATATTGAACTTGAAAATTAGGTGGGTTACTGAAATTTGATAAAGTTTTACGATTTATTGAATTACTATCAGTCACAATACCCATAATTTTAAAGCCTATATCCTCTAAACTCAAAACTATTTTTTAGTTAAAGCAAATAACTCATCAACTATAATACGATTTACTGGGAAAACGTGAATCACATCTTTAAAAGACGAGGAAGTGCTGGCTAACATGAAAACGTGAGCATTTGTTGCCAAATTTGTATTATCAGAAGAGTTTCCAACAATGTGTCCACCCTTATAATCCAAATTAGGTTTTATGTATATTTCATCCAGCATTAAAAAAACATTATAATCTTTACTACTTAGTTTAGAAAATATCTGTTTTGCATATAGAAGGAAATATTTATATTTTTGTTCAAATATTGGAGCTGTTTCTATCAATGAACTTACTTTTCTAATGGTGCTTGTATCAGACAATATCAAATTATTTGAATTTCTGATAAATTTATAAGCTTGAGGGGAGGGGGGTATGGGAAGAAAAAGAGAAGTGAAAATTAGCATGCTAGAAGAATAACGATTTTTTTACAGGTGTTAATTTTAAAAGATTAAGCTATTCAATAAGAAACTCAATTAAAAATTTACATTTATTTTCAAGATTTATGCTGTTTGGTAAAATTTGTACAGCTGTATCAAAATTATCAATTACATTATTATTGCTTACAGATTTTGATTCAAAATTTTAAGTATTTCATTCACAAATTACTTACCTTTAGCGGTAATTTTGCTTCTTTGTACTTTAAAATATTTTGTGATTTAATTTATCATCAACCACTATAACATAAGTAATACTAGGAACAGTATTATTTAGATTAATATTTAAAAATACAATGTTGTTTTCTTTTTCAATTTTATTCCAGTAAGCAGCAGTTTCCTTCATCTTTAAATAATTTTAGAGCTCATAAAATTTATAAATCCGAATTGTTTATCATACTTTCGTTTCTTGAAATGCTATTTACTACGACTGTTAATGTTATCCTCCTCCAACAACCGTTTTCTTTCGTGAGGGTCACTAGGCACATTTTTAGTGGTGGCGGACAAAGATGAAGGGCAGTTGGGAAATATTGACGGTACTGCACCTTCCTTCTATCTAGGTTTCGTTAATTTTGCACTTAAATTTTCGCCACTTTCATTATTAAAAACTGCCGAGATGAATTCAATATCTCCTTCAGCAAAATGTCTTGCACAAACCTAAAATACAAAATGAATCAAAATGAGTTTGAACCAAACATCTATAAATATATGTCTATATACCTCAGCATATAGAAGAAACTTTATCATATTATTACTTAGTCAATAATTTTTTTTATGAATTAATAACATTAAATTATAATTGTTCCTACATAGTACTATAACCAATACTAGTAAGTATGAATAATCAATAACAGCACTACAAAAACAGCTTATATATCTCTTGTTAAGAAATGTTATTAGAAATATTTATGAGTTATGGAAGAGGGAATAATAATTTACCTTTGTATTTTTAGTTACGTTAAGATCCTTTCTAGGAATAGCCTTTATCCATTTCTGTTTCAGCAGTTCATCCTTTAGAAACCCAAATACATGGACTTTATTTGCTTTATTGTACAACACGAGTTTGGCATCTGAAAAAAATATTAGGAAAATATTAATATAAATTTAAAAGATATGAGTGAAAAATACTTGTTTTCCTAGAAATTATTTTAAAATATAAAGTTAATTTTTATTTTATTTCAAATGTATTATAATATCCTTTTTCAATATTTTCTTTGAATTTTGAAGTAATAGCAGTAAAAATTCTAAAATATTTTTCATTACAGAAGATTTTTCTTAGCCTTCTATAAATTTCAACATTTACATTAAATTTAACAAACTATTTCATAAGAATATTATTCGACACTCCTCATACATTTACATTTGCACCTGGTAATTTCTGAAACTTCATAATTGAAGACATTATAATTATATTTATATGCAATAATAAAGTTTCCCCTCGAATGATTCCAAAATCAAGTTCATTATTAAAATTTATTACTAAATAATATCAATGTGTTATTAAATATTCCCTTCTTAATGAATATTAAATAAACAAAGACTTGTAAGATACCCCTTCAAACAATGTTCTACTCACAGATTCAAATTTAGGAATGAATAACTTAATATTCAGTTTTAATTTTAGCTTTGTTTAGTTCCTATAACTATGAAATAATTCAACACGCCAAAACATTGTAATTTAAAATATTTTCTTATAATAAACTACACAAGTTTTGAGATAATATGTGATTAGCTAATCATCTTTCCAAAATTTTTTATAGCAAAATCTTTTCCACTATTGCTAAACTAATCAGTATTTAATTGATGAAAAAACTTGATGCATTATACAGTACAGTAACTATACACAAATTAAGAAATGAATAATATATAATAATTATACGCAAATTAATAAATAATTATGAAATGAATAAATTTTATGTTTTGAAACTAAAAATTTCAAAACATTAAATTTGTTCAATACAACTAGTTTTTTTTTTTCAAACTATCGTTATACTACTTTAACATGAAAAATAATTCAATAAATAAAATCTTTAGAACATTTATGAACTTAATAATGGCCAAAATTACGAAATGACAAATGCACAAATTACGAAATGAATATTTTAGCTTCAAAACAAAAGATTTGTTCAATATAAGTAGTTTTTTTTTTTTTTTTTCAAACTATCGTTATTTTAATATTGCTTTCTTAACATGAAAAAATAATTCAATGAATAAAATCTTTAGCATTTATGAACTTAATAATGGCAAACAAACTTAATAAACTAAATATCCAGTAAATTAATATCGGGATGTATACCAAGTACAATTATTTACTTTTTGACAACAATGCACGCAAGGCTTATCAATTATGATAATTTGTATAAGTTTTAAATAATGTAATTTTTAAAAAGATAAAGTATAAATTATAAACATTTTCCCACTTAACTTCAATGATTTTCTTTGTTTGTGATTATTACATCAATGTACTTTTTTCATACAAAAAAATCTTATTCAAACGTTTATGAATAATCCACGATCATTGAGTTGTAAACACTCACCAGTCGCTCTGAGCGTCTCCCCAAATGTGATGACTCATGCAACCGATTTTCTTCAGTAAGCAGGCCTGTAGTCTCGAAGGTCACGGCTTATGCCAGCTGCTGCATTGAGTTGCAGAGTATGTCAAGAGGTTTGGGGATAGTGATGTGAATGAACGTAAGGTGAAGCATTGGCTTTACAAATTCAGGTCGGGAGATTTGTTCCCCTGTGATGAAACTAGCGTCTAGTGGATTAGTGGTGCTGCTACAAGCGATCCAAATGGTCACCGCTGACCAGTACTCGCAGCAATTGGAGAGTTGCAAGAGACTTTGCAAGAGAAGAAGCCAGCACTCGTTAATCGCAAGAGTGTACTGTTCTTGACCGGTAATGCTATGCCATATCTTGCACGGGTGGCTAGGAATACCATACAGCAATTTTATCGAGAGAGTTTGTGGCATCCTACTTACTCACCTGACCTTGTACCATCTGATTACCACCTCTCCCATTCCCTGAACAATCATCTTTGTGGATAATCCTACACCAATGAAGCAGATGCGCCAAGCACTCACGGATTTATTTGCCTCCAAAATCCATAAACTTTACCGCAAGGGAAGTGCACAACTGGATACACAGAAAGTGCTAGAAACCGACAGCAATTACTTCGAGGACTAACAATAGGGTAAATTTTCTGTATATCATGTTTTTTGTATCATTGAAAACGGAAAGAACTTTTTTTGTTTACCTTTTATTAGTGGAATTATACGTGCTTAACTCTTACAGAATTTTGAATAATAGAAACTATTTTCATTTTGCATGTTTTTACTTTTTATCACTCATAGTGTGCAGTAAACAGCTCTTCTTAAACGAAAAAAATTATCAAAAGCAACTCTCTCTCTCTAATAAGTCAATAAAATTGAAACTGTCATTATATAGAAAGAAAAATAATATCATATTATTAGTGAAATGATACGTTCGTAACTCGTAGAAGGCATTAAAAAACGGAAATTTTATTTTACACACTTTTTAAAAATTAATTTTATAATAATTTACACACTGAAACACATATTAACATGATTCAAGATTGCTCTTCATTTAAAAACTTAAATTCATTTTATACAGAATTATTTCTTAATAATTCTAAATAAAATGAATTTAAGTTTTGAAATGAAAAGCAATCTTACATTTTAAAATATAATATATTTTAAAATGCTGAAAAGTAAAAAATGTAAGAAAATGTTCAGGCCCATAATGCAAGAAATATTACTAGATTTTAAAGAATTTTGATTTTGAAAAGAGCAAACTGGCGACTTTACTGATAAAATATTTATAAACTTAAATGAATATTAATAAAAATTAATACTTCCTATTCACTTTAGTTCTGTATTCGCAGGAAAGTTCTTTTTCAGAAACAGTATTGAGAGCCTCAGAGCTAATTTCTAATTTCAAACTCCCGTTTGAAATAGGAGAAGCTGTCCTATAGAAACTAGTTAATAAACCAGTACTCGAACCAACGTTTTCTCAGAAACCTACTCGAAAAGCTAATAATAAATCGGAAAAGCAAAGCAAATCTCTTTTAATATCGAATTCGTGATGGAGGAACGGTTTCGAATATCTTCAGCGAACGCAGGTACGCAAGAGGCCTCTTATTAGAATTTAATCCTGGAAAGATGGCGATTTCTTGAGACTTAAAAATTTCGCTGATTCTGTTAAAGTGGCGGAGATGTTCTTTTAGAAGTCTAATTTGGCGCTCTTTAGAGGAAGGTATTAAAGAAATTTCTTTCTTTTTCTCCTTTATCGTTTTTCACTCGGTGTCCTGTTATTGGCACTCTAAGTTATTTGGCGAAGTTGGAACAGCTAATTCTTAGGAAATTCCTTGTTAATTAATTTTGAAAGTTTTTTTTTTCCTTTGGTCTTCGGTCACTGTTTAAGCTATTCAGGGCTTAACATTTTAAGAATATCCTTTCAAGGAGCAGCAGAGGATGTAAATACTTTCTTGAAACATGCTGATAATGTTAATTTAAAACTGATTTTTATGTATAAAGGACATTTTTTTTCTGCGACCGTGTTTTTGAAAAGAGCTGGACATGTGTTTTCTTTAGTGTGAAGATTGTTGTTAAATATTTTCTTAAACCTTGTATTATTACAGTTATTATTTTTAGCTTCCAAGAAAAACAAAATATTCATATTTATATAAAATTAAATTTCTTCGGAAATTGGAGGGATATTTTGTGTCACATAAGCTAGTTTATAAAACATTAAAGAACGATGGTTTTTAAGCGGGATTTTTCTTATATTGCAGCGTATTAAAATATTTGCTAGACTTTAATTATGAAAGTCTTAAGTAAAGTTGGTTATTTTGATGTAAGTGAAAGCGGTTTCTTATTGGTGAGTTAAAATTAGAAATTTAGAATAAGATTTCTCTGAAATATTTCTGATTCTACATTCTAATAAAAATTACTTTCTTAGTTCAAATTATTGGTTTACACTCTCCCTTATATACATACATACATATATATATATATATATATATATATATATATATATATATATCTGTTTAAAATTTTCGATTGTTAATAAAGTAATTTTTATTCATCCACGCAAGTTCAAATACATTTTGTTAAACTTGTAGTGGATGACACTTAGTAGTGGATACAGTTTTCTTTTCAGACATTAATAGCAAATTAATTTAATTTTATATGGGAGAAAAAATAATATTTTTTTGTTGATATAAGTAAAATTGGTACTTTCACTCTTTGAGAAGAAGACAACTAAAGACGGCAAAACGTGGGGGTTGTTTATGTTTTTTATGAATTCCAGCAGACCTTTCGAGACCCACGAAAAGTGAATGCATAAATATAAGATTTTACCATAAGTTTATAATCATGTGCAATTCTAATTTCTTTTTTCTATTTATTTCAATGTGCAAACGATCATACAAAATCATCAATTATTGCTGTGCACATCTCATAGGATGAATCTTAGCTCATGTTTATTTTGAATTTTCATCTAGAAAGTAAGCAGACAATTTCGTATAGGAGTATCCGGGGCCATCATATGCAAGTATCCAATTGGCTTAAAACATTTTTAACTATAAAGCGATTGTTTTCTTCATTACTGTTGAGATCATGACCACACCAATTTATTACGGTTCTCATTGGTTTAAAATTAACATGATGTCAGATAACATTTCATCTATTTTCATCATATTTAGACGACGATGTAAATCCTACTTGTCGACGAATTTGCTGCCTGCCTTCAACTTGCATTCTTTATGCGTCTGCAAACAAAGTGAAAGTCATCATCAAATATCTGAGAATAATGTCGAAGTTCATTTTTTTTAATAAAACGATTTCTTATATAGAGACCATCGGTTTGAAAAGCCGTTTTCCATTAAGTCAAGCAATTAACACATGGATAATAATAGCAGGAATAGCAAAAGAAAAAGACAAGATAAAGCATCTAATTTATGCTTAGTTTAAATTAACAAGGACGATTTAAAATTTTAAAAATTTCATTCATTTATAGAATTCTAAGTTAATGATTACAATATTTTAAACAATCTCTTTTGGGACTTCAGACTATCACTTTGCTTAGGCCAACATTATATTTTTATACACTGCTGACCAACCAAATTTCAACACTAAGAAAGGCAAGATATACCAAAACTAAATTTATTTTATAGGTAACAAATTCACCAAGTATCAAACTTATAGACTTTTTCTGAAGTGTGGTTTCTGCCAAAATTAGTAGCCAGAGAAGCCGTCATTGTTGGAGATTACCGCTGCCACATGCCTCGGCATTGATTCACAGAGACTTTGGGCGTGTTCTTGAGGTACAGCAAACCAATCATCTCCCATACGTTGCCAAAGTTGATCTAGTGTGGCATCTGGGGATGTTATGTCGGTTAATCATAGAGCAACAATGCACCACATGTTCTCCATCGGCGAAAGACCCGGAGAATGAGCCGTAAAGGGAAGTAATTCAATCTGGCTATTGACGAAGAACCCTTGGACAATGCGTACCACATGTGGTCGTGCTTTATCCTGTTGATATATGACTGAGAGCAAGCTCTGAAGAAGGACAACTGTCTCCAAAACCTCAGAAATGTAGCGATATATGTTTAAAATACCGGAAATGCATACTTGAGGAGTGCAAGAGTGCTATCCAATACCACCGATATCATAATACAAGGTCCAGGACCAATGTGGCGATACATTACGTAGATGTTCAGCATCCTCTCTCCAGATTCAAATGCCACTATCGTGGTGTTGCAGTAATCAGTCAAAACAATTTCATTCCATTCTGCCGTCCACATCCTTCTTTCATCGTATCATTGGCCGCGGAAACGTCTGTGGTTCTGTGTCAAGGGTAGACGAAGCAATGGACCTCTTGCAGGCAGACCACTCTGCTGTAAACGGCGTCGAATGGTACGCGCAGACACTGGATAATGCGTTACAGACTGAATGTGCTGTGCTATGGTTCGTCATGTGGCTGAGCGATCCGTCACAGCCATGCTTATAAATTGCTTGTTATCACGTTAAGTGATGCACTGAGGTAGATGTGCTCGATCATTTGGTCCTTCGTACCCTTCTACATCTAATGTCACATATTCGCATTACAGTTGTTTAATTTCATCCAACAGAACTACCGATTTCCTTGAAAGCTAATCCACAATCTCAGTAGGATACTATCCTCTGTCGAACACGGATACTAAATCAAAAATGATCTAGGAGGCATAATTGATCGTTTTTCTGTAAAAACCACCAGAAAAACACAATTGTCGAACTTGAAATCGTCGAAATCTCTAAGTCTTAAAATAGCGCTTTGAAGTGGCTCCCCAAATGCTTCTTATGTGCGTCTGCGCTGAAATTCTAATCATTTGCATATCTCGATTCTGCTAATGTATGTTCTAAATTTTATATTATTTTTATGCTTCCTTCTGAGTGTTGCATTTACGGTGGCCAGCAATGTATTTATTGTTTAGCTTAAATATATATATTCTATTGTTAATACACAAGTTAGATAATAATGTTAATTGCTAAAATCTGCTGACTTTGTAATTCATCGCATAAGAATATCCAAATAAAAATCATTTTTTATTTATATTATTTTGTTTTCTCTTGATATCAATCCAATTTTAAATTAAAGTAGTAAAAAGTGGATTCATGGTAAAAATTTACTGAAGATTTTTTGGCAGTTTTTTTGACTTCAAGATAGGTGACAAATGTGAATAACAAAAAGCCAACCTTAAAACTTCGTTAGTTAAAGGGCTACCAGAAATTAAATTTTATCGTAAAATGTTTTTGCCAAATTAAAGAGTACCCGCTTCTATACAGAACACGGATTGATGGTTTTTAAAAGGGAATAAAAAAGTAAAGTTAATTCTGTATTGAAATTATTACTGTAGAACATTTATATGAAGAATCAGTAATGTTTGTGTTTTCTAATCATTCGTGCATTGCATCACAAATTGGATTGTAGAGTATATATATATAGATATATATATATATGTATATATGCATGTATGTATGTATGTATTATTTAAGCTATATGTGTTGTATTGTTATAGATAGAAGAAAGTGTTGGGAAATAAATTAATTAATCAATCCCAAAATGCAGTTAGAAGTACTCCTAAGTAAAAATTATGGAATCTGATTTGATGAATTGGAGAAGATTGTTATTTCTCTAAGTTTTTTTAAAAATAAATATCAAAATTATTTCAATGGAGATTTTTGCAATGGAAAGTTTTAAAAAAATTACTTAATAGCAAGTTTTTATTCATGTCAGTATATACGTGTGTATTAATTATTTTGGTTTTAGTTCAAAAATTCTGGAATTCGAATCCAACATTAAATATGAATACATTTTATAGTTTTTAATCCACATTTTAAATAGTATATCTAGATAGAATTGGCCTTTACTTAAAAGAATAAAAGAAGTGTCAAACCAATCAACATCTGCTTTGGAAAAATGTAATTTTGTTAGGAACCAGTCATGTGCATGGTCAAATGCTTAAATCTAAGAACGCATGCTTTAAATTCAGAAGAGATCACATAAAAGAAAAATGTATATTTATAATGAATTACTATTCCTCCCATTCGGCTTTTGAGTTATATATTTCTGTCAATTAATGGTTCGCTAAATGAAGACCTATCAAAAAGGGAAGCATATTTCAATTGATATATGAATTGAGTGACATTTTCATGCGATCTGTTATAGATGGAAAAAAGAAAAAGGCTGAAGAATTAGCAAAGGTTACAGTTAATAAAATGTTTTTTTTTCTAAATAGTGCATCAATATTGGCAACAGGAATAAATTTTCAAAATGTTAGTGATGAACCCAACAAAGGTTTTAAGAGCTACGGGTATTTTTCTGTTATCTCGGAGCCATTGCCAAATGATTGGTACAATCGCTAAGAGGTTCTTACAAAGTAAGCATTTTTCTTTTTAGAGTTACAAAAATGAAATTTTACTGTAATTTCTATTAAAGGTATGAAAATTCATGACAAATAATTTACAAAATACTGGAAAAATAAAAAAAAATTTCAGAATTAAGCATCTACGTATCATTACCACACCATTCGATTTCAAATTAATTGGGCTTTTGAATCTGATCATTAAAACGCAACTGTTTTCAGACATTTTGAATGAGAATAATAATTGAAAATTGATTGTTTTTATTAAGTTACTGAACAAAATTTCGTTTTCTTATTCTTTAATGTAAGACTTTAATTAAAAATTTCGTATATTCCGAAATATTTTACATCATGATATTATGTCTCTTTTTGTCCCTTACTTTTATTCGTCAAATGTTTTTGACAAATACTGATATTTGGTGAAAAATATTTGAATGTGTTCCGAATATAAAAGAAAAGTCTAAAATTTACTTTTGGAGGCAAAAGGAATTTTAAAAAATAAGCAAAATATCAACAAATGATACACGTGGATTCATATTTATTTAAATTTCTATGATATCGACTTTATGAAGAATACTTATTTTTATCATTACAGAGTTTTGGTTTTCTGAATTAAGAAATCTTTCTCTAAATGGACACTTATACAATTTCGACCAGTTTGATTTTTAGTATTCATCTATAATTTATCGAGAATTGAAAATTACAAAGCAAAAACAACAAAAAGGGAAGATATATAATCTTGAAAAATATAAAATATTTATTTATTCTCTCATATGTAAATAATTGAAAATTTTCTTAAATGATTTTCTTAGATGTAATAATTTGCAAAATTGGGAAATAAGTGGAATATGCGTAATTTGCATAGATATAGAAATACTTATTCTCTTAAACATAAATACATCAATCGATAAGTATATAAAATATATAAAAATGATGCGAATGCGTAAAATTAAAAAAATACATTTATATTGAACATATTATATATATTAGTTTATGAACTTGAACTCATATTTATTTTTCAGTTGTAAATAAGTTTATAAATAAGCATGCTTTACTCACAATTAGGAATTCCTTTTTACAGTAGTTTGAATTACATGAAGACATTGATAATTTTTTTTTATCTAATTTAATGGATTTGTTATCATTAGTGTTCTGTTCTGTGTTTCACAGCCCTGGTTCTATTTGAAGCATTTCAAGTGCTTACATCTTTAAAATAGATATTCTCGAAACATTTTTTTCTTCTTTACAATAGTTTCTTTTTTATTTTCATTTAACGTTAAAAGGAAAAATATATAACGGATCATTTACAGTTTTTGGAAGAAAGACCTCACATTTTTTAGGAAGAAGAATTAACGTTTTCTCCATCCGGGCCTTGTAGAAGTTCTCAAAAGTGGTCTTTTGTTCTTCTGGAAGAACGATCCCATGATGCATCGGGAATTCTCCCATTTTGCTCATTGAATCGTTTGTTTTGACTGTTGCCAATTTATCGAAGCTTTCTTTCGGTCTTAAATCCAAGTAGAAATTTTTCAATCTTTTCAAGGAATGCGTGCAGTTTTTCTTCTTTTTCGTTCTTAACACTCATAACCGTATTCTTTTCGGTACGATGGTCTTACAGCTGTAAAATTAGTCTGGTATAAAGCCATATGGAATGTTTCCAGATCAAAAAAAGAAAAAAAGGCCCGGAATAAGCTTCAGACAGGAAATTTTCGTAGGGAGGAGCAATTTATGAACAAAAGAATTCATTTCAATGGGTTTTATTCAACGGTTGCATTCTGAAATATATCAGTGAAAACTTAAAAGAATGTTAATAAATAAAAATACAACTAAAATCCTTCCTTTTCCTTGATGTTCAAAATTAAGACAGATTTGATTCAAAACATCCCTTTAGCATGCTTTGCCAATTGGAAGGCATGGAAAATAAACAATAAAGTGAAGTTGTTTCTGTTCCTAATGGACAAAAGATGGCCTATTAATTGTTTCTTAAAAAAGTTAAATTTCGTTGAAATTCCGCATAATGAGTTTCTAATTGCGAATATGTATTTCCAATTATAGCTGCTTAAATTTCAGTGACTAAGGGTAATGGCGTGTACCATTCATTTATTGGCTATTCCATTGATGCTGGTATAATTTATGTTCTCTGTGACATCAACTTATTAATTATGTTTAGTGATTAATGCTTTCAAATTGAATAGAAGAGTTGATTAATTATAATGATGTTATTGTTATTGAAATCTAACATTCAAAAATCTTTCCCAACTTAAAATGAATTCAAATGTTCTACATTATGAATCATTCAAAATAATTTTTGATAGAAATTTTTTGATCATTAATTTTTGTTACTCTTTGTTATAAACTTTATACGTCGCATTAGTTATTATATATTCATGTTAGATAGTGATACATTTTTCAGATTGTGTGTTTTTAAATATGTTATGCTTTCTGTTTACGGATTAATGAGTTTATTGTATCTAGAGGTATTTATACAAAGGCATTTACTTGTTGGAACAAATTGGTTTACTAAAAATGTGTGCTCCTTCGTTATTCTTGTATCTGCATTTTATCTGCTGCACTCTAATCAGACATTTAAAGCCTATTATGTGATTAACCATTGATTAATTGAACTTATTTGTAGCAACCAAATAAGAGTATTTAAATTTTCAAAACTAACTTGAATCTTAGTTAATAAATAATCAACTGAGTGTCGATTACTCATTAATTATTTTAATTAATTTGGGTTTCATGAAAGTAGAGTTAATTTAAAAGAAATGTTAGCATATACACATTATTGTTAGCGTTAAGTACAACAGATATATATATATGTATATATATATATACATAGATAGATAGATATAAACATAAATATTAAATTATGTATAATTAATTTTTACACTGTATAAATAAACACATATTTTAAATATTAAATATAATAATATTTAAAATATATGTTTATTTATACAGTGTAATGTGGAAAAGTAAGCACTTAAATATCCGTGAAAATATCCTTAAATTTAGAAGATCTTTTGGTAAAAATTTATTTACGAGTACGCTTAGATTTTTTGGCGACTTTTATGACGCCAATATAGGAGCCAAAATCTGAATAACAAAAGGAAACCAGAAAACTATGTTAGTAAAAGGGCTGAAAATACCAAGGTTACCAAAATTTTAAATTTATTGCCAATATTCACGGCCAAATTTTTTTGCCAAACCAAGAAATATCCGTATCTACCCCGAATACCATTTTTTTTCTAATTTATTGTTACTTTTCATGTATTAAATAAAATTGGTATTGCTTTCTTTAATAAACAACACAATTTGTTTAGTCTTAAGCTAGAGTATTTTTAACTATATTTTTCAATATTTTAATTCCATTTGACAATACTGAAAAATTGAATTGTTTACAATATATTTTTCTGTATACAATAAAAAAAAAGTGTTTAAATTAATAATTACTGAAATCTTTTTGCTTGATAAATATAAATTTTGAAACATTCTTCATTAGCTTAATTACGTACATTCATGTTGGAAAAACTAGTGCCTATTTATCTCAAGAATATACAAAATATTCTTAATTTATATTTTAGATAAATTAAGAATTTGTTATATTTTGTCATACAAAGGAAAAAAAATTATGTAAAGGAAAAATCATGAGAATTATTGTGGAGCTATTTAAAAAGGAATAGAAATTTCTCAATTAATATCTTTACGTTTCTTAAATTTCATTCACCTAAGTTAAAAAAAAAAAATTCACACCTGACAATAAAAACTATTTTTTGAAGAGAAAACCTAAAATATCTTTCTTTAATAAGTACAAACGAAAACAATTAGATATCTTTTTGCTACCAAGTTTTTGATAAGTTTGAAAAATATTTTAATTCTTATAATTTTTGTTAGAAAAAGAATTTCGATTTTTAGTATTCTTAACATTAAAAACAATTTTTGATTATAATTTTTCGCTAAATCTGTAAAATAGTGGCAGGTGCGAATTCGATTCTAAAGCACCATTTTATTCAGAAGTCTTTATCATGTTGAATAAAAAAAACTGACAGTCATACTTAAAAAAAACTGACAGTCATACTTAAAAAAAACTGACAGTCATACTTATCATACAAGTAAATATTTGACGAAACTTCGTGGTATAGGAAAGTGTCACTAGAAAAATTTTCAAATCTTCAATTTGTTACATTTAGTGATTATTAATTTTATAGTCTTTTTTTTTCTCTTGCCTCTCTCTAAGTTAATTTTTCATAAAATTAAATTTTCAAAAATTCAAGAATATTTTTATAACAAATTATAAATTAAAAATTATTAAAATTACTTCATGTTGCATAATATTTTTGATAAAATTTACTTTTTAAAATTGTTTCATTAATTTTAACAGTTTTTTTTAATTCATGTTTATTATAAAATACTTGCTGAATATCTGAAGTAAACTTTAATGAAAGAAATAAAATTTAAAGAATCTTGCAAATAATTAATCATTGTAATCTAATTTTGCTCATAAAATGGCGACTTCAATTGAACAATTTGGTGGTATCAAATAAACATTTGATACCACCAAATTGTTCAATTGAATTCAATAGAAATTCCTTGTACGATGTGTTGGAACAATTTTGAATTTTTATTTATTTATTTTTTTTACATTAGTATTTTTAGAAATATTCCAGATCTTTGAAATATTTTATAACGACTCCACAGAAGAATTAAATTTTAATTTTACGATGTTTGGAAATAATGTGTATTTAAAATGAGCATGTAAAGTGATGTCTTTCAGTACATATATTAAAATATAACATGAATTTACAATAACGAAAACTTCACTATATTCCATAAATTACTTTCAAATCCCATGTCATTCCTTTCTAAACGTGATTTTTGTGTTTTGTTAAATGTAAACATAAAATTTTAGTTGATATTAATAAATTAAATCGTATCGGAAGTTAAGAATAAATACTGAATAATGGCATGGCGACTATAAGCTATAAGGGCATTCAAATCGAATAACTGTGCTATATAAATTATATTAAAGAGACGCTAAGCTAGCATATTTTAATTTCAGCAAGCGGTAAAAATCTTTCCAATGGCCGACATTTGCATAATATAAACATAACGCATTTCAAAAGCTATAAGAATATATCTCAACATATGCAAGAAGAGAAACTAATATTTCAAGAAAAGCTTTTTAAAAATTAAATTCCCAGCAGTCAGCATAAATTTAGGGTGACATATCAAGCCATTATTTTTTGCGGGAATTTCTGAGAATAAAATAGCTCACGTCGGGCGATTCGTTCAACTAATATTTCTGAAACTTAATGGCTAAATATTTACAGTGCTTAAACTTTCTTCCATGTACAGTATGAAGGGTTGACTAGAGAAAAAAATGATAATTTCTCTCTAAACTCAATCTCTTCCATTTCTAACGTAGTTCAGCTCTTTGCAGGAGAAATATGTTTTAGTAGAGAAAAAAGATAAAAGGCCGAGTGTGCCTGGCGCAGTCGGGACCATATATTTTTAGCTTTCTGATTTATAGTGGGGACCCTATTTTCATGTTTCTCTAACTGATAAGCTTGAGAAACAAACATGTGGTGAGCATAACCAATTGATCTTTCCCCCTTTTTTTTCCAGATCTTTTGTGAATTTCAAAGGAATAACCACTTAAAAGTAAGTTGCATTTTTACATATCACTTAAGCTGGAAAAAATTTCTGTAAATTTTTTTAAATAAGAATGCAGAAGACGTAACAAAATTCACTAAGTGTGCTAAATATGTTTGATTTTAGGTATTTGATTAAGTTAAATTTATGTTTCTTTAACAAAATGTTTAGCCAGTCTGCTTTTACAGGAATTTTTACGTGTTATTCATGCATAACATATTTTTGACAAATGCGCTTATATTGAAAAGAATTTTGTTTTAGAATATTGTGATGTTGTCATTTGCCAGCTAGTCTGGCATTATGGGTTGCGCTGCTCCATTTTTCCAACTGAACCATATTTAGGTGCGGAGTCCGACTTCCTCAGTACAACACATGCCATAGGTACCCGTTTACAGGGTAGGCAACAATTCAAAACCCATTCATACAAGGAAAGGACAAAGGCAGGATAGATAGAGAGCGAATGTAAATGCATATTTAACCGGGACTCGAACCCAGGAACTCCCTAGCCACAGTCAGGCATGCTGACCACTAGACAAGTTAGACGGCTAGAATATTGTGCTATAATGGTTAATACAATACAAAAAATTATGCATTTTTATATTTTAAAATTTAAATATGTATCGAGGCAATTTTTACATAAGCTTTTTTATTCACAAGTTGCATTGTCCCATTTCTTTTGGATAAAAAATGTAAGAAGATATCAATCGGAATTTAAAAAATGATATTTATTGTGAAAATAAAAAAAAGAATATTATATTGTGAAAAAAGTATATATATATATATATATATATATATATATATATATATATATACATGTGTGTGTGTGTGTGTGTGTGTGTGTGTGTGTGTGGTGTGTGTGTGTGTGTGTGGTGTGTGGTGTGTGTGTGTGTGTGTGTGTGTGTGTGTGTGGTGTGTGGTGTGTGTATGTGTGTGGTGTGTGTATGTGTGTGGTGTGTGTTATGTGTGTGGTGTGTGTATGTGTATAATATTATATGTGTAAAAAAATATTACTATGTGATTTGTGAATCCCCGAAATTTAGGTTAAAATTAGTTAGAAATGTGAATTTATATGTAAATATTTGCTAATATTTTTAGATGAAAGCCCTCTTAACTAATTATATTATTTAATCTTCGCAAAAATTATAACATATATCTTACTTTTTTATTAGGATTCGAAGAAAAACTTCATTATAAAAACTTTAATAATTATAATGCCATAACTGGAAAATATTAATTAAAATTCTTTTAAAGATTGTAAATTTATCTTGCATTTGAGATCATCAAGTAAATGAAAAATTTGATTAAACTTTATTTTTTGAAAAATTGCATAGCATAAATATACATGACAACCTTTAAATATTTGCAGGAAGAAAATTATATATCATTTTTGACACTTTCTAGTTTTAGAAATTTGTTCTGATTAATGATATTTCTTTCCGGAACTGACTTCATACTGATTAAATTCTTTAAAAACAGAAACGAAAAAAATATTAATATTAGCGTAAACAACACATTACTTTTAAGATTTAAAAGATATTGTTTACAAGATATTGGAATTATTAATTGAGAATTCTATTGATTAATGCAATTTTTTAAAGCTTAAATCGTCCTGGCCGATATAAACTTACCATAAAGTGGATGTTTTGTCTTGTCTTTTATATTTTGCTTTTCCTTCGTTCTTATTTTCAACAAGTAAATGACTTGAATTAATGGAAAACGACTTTTCAAACCACTGATACTTTGGTCCTTATATAAGAAATAGCTTTATTTTTTAACAAAATAAACTTCAAAAGAATCATCAGGCATTTGACGGTGAACTTTGCCTTATTTGCTACCGATCGAAGAATGCAATTTGAGGGCAGGTAGCAAATTTGTCGAGAAGTCGGATTTATGATGCTCTCTCAATACGATGTCCTAATTACTTATGTATGACGTAAATGAGAGGTTAACTGACGTCATGGATATTTTAAGCCAATGAGAATTGTAATTAAGTGATATAGCCAAGTCTCATCTGGAACAAAAGAAACAACCACTTTATGGTTAAAAAATTCAAGTTACACTTTTAAAATATAATTTTCTTTATGTTATTAGGAAAAATACGTTATTTTCTTGAAATTAGATATTGAAAGACAACATGCTTTTCACTAACCATCATTTGAATGGCACAGATGACGTATAATCCAGGATAACTAATTCTGAGCCTGCTGAATTTTTTGGTGGATTTTCTTACATATCAGGCAACTTGACTTTTATCTCATCATAGATATAGAGACCATAAGAATTATGTAGAAAATTCTACTTTGGCAACTCTAGAATTTACGTTGTCGCTGTCGTCACAATACACCATTTTGGCAACGTTTCTTCAGCGCCAAAAATATTCAGAATTTGTCATCATGTATAAGGCATCTGTGCCAATTGAATTTCTGCAGCCAAAATTTCAATCATGATATGGTAGATTGTGCAAATTCAATTTCTCTCTTTCATTATTTCTTTTTCAAATAATTGTATTATCTTTTCATCAGAGTGATATCTATTCTAAAGACAAAGCACAACATTATATGCACGCTTTTCGTACATGAGAGCTCAAATCATTTGAAGTTAAATTTCTTTTTCCAGATTGCCTAATGGCCTAATATTTAAGGCCTTTTCTACTACGTAACTACCTTCCGGGAAGATTCTTCACAGATAGTGGTCCCTGTTTCAGAGTCTCTAGGAGGTAAACTTAAAAATTTCTCTAACAATCACCCTAACAGACATACATGGCGACGTTAGGTTAAAATCCTAGTATACGTAACGCGTTTGGCTCGGTTTCCAAAAGTGTCAAAATTCTTGCGATTCATAACCATCAGCATAAGCGAGAGTTGCATAATCAAGAAAATTGTGAATCTCAAAATGGCAATACATGAACAAATAATCCGAATCTTAATTTTACCAAATCCATCATGTTACGGATACTAGGATTATGCAGATGGCACAAATGCACCATCCTTCACACGTTTTTCAAGAACAGCTGGAATCTACCCTGATACTTTCCAAATCGAAGAGCTATAATCGTAGGCCAAGATGAGCTTAAGTTAATTTTGAAATAAGGTGGAATACAGTTAATACAGAATTAGGTTGCAATCTAGATTTCAAAAATATGCAATTGATACCAAATATTATTGAAAATAATATAATATTTACTGTGTTTGAAAGATATAACGTTTCAGAAATCCAAATTCAAGCAAGTTTATAATTTTGTTACATGGTCAACATAAACATACAAATACTTCATTTTTATCAGTAGTAATAATTTTATTCCATAAAATCAACGCTTGAAGCAGTTTAGTTCCTTTTCTTATGCTATAACGCTGAATCTTCCTGTAAATGTAGACATTGGTTTTTCTATATCATTTGAGTATAGATTTGAAACTTAGTGGGATTTTTACTAGTCTATTTTGATTATATAGTTTAAAGAAAAATACTGCGAATCTATCCCTCATCTAGCAATTAGCACTGCAGACTATAAATGGGATCTCACAATCTTCTTTAAGATATACTCTGATGGTAGCAGAGTACATTTCAACTAGAGCTATCTGTGTAGAATTTAAAATAAAGAATCCCTACTTTTGTTTGCTTAATCAAGCAAAGCTCTTATTGCTATCCGAAAGGGCTTACAATACGCGTATCAAATAGAGAGATAACTACCTGATGTGTGCATTTTAACTGACAGTCGTGTTTCAGTACAACAACTATCTAACTAGACTGAGACAAAAAATAAGACAAGCTTGGACACCTTAAATCTTTTCATTTGGCTTTCTTCTGGTAGCTCTATCCAATTTCAAAGGACCCCCATATCGTTTGGGGTTGAAGGAAATGAAAGGGCAGATCATCCGACAAGGAATGCCGATGCGGTGTGGTGTGTAATCAATCCATCGTGAGGATCTCACATATAGCGAGATCTCCTTCCTTATGAAGATGGAGTTAAATAGATTTGGAAGGATTCCCCCCAACCACCTGTGGTACTTTGAAAGATGTCAATGCTGGTATGACCACCCGGCCCCTATTTTTCTTTCCTTGGATTTTAAAAAAGAGGAAGTACTTCATTATGCGGCATTGTTCTATTGTTTTTAAAAATATTTTATATTTTCGTATTTATGTAGATTATCTTGAGAAGTTAGACAATCTGGAATTAATAACAATTTTATTTAATGGATAATTTAAAAAATAACTCAATTATATTTTGAATATTAGGAATTTTTTAATTTCTATACCTTTATGGATTTTGTATACTTTATGAATAATTATAGTATTCTTTATTTGAATGTTAATTTATATGTGAATGTTAATAGTACGTTATAAATTTGATTTACATCCAAATTCCTATAAATTTTCTTCCCAGAAACTTTGGAGAGGACATAGTAACAAAGAAAGTTAGCATATAAAGTAATGATTTATTTAGGGTGATTAATTGAAGAAAACAAACATAAAATGAACAAATCAAAATAAAAATTATTTTATTGTTATAGATTTTATTAATAGTTGAGACATGGAAGCATTATGAAAGGTTATAGAAGTTCTATAGGAATTCAGTCATTAAGAATTAATATGACAATGTTACAAGTAATAAAAATTAGATAGTTAGAAAAATTATATAAAATAGTATGTAGTAAGAATAATGATAATGTAAAATATTATCTGATTGTAAATATACATCTTTCAACCTAAAATATTGTTGTTAAACATTTTAATATTATATTTGGTATGGTAGTTGCACTATGATAGGTGTTATTCTTACAAAATTTGTTATTTGTTAAATTTCCTGCTCATAAATATTTTGAATAAATGATTTGATTTTAATAAAAGTATATTATAGAAGAGAGAAAAATGTTGTTTAAATCTCATTATTTTTTATGGCTTAAATTATAATTTCCCAGCGTCAAAATTGAATTATCAATTATTGTCCTTCTGAAATTGATAATTCCAAAATTGAATCATCATCTAAATGACATTTAATTTATCAATGGAATTTTTTTTCCGCGTTTAAATGATTTGGAAGAGTTTCTTTAGCATAAGAACACACAAGGAGATGTATCTTATTAATTTTAAAAACTTGTATACGTTTTGAGTTAATGAATATATTTTGTAGTGTTACAAAATATTCGATCATAGAATTTAAGTGTCAGTTTATTTCTAAGGAAATAAAAAAGATTGAAGAGTTAAGAACTGGGAATTATAAAAATAAACACTTACAGAAATCTGACATTGTTGGAAACGTATAGATAGTACTGACGAGGAATACTAATGCAGTTTCATCACTCGCCAGATTTATCTCCAACAGATTACATTTTTCATAATCATTCCTGTAACAACACTGCTAATAGATCAGCTACCGATATTAATATTGAATTGATGCTGCAAATCTTAAAATAAGGTGGTACGCGATGTTGTTGTTTATCTCCAAGGGTCTGACGAAGTCAGACCAAATCTAGGAATCCGTTGACGGAGAGGAACTCGACGACAAGGCGGGGAGAAGAGTGGATTTCGTCGCATAGTGTATTCATACAATTCAAGATATGCTCAAGAGAAGCTTGATGTCGGTAGCATTTAGGACAGAGGGGGAAGGTCTTGTTACCCGCTATAAAAGTGAGGCATTTCAGGTGGCCAGAGGCGAGATGTGCAAGGTAAGTGCTGGATTTCCTATCACAGGAAAGTGATAGAGAAAGTACCGGCTTTCTACCCTTGTAGAAGTGGTGAATCAAATGTACCTGCCAATTGATTTTAAACTGGGCTTTTCTCATGGAAAAGAGTTCAAGGTAGGTAAGTACCGAACAAGTCTTAGTCCTGTTAGTGGTCTCACCGTAGTAAGGGGGTGTTCTTGGGAAGAGTGGGCGAAGTACGTCGGGAGTTTTTACTTCTGGTAGGGTCACCCAATGCGTGAAAGCCACTCCATAATTCCCAGCAAACACTAACAGGCATGGAGCCAAGACAGTCTTCTTCCTCAAGGTGCTCCAGTCTTTGAACTACCGAAGCCGCACTTTTCTCCCTATGAATCAGTTGAATCAGGTACTTGATGTAAAAAGTACCATCTATTTAAAAATACTTAGTAATTCATGAAACATAAACGTTAAGAAGTGAATTTTAGCTTTATAATTTTCACGACGATGATATTTAATGGTGACACTCATTAATGTATTCTTTCCAGAAAATAAAGTTCTGCACTACGTATTCCATCATTGAATCTCCTCTGTTTATTTCGATAACAGTTTTACAAAGCTTCTCTATATGATTCAGATTCTTATTGAAATTTTTTGAAGGATTATAAAGAGAACTCTGTTTATACCTATACCTGTATCATATTAAAAATACATGTGAAAATTGGTTTCAAATTAAGACATTAAAATATTGTTTGGGAAATTTTTAGTAATTCTTTTGGAAGAAATAATCTTTATTTTAATGGCTTATATAAATACCATAAATGTATAGGCAAGTTTAAAAAATTATAGAATACAGTGCATATGGATTTTATGATGTAAAGAAATGTAATTTAAGGAACATTTCCAAATTTGTCTTTCAGCGGGAAGAAAAATACTAATTGAAACTACATGAAATACTGCTCATTTTATTTTCTTCCAGCAATCTAATCTTCAGTTCTTAAAATTAAACATTAAAAAAAATAACCAACAAACGAAGCAGGAAAGGAACACCCAGGAAGGCAAAGGAAATCGGAATTAGGGAGCAAACGATCCGGAAATGTTAGCAATTACCCTGAGACGGTGGTCAACGAATTGTTTTCGACATCCCCATAAATAACACGAGGGACAAAAGAAAAAAAAGGGGGGAAGAAATCATTCCAGAGGCTTAGCAAGAGAACAAAAAAGTAATTGTAATTGCTTTGCATTATAAAATTGAAAAAAGCGAAAGGAAATTTCGTTCTTTTGATTTATTTTAAAGCTTCTTCATTTCTATTTTTGTTGTGATTTTATCTGAAGGAAGGCTTCTTAATAATCTTAAAAGTCGCCTGCATATTATTAGTTTGAATATATTAAGTTAATGTGAAGAAAAGATTTTAGTAGGATTTTCCTTAATTTTTTTTTAGAGATAATTCAAAATAATATACCCTCACTAAAAAGGGTGATGAGAAGTAAATATGTGACTGAAACTATTTTACATTCCATGCTTCGAAGAACAAAGTTATGAAGAGCATTTTGTAATATGCATTTGGCGGATTTGGAGAAATTCTCGCCAAATTAGAGCATCAGGGATAATTGAAAGTGTCTCCAAAATACCAACTTGGCTATTAAATGTATTTATTAAAAAACAGAAGATTTTTGTGATTAATTTTAAAGCAAGTGGAGGAAATGTACTTTTAGTATGTATTGAATTTTACGTTTATTTCTGAAATATTTTTTTGAAACAATGATTTTGTAAAATGATAACTTCAAAATATCTTTAAAGCACGTATTACAATTTTATAATTACTTGTTTTTATTTTCTGACACTTACTTTATTTATTAATCTTAACGTAGTTGTTTCTTTCGTTACAATTGAGGTCCAGACTACGCAAATTCATTACGATTCCCATTGGTTTAAAATATCCATGACGTCAGATAACGTTTCATCTACGTCACATCATACTAGAACGGCGATGTAAATCCGACGTGTCGAAGAAATTGTCGCTTGCTTTCAAATCATGTTCCCCTATAGGCAGCAAACAAGACGAAGTTCCCCATTGAATGTCTGAGAATAGTGTCCAATTTCATTCTGATAATAAAACGATTTCTTAAGAACCAAAGTGGTTTCAAAAGTCGTTTTCCATGATTTATTAGCAGGAGTCATTAGCACATGGAAAATAGAAAAACAGAAAAAGCAAAATGAAGAAAACAAGACACTATTATATTACTTTATAAGACACTATTATATACAAATATTCGCTTTATGGTTACTTTAAATTATCAAGGGTGATTCAAAATTTTAAAAATTTCATTAATTTATAGAATTTTAAATTAATAAATGCAATAGTTGTAAACGATCTCTTTGGAATCTAAAGACTTTTGCCTTGTTTACGTCAACATTAAAATTTTCTTAAAATTAGTTTTATTTTTTCTCTAATGAAAATGTGAGCTGGAGATCAATACTATTTATGCTTAACCACATTTTGTTGGTTGGGTAATAGCATTAACAGTTCGATAAATATATGTAACTGAAAGTTAAAATAGATAATAAATAAGTCGCAATCAGTTTGAAATAAGATTTCAATTAATCATTTACAATATTTTATAAAAGATATTTGCTTCCTTAAATAGTCATCTAATTTTGTTTTTAAAAAAAGCAATCATTATATGATTGTTTAGTTTATTTTTGAATTGATTTCAGTAACTGAAGATGAACATTACTTTCTGAAACTGAACAATAATATTTAAATAATTTAGTCCCACTTTTATGAAACTAAAATATTTCTTTATGATTTTTTCAGGTACTAATCCATTTTAAACTTAAAAAATATCACCTAGTTAACATTTTTGGCGACACAATTAAAAAAAAAATTAAATATTTTTTTTTACCAGCTGCTCGCCAAAAATGTCGTCAAATCGTTAGTTGTCACATATTTTACTTTGGAAGTAAAAGTAATTTGATGCGGCGTAGTATAAATAATTTAACGAACAAAACAATTATATAGTAAGATATTTTAATATCCACCGCGTAAATTTTGGCTTCACAGAGAATTTTTCATTAACAGTGAGAAACTGAGAACGTATATGAATTACATCTGCATGCAACGTTGAAGGAATTACAGATCCACATGAATCAAACATTGAATGTGACGCGTTTGCATGTGTATGTGTTGAAAATGACGAATATATTCTCTCACACACACACACACATATATATATATATATATATATATATATATATATATATATATATATATATATATATATATATATATATAATGTTTTAAAATATATATTTGTAATATTATATGTTTCAAAAATATTGTATAAATAAGGCAAATTCAGAGCCGCATTTTAGAAATAAATATATTCTATGGTAGCGAAGCTTTTCAAGCAATATATGATCTAAATTAAACATGTTTTGATTTATTCAAAAGAAGTTTACAAAATAATAACACAATAGTTATCATATAATTTATATTACTGTATTCCCTTCTGAAAAAGTGAGAACAATAATTTGATGATATCATGAATTAATAATTTACAATTAAAAATATATCGCGAGAAATATATATATTTAAATTAAAACTTATGCCAATGATTGTGTGTGTGTGTGTGTGTGTTTTTTTTTTTTTTCTAAAACGATGAAGCCAACAAAAGAAAAGCATTTGAACAACAATAAAAACTTTCCTAAATAAATAAAGTATTCTAAGTAGCATTCGAATGGGAAATGTATATCTTACATTTCATAATTAAAAACAAAGATAATGTTGTGGAATACAAATTTTTCCTCGAAAGCAATATTGACCGTAAAAGCACTCTCAAAATCAGTCAACAAATAACAACAAGTAGCGACATCAGTGATTCCTTACCCGATTTTTTCCATTATAGCACCGCCAGTAACAAAAGTAAATATCAAACGAAATTTCGTGCCAACTGCACATTTAATCCGGGTATGAAGTTGCACAAACAAACGGTTTTCATGTCGTCGCTAATGGCAACGATGCCGGCGGATTCCATCTTATTACAGCATCATGACGTATTCTTTTGCAGATATAATTGCATCTGCGAATGCCAGGCGAAGGGATAGACCATTAAAACAAATGCCCATCGGCCCATTGTATTCTGGAACATCTGATTTCCGAGGGTTATTTGTTTATTTACAAGCTCTGTGCGAAGGGTAGAATGATCTTTCAGCGTGTTGTTCCATGCGAGGTTGTTTGATTCTAGTAAAAGCAGACGATGTTAATATTTATGGAATGTCCGTTGCACGTTGGGAAGGGAAAAGAAAACGACACAACTATTGACAGCGGGAAACAGAAAACAAAATTTTTCCGTGATTATTATTTTTATCTGCTTTCGGGGTGGGTGTTCCTATTCATTATTCCCGCCTTCTTTTGATTTTCGATATTCTGAGAGCATACCGGTTACTTCCATTTTTATTATTATTATTTTTTTTTCCGAGCTCTTCGCTATTAATAAATTTCGAATCTGCACGTGAGTTGTTACTTATTGTACTTCAATAATAAATGTGACGAGAGGTAGGGAAATATTACTGCGTGGGAACAGTTCCTCTTTTGGGTTTTTATTTATTCACAAAAAATAATTACTTAACTGTAACCATAATAAATTAACTATGATGCTATAATAATTATTCGATTTTGATTGATGGCTATTATGGAATAATTTAAATGGGTTACAACTGAATTCTAATTTTAATAAATTAAAAAGACACAATTTTCTAAGCGATAGTTTTAGAAGAAATTGTTAAAGTGTGAAACATAATAAGGAATATTTCATATAGCAAGTTCTGATATAAATACATTTAAAAACCAAAAAAAGAAAAAAAAACTATATTGTAATTTGAATTAAGAAAGATTAAAAGCATCACGACAGCAAATTTTAAATGTTTAACTATCGAAACAAATATTTTTTTTATTATATCTAATAAAAAAATAAAATCTAAAAAATAATAGAATCTAGAAATAGCATCCTTATTTTATTGAAAAATGTGGGTGTTTTGCAAATATATTTATTTATACCATGTTTGTTGTTATAACAAAAGATGTAAGTAATCCAACACTGTAAATGGTAATTGTACTTTACATTTTTGTAGTATATCTAAATTATAAAAATACAAACGTCTATATTAATTATAAAAGACATCCTGTATTCTGAATTTTTTATATGTTAATAAGTGATTAATAGAAATAATACAAGACTAATTTCTACGTTTTTAAATATATTTTATCAAGCTAATATATAATAACAATAATATATATATATTTAAAATTTCAAAGAGAAATCTTAAATTTTTATTCACACAAATACGTCATTCAAACTTTAATGTGACTATGAACTCATTACAAAACGCTGAGCTTTATTCAAATTTTTAGAGAGCATATGGTCATCTAAATTGAAATCCACGGGGCAAGTGCCCCAGAAGTCCTGAGGTCATCTCCATTACAACGTGGATTAGGAAATGAGAGGATTCATGCATTGTTCTTTGATTAAATTTCGGAAGTGAAATGGCTCAAATTTCTGCCAGCCGGAATGTGTTCCTGTTTAGCAAGCTCGGCGAATTTGCATTCGCGGTATGTTGGCTGGAATGAGATGTTTGGTCAAATTAAGGAGTTTGTCTGCTTAGTTAAGGCATTGCGTGTCTCGTCCGTGTCAATGTCTGAGCTTGACCACAGGGGGAGAACCTCTGCTTCAATTCAGGAAGATAGTTAACTAAATAATAGAAACATTTCATGACAGAAAAGAAATACTACATAAATTAAAAGAATTTATGCAAGCATTCATATTAAGCCGAATATATTTAGAAACTATTTTAACTTTATACTTTTAACAATTATTTTACATGACAATTTTTATTTGGTTTTAAACTGATTTTTAAGGGAACAATTTTTATAAGGAATCGTGATCAAAATTCTTCTGAAGGTAGTAGGACATTAGTTTTATTGCATACCTTAAATCCAGGCAGTTACCGAAAATCTATTGTATGTTGTCTTGAGTCAAAAAACAGAAAGACAATAGAATAACATAATAAATTTCCGTGTCCATAATCAGTCGTCCAGATTTTAATAATTTTCCTAATTCTTTCCCCATTTTTCCACCATTATACAGAATCCACATGATTGATTTATTCGAAATATAAATTGTATGGATTTTTATAAAATATTTAATGATATACTTAATAGAAATTTTTCTTGATATTTTCTGCAAAATATCCTTATGTAGCTTGTTTTCTACATTATTGACGTTTATTTAAGAATTTATTTTGTTGTAGATCACAATAATAAATATGATACGAAGATTAATTGCATTTATTCCTTTTATTTATATTGTTTGGAGAGCTTAATTAATTGATGACCACATTGATAAATATCAATTGAGAATTAATTGCATTTAATGCTATTTCAACCAATTTAAGATGAGTTTAATCTATTGCAGATCATATGGATAAATATCATGCGATTATTAACCACATTTAATTCTAATTTCTGTTTTCTAATTTATTTTAATATTTGGCTTCTTTTTCACTCATACATGAACAAAATAAAGAAGTATGGAAATAAATCTGCAACTTTTTAAAAAAAATTACAGAAGACAAATTGTAATAAGCAAATTGGAGTATGCTTATGTAAAATATTGGTAGTATTTCCAGAGACGTTTATTGGAAGATATATTTTGCATCTCTGTAATCATTAATCAAAAAATAATCCATATTTTTGTTAAATTTCACTCACAAAAGTATGAAATGTCCTTATTTAGTAAATATATTTACATCCGACTTTCATATTTACACAAGAAACATTCATATTTATATTGTTAAATGTAAAGTTTAGTGTATTGTTAACTTTCGAAAACATTTTTAGCTTCATTAAGTGAATTTTTATCAATTAAATGGCGTGAATTTTCATCCATTAAATTTCAGGCAAAAGTGAAAATAATTTTTGCCTGGAGTTCAGTATAATTGACTGTACTTAATTTCTTAAATTTTAATAATAATATTTGAATACAAATAATCTTGTTTGCCGGTATACAATGAATATTTTTCTTTTGAGTGAAATACTAATCTATAAATTCAAAATAAAGTATATTTGCATTTTTGAGTTCAAAAAAGGTGTATCAACACTTCACTGATGAATAATATCATATTTCTAACACGCAAGCTTATTTAGCTCTTGCTTTTAAATAAAAATTTATGTTAAAAGTTTTTTAAAACTTTATCTTATTTATTTATTTTTCCACTGAAAAATAATTGCTTTTTTTTTTTTTTTTTTTTTTTGTATTCTTCTACTATGTACTCATGAAATTACTGAAACATTTATAATATTTAAGAGCCTTATATATATATATATATATATGTTCAGTAATTTTTTTTTTCTCTTTGAAACAATTATGTAATATAAGTGGACGTTTTCTAAGAAATTTTTAAAATATTTATGACTCCTTTTAGCTTAGAAATTGAGTTTTGGTGGATTAAAATTTTGTTTTTCATTGTTTAATTTTTTAAGGAAAAAATACTTGTAAAAATTTAACAATTTATTGGAATTTAACCGGTTATTTTAAAATCAGAACTCTTTTTCTATTATCGAAATCTATATTAGTTTTTGAAATATTTATGCTGAATAAATAATTTTAATTAAAACAATAACACAAATTTTTAAATAAATTTCTGGCAGATATTCAATTTTTTACAGTTAAAAAGATCATATTCACTTATTCCATTAAAAAAAGAAATATATCTCATTTTTTTTATATTGTTTCAGGAAAACACTATTACGGTGTTTAATCAGATTATTAGGAGATCAAATAAATCTATTTGTTATATTTTTAACTTAAATATATTTAAGATGTCTTTTTATTTTAAGAGAAATAAAGTATTTAATTTTTTATTTAGTATTTATTAATAGTATTACTTAAAAAAGATAATAATTTATCTTTTGTAATGTTATTAATTATAAAGTGGTAATTCTATTTAACAAACTCTTATGAACTCATCCCATTGCGAATAAGTATTAAAATAAGGCAAAATTAAAGAAAAAGTTTCCAAATAAATAATTATGTTAAAATTTAAAAAAAAATGTCTTTCTTTGGATTTCAAATTATATGATATAAACAAACCATATTACAATCAAAGTTATGCCATAAAAGCAATAAAGCACTTCTATAAACAGAAAATAAAAACTTTATACAGAAATGAAAATATTAAAATTAAAAAGAAAACGAAACTCTTTAAATGAGGGGAAGAAAAAGAAAACAAGGCTATATGTTTTTATTAAGAGATTTCACAGAAAACAAAGATTGAAATGTACTTCCTGTACTCTTTGAATAATTAATATGAATATATTTTTATTGAAATAGTAATTTGAATAAAAAAATTGACAAAATCAAAGTTAAAATAAATATATAAAAGTCAATAATTTTATTAATCAGAAGATGGGGGAATTGAAAACAAAACACTATTTGATGTTAAAGAAAAATTAAAGAAAGTTGAATTCTTAGAAGGGAAGCAATAAGAAGTGAAATCTTCTGAAAATCTAATCGTAATTGTTCTTATTAACAAATTGATATATAAGTAAAAAATTCAGATTAATATACAAAAGCAATCAAACAAAATAATTAAGGATGAAAATAATAATTTATTATTCATTTTAAGGCATATTGATACCTTTATAATTAATTAAATTTTTTACCTTGAATAATTTCTTATACAGTTTTTAGATACGTGTAAGAATAAAATTTGAAATTTTTTTTTTACTCAGTTTTCAAATAATTATATTGTTTCAGACTAATAAAATGTTACTTCTCACTTTATTTAATTACATTTTCATATGCTGTCTGTATCATCTTTCCCTTCTGCATCTCAGTTTATATATTTACCATATAAGACTGCAAAAATAATAATTGATCTTTTCTTTTTTTAAGAAATTGGCAACTAAATTGATCGATTTTAAATAAGAGTGCTCTGAGTTGTACTCTGAGCAAAAAAAAAATTCCATGGTATTTCTTTTCGAAAAATTAATTCTAGAATGAATAATAAGCATTTGAAGTGCATTTCGTCTAAAACACTGTATTGGAAAGAAAATTATCCGTTAACTCATTCCATCCTAATAATAAATACAGAGCATTAATGGTTTAATTTCCTCCAAAAACATAATTAATTTATCGTCAAGAAGTGTAACACGTAATTCTAAATTTATTAAAAATCTATAAAGAAACTATATTTTAATGAATAAAATAAAAAAATAATAAAGCAAAATTAACTTAAAAAGCGAGAGAATAGTGCAGTTTCAATTTAGTGCAAAGGTTTGGAGTTTCCCCCAATGAGTAACTCAAAATCCCGGAAGATGGCGCTGCAGTAAATAAAACCCCTTTTCAGCCAACGAGAGAGTATGCATTTTATATTAAATTTTTGGCGACATCGCTGTGAATGGCTCCAAATGGATTAAAAGCCTCGGTTTCTGCCTTAGGCGTGCACGGCGGAAACGCCTCGAGATTTTAATTAAAATTTTCTCAGGGAATCTGCAATGACTTCACGGGGAGTTTGGGGGAGGTACCGAGGAGAAAGCCCTCGATACACAAACTGGGGGAGTTTGTTCTATCGTTTGACAGGTTTATCTTGAGTCAGTATTTGTTGAGTTATTTCCGGTTTTTCTTCGGAAATATTTAATTCCCCCTTCTCTTTTATTAAAAACGGAAAAGGAGAGCAAATAGAAATCGAAAAGAAAAATAAATGCCTTCGAATTTATCCCCGTCCCTAAAAGTGTGTTGTTCTTAAAAGCAGGGGAATTGATTAAAAATGAATTCTCGCGTCTACTAACAGCAGAGAAATGTATCTTTTTGCAGCTATTTCGACTTCCTTGTGAAATAAAGTATTGGAGAATATATTAAATAAAGATTTTTGCTCTGGAATTATTTCGAACCACTACCTAAGGAAGATGTGTTACTGCCATACATTATTTGAATTTTTCACTGTATCGTCAAAATTTTTTCTACCTAAATTCCTTAATTCTTAAATAAATTTTTGTAAGTCTTTACTCAATTTAAAAGTAGTATACCGAAATAAAACCTTCATAAAGTAAAAAAAAAATTACTTGTATGAAATATTTGAATTAGTTAAAATAAGTAATAGAAATTAACTTACATAATACTTAGGATACACGTGTAATGGTCGATCGCAAAAAGTGAAGCCTTTAGAAAGATATTGGTGTTAAATTTTAGAAGGAAACAAAACTATGACAATTATTTATACTTAATCTAATAACTGTTACTTTGCATTTTTTGATATTACTAAGCATTGTATGCAACAGCATCCCCATAAAACAGAAAGTAAAAAACAAAAATCTAACATTCATACTGCAATAATCTATAGTTTTAAGCTTGGAAAACAACATTTCATTATAAAATTCCTTTCCCAATAAGTTTGAGAAAACTTTCAAACATCGTTATTTTAAAAAAATAATGGTGACAAATTACAACTCTACAGGTTTTACACAAGAAATCCCTGATTTTTTTCAAAACTTCTAATACAATATCTAATAAAATATCGTAAGAGAATACTTTTGGAAAAATACATTTCAAAATTCTCATTTTAAAAATAAAATATTGAAAAAATCTTATTTCAGTTTTTCAGACAGAAGTTCCTGCGCTCTGTCGTTAATTTTCAATGCTCTAAAAGCTATTGGTAAACCATGGAGCATTCTTTTTTGTTGCCCCTCCAATTTTTAGGCCTATATTATTTCCAAACCATGTTCATTTGTGTGCGTGTGTGTGATACAGCTTAAATTACCAATAGGAGCTAAGCCAAGTGATCCAGCAGATGGTTTTAAGCTAAACAGATTTTACTTTAAAAAAAAGTTTCAGTTTTCACAATACAATTTAATGAGTTATCAAAGTGTTGAAGAAGTAAGTATCCCGGGAGCGACAGAAAAAAGGTCAAATCATAAAATCCTTTTCAATCGATAATCTACATGGCTTTTGCAAGATAGACGAAGTCATTGATAAATGATGTATTAACCAGTAATTGGCATATTTTTCATAAATGAATTTCTTCCCGTTATCTTTATTGGTGGCGACGACTTTTTTCGAACATCTTACAAATCGCAATATCAATCATAGTATGTGCGTCATATGTTTGACTTATATGTCTGTGAATTTTCTCCAGCAAAAAGCATCAAATGCCAGTATATTGTTTGTTTACTCAGACGGTACTTATGAAACAGGAATTCAAATACCATTGTTCTCAAACAATTAATAAATTTAATGTGGAAAGAAGCGACATCTGGTGTAGTATTATAATCAATTTTAACAGCTTTCAACGTATGTCTTTCAGATACATTTATACATTCAACCGAATTTTGTTTTAAATTGTAATTAATGAATAGCAGTTCTTTTTAAAAATTTTTTATATGATTTATATTTATCTTTTGTTAAATATAGGTTTCTTGCCATATTAAATTTATAAAGTCTCTTTTCATAGAATTTTATAATCGGGTTGATACGAATCGTAAATTTAATATTTGTAAATTACTCCATTTATGTTTATACATTATTCCATTTTATATTATTTGTTTATTTTTATATTATTTTCAGCCATTCTCTTTGAGCATTATATTTTTTTATGATTGAAAATATTTTTCACAAATTCTTCAATGAATGAATACAATACTTTAAAATTCAGAAAAAAAAGTTCAGTTAAATTTTATTCTTAATTAATAACATCGTTTATGTTTCAATAGTTATCAATATTACTATTACACATTTTAATGTTTATTTTAATTTCCTATCAAATAGAAGAAATGGGCTCTAAAATAATCGAAAAGCTTGCTAAAGTATATAGTTTTGTCCACAAAAAAATGGGGAAAAAATGGAATCAAGTATTGTACAAATCTGCTTAATAGGGAATAGAATTTTTCTCTGATGAAACTCGAAAATCGAAGAAGTTGCATTTTGAAACACAAACGAAAATAAAACCTATTTACATTTAGATGAAGCAAACTATATATTCTCACATTTTCTATCGTATTTCAATATTCCTGTCTATGGTGCGAAGAAATCTTGCGAAGCCTGCTAAAAAGGAGATGTGTTGAGTTGATTCCTTGCTGATAGAGGGAAAATGAAAGATTTTTTTTACTTTGAAGGTAAAGGACAACAAAGAAGGAAATCTCCGCGAGAATTTAAATTTGTAATGCAGAGGGGGAAAATGACGGAAATTTAAATGTTTTATTTCCTATCGAGAGGGAATTCTTTTTAGATATGGGAAGATATTCCCTGTGCAATTCAAACAAAAACTTGGTGTTTTAAATTTTGAAGAAATTTTTAGAATGGATTTTTGTCATAATTTCTTTTGAATGATTACATTTCTAATACGGAAGTATTCATGCTCAAGTGTATTTTATGAAATGAATTAGTTAAAAAATGTACACTTATAGAATTTTGAATTCAAATTTTAACTTTTAAATGTATTTTCTTGATAAGAAGTTTTGGACTCACGTTCAAAACACTCTTTAAATATATTATATCCTTATATAAAGTAGTAAACACCAACCATAAACTTGGATTAAGATTTGTTATATTGACTGCTGGAACAGAAACAATAATAATTATTTATGTATACATTAAGTACGTTAAAAATTTTATTCATCATTTAGATTTAGCTATTTACAAAGTACATAAAAGTTTGATGGCTGTGGTAGCCTAGTGGTTCTATCCGGCCGTCTATCCGGGAAGGTGGGGTTCGATTCCCAATATCGCCAAATACCCGCTGAGTACACGCGATAAACGTGCTCGTTAAATCTGTGGAATCGAAAGACCTGTGGTCGGTCATTGAGCAGTTACCATAGGTGCAATGTCTGGAGAAATTTATTCCCCCTTCAAATCAATGCCAAAATTGAATAAGTAGATAATTTGGTGCTGCCACCTATCGGAGGATTTGAAGAGCAAAAGTCGTACTTTCACCTATAGGATGCGCTTTGATTAAAATGAAATACGCCCCAATTGACTTTAATTCCCATACCCGAGGCATAGCGATTTTGGCTTGTCCAAGTGTCATTAGTAAGAACAACATAAAAGTTTAAACTGGAAGTTAGTTCTTCATCAAACAAGGAAAAATCTTATCTGTGAATTAGTCTATCCAATATACATATATAGAAATTTTAACATGTGTCGTTACTTTAGTAAATGTACGAGAATTTTAAAAATAAATAAGTTCTTCTCTATATTCAAAAATATTAACAGTAAGTTAGCTTTTCACTAAAATAATGAGACGCTTAGCCTGAAGTTTGTTCTTCCTTATGTATTGAAAAATTTTAACCAAAAAGCGATTGCTCGTACATTTACTAAAGCAATTGCTTTCGTAAATGTACGAGAATATTTTTTTTTAATTGAAATTTAATCTTCCTTTATTGAATGAGAATTTTAACTGGAAATGATTTCTTAACTACATGTATGAGAAATATACCTTAAAACTTGTTCTTCTTTAAATAATCAAGAATTATAACCAGACATTAATCCTTTGCTAAATGTGATAGAGATTGAATGGGAAGCAATTATTTCTGTAAATCTACGAAAGTTTTATTGATATTTTTACATATATGGCCATGGTAGCCTAGTGGTCATCCTTTTGTCCGGAAGGGTGGAGTTCAATTCCCAATACCATCAAAGATCTACCGAGTACATGCGATATACGTGCTCGTTAAATCAGTGGAATCAAAATTCCTGTAGTCGGTCGCTGAGCAGTTACCATAAGTGTAATAGTCTGGAGAATGTTTCCTCCCCATTCAAAACAATGTTAAAATTGAGGGAGTGGATCCTCTGGTGGGCCATCTATCACAAGAGCTTAGAGCAAATTCCTACTTCCACCTTCTTGGTATTCTGGTTAAACAAAAGACGCACCCTACTGACTTAAATTCGAATAGCCAACAGCATAGTGATCTTGGCTTGTCCAAGTGTCAGTAAAAACAACCAGAGAAATATTTATTGTATCAAAAGCTTAATTGAAAGTTAGTTCTTAATTACATGTATGATAAACTTAACATTAAGTTAGCTCTTCTTTAAATACTTGATTCAAGAAAGAGCACATTTAGTGAAGGCCTAATTGGTGTACAATTAGTCCTTCACTCACTAATTGTACAACAATTAGTCCTGCAGTAAATGTGATAACGATTGAATGGAAAGCAATTATTCCTGTGAATGTATAAGGAAGTTTTAGTGAATTTGTTTTCCTTAATATCACAAAAATTTTAACCTAGATTTTTCCTTATTATCGATATGAAAAATTTAAGCTAGCTCTTCCTTTAACAATCAGAAATTAGTACTTTTCTAGAAAGGTTTGAGACATGAACAAAAACAATAGTTTCTGTTATTGTATGAAAATTTATATTGAAATTGATTCTTCTTTAAAATTATATAAATATTTTAATAGTGAGTTAATTCTTCAAAACATGTTTGAGAAATTTAGCTTGAAGTTTGCTCTTCCATAAATATATGACAATTTTGACCAGAAGTTAATTGTCTCCAATAAATTTTACAAGCAAATACTAAGATATTAAGTACTTTAGAAAGTTTGAGAATTTTAACTGAAAGTTCCTCACAAACTATACAGAAGTTTTTTGTGGAAATTAATTCCGAACTATTCTTTCCTTACCTATAAAACAATGCTTACAAAGTTTTTTTCTTCTATAAACTATTATTTATTCTATCAATATATATGATTAAAAACAGAAAATCAAATAAGTTTTTCTTTTAATATTTATATATTAAATTTTTTTTAGATAATTATGTATTAATATTCAATTTTCCTTTAGGAAAATAGTCTAAAGTGAAAAATTATTAAAGGTTTTATAATGAGCATTCTTCACACGTACATCCATGTTCAAAGTACTTACAGAGAAGAAACAGAAGCGTACCCCTACTTCTTTTTTTCTTTTAACACTATAAAATTCTTTAGCAGTATTAACTTTATTTGTTTAATTCTTTAATGTTTTATGACTTTTAAAAGACATTATTGTTAACTATACTTTTCCGCCCTCATCTGTTCAATATTAGAATAAAACTGTACAACTGAATGGGAATTTTTTTCTAAAAATATAAGAATAAAGTATAGTTAAAAATTGCTTAAAATATATTTATTTTAAATGCGTTGTTATGTATATTTGTTTTTATATTAAAATGCAAAGTAATAACGCAACGTTAATATATTCTTTCGAGTAATTAAACTCAAAACTTTGTGAGATGATGTACTTTACTGATATTTTTTCCTTACACACAAGAATTATCAATGTAAATTTCGTGGAATAAGTTACTTTTTATATAAAATTTATACTAAAAATGTAAAATTTCTATAAATTTCCTTATAAAAATTTATTAAATACTTGAATTAACATTCAATAGATTTTATAAATACATTTATTGCATTGTGCATTTTTTTACTACATACCCATTTCGAGAAATTTCAATTTATAATTAAAATATTATGGTTTGGTTAATAAATTTTTGGAAATATATTTCACATGTAAAATGTAAAGCTAATCTCTATATGTTCTTAGAAGTATTATTTGTTATTACTTGAAATTATCAAACATTGAATCTTGCAAAAAATTCTAAATTATACAAAAAATATAGCATTATGAACAATAATACGCTTCGTATTTTACATTATAGTGTAAAAAATAAAACTTTTACAAAAGTCCATTAAAAAACCATTGTTTCGCTTTAAAAATCACCCTAGAATTGTGTATAAGCGGCACAAATTCGACATGATCAAGAGTTAAAAAAGGACATTTTTTCAACGTCTCATCTTTTTCACTTCTTCTACCTTGAATACCTACCTACCTGCCCAGGAAGAAATAGACTTACTGTTTCGGTAGTGGTGGATATATTCCGATCCATTTCCCTAACCTACTTCTATCTTGATGGAGGGGATCAGCAGCCAATCCTTCACCCCCTTCTTTTGTTCGCAGATCCCCAACATCTCATTTTCCAGGTCTTTTGAGCACCTCTTTTGTTCTTTGCCTGGATCTCTCGAAAGATTGAAAAGCTGATTCGTCACACGAGGGAATCTCCTTCCCCTATGACTTCTTCCTTTATTTTCTTTTACCCATTCCTGCCCCCTCCCCCTTCATGCTTTCGCTAACTTACCCCTTTCTTTCCTTTCCAGCAGCTCGATAAGAAATCTGAGATTCTTATTATTGTTGAAGCTTCTCATGGGAAACACATCTGATTGTTATCTTACTTCTCTCCCTGATTTCAGAGAATTATATACTTCATTCAATATATAGTACAATATATATATATATATATATATATATATATATATATATATACATATATTCAGTTATATCGAGAAATTATTTTAATCAGTACTGAGAATAATATATTTTTCCACAGACAATATAGTACTGAATATAAATTATGCAGTATTTAAATTTAAGTTCGTGCAAATACATTTAACCAGTTTCCAGTTTCAAAATGTTTCAGTCCACCAAATTATATACCATTTATTGTAATTTGCACAGTGATTAATGTCATTGTAAACTGGTTGGCAATTTATGCCATACCCGGACTGTACCTTAAGGTTAAGGGATTTGGAATACTCACCCATCACCAAGCGCCTCATAATGTTGAATAAGGGACATCCCTGACCGAACCAGGGATCTACTGCTTCAAAGTTAGGGCCGCTAATCACTCCAACATCGGTAGGCCTATGCATTTATATTAATTAATGTAACTATACAAATGCATGCAATTTCGGGGAAAATGACGTTTAACATTTTGCTTGAAGCAAAATGTTAAATGAATCAAGCTTGACCTTTTGTATTCCAATCTGTGTTACAGAACTAATTTATATTCATGAACTTGAAAAATAAGAGAACAAAGTAATAAAAACAGAAAGGAAACCTGAAAATAAGGAACCAATTTATATATTTTTTGTTCATATTCTTTGACTCAGACTTTAACCTTAAGTACTTTACTATTATAATAATTCTGTTATACAGTATGGAGAAAATTTTGAGGGGGTCAATGAAGGGAGAAAAATTTTTTCAATGATTTAAAGAATCATTAATGATGAAATTTAATATTTTAAATGGATGCAGAGAGGTTATTGATCTATGCATACTATATTCTTGATCTAGAATATAAATCCTTGATTTATTATACATCCAGGGGTGATATCAATATCTATTAATAGGATTGTTTGATACTTATTAATCAAAACAATTATTATATCTATCACATCGCTTAAAAATTAGAAAAATTGAAAAGCCTATTTTTTTCAAAATTAATTGAATATTTCTCCCATTTATAAATGCATCAAGCTGAGTATTGCATTGAACACTTCATAATTGGCATTTTATAAACCTAAGGACTTTGGAAAACATTTAAATATCTATACTATGTTATTTACGCGAGGAAATTTTCATAGATAGCGATCAATATTTAAGCCCATTGTGGTGGAAGTCCAAAAATTTAGAAGTGCAGTCATAACAGATATCCCTTAAAAAATATGAAAATCATATTCTTACTCCTATAATTTAATATGGAAGCTCTTTATCTTGCTGTTTTATTATTACTTATGACATTTGAACAAGCCAAGCTCGCTATGCCTTGGTTATGCGAATTTAAGTTAGTAGGGTGCTTCTTTTGTTTTACCAGAGCACCACGAAATTGAAAGCACGACTTTGCTCTAAGCTCCTTCGACGGATGTCACCATCAAAGGATCCACTCCCTCAATTTTGACATTGATCTGAAGGGGAAGGAAACTTTCTCCAGGCTGTTACACTTATGGTAACAGCACAATGACCGACTACAGGATTTTCAATTTCACAAATTTAACGAATATATATATACCGTATGTACTCCATGGGTCTTTGGCAGCGTTGGGAATCGTACTCCACCCTTCTGGATAGAAGGTCGTTGCCATACCACTAGACTACCACGGTCCCTGGTCTAGTTGTGAGGAGGTTTACTTGTCTATGTGACCACAGACTCTATTTATAAGTAATTTGGATTAAGGTATCAATTGAGATTTCTCTTATTTAAATTGAATTTTTTCAGAACATCTTTAGCATGGATAAGAATCAAATGCCGAACATTTCCCAATAAATATTATAGCCAAATTACTAAGTGATGAACTAAGAATTTGAAATTTTAGGTTTAATTTTTACTATTGGTAACATTGACTTTTATAAACTGAATTTTCTGTAAATTATACGAATATGAATGGTAATTCATTATTCTAAAATATTGAAGATTATTTTATTAATGTAGGCTCTTTATTTTTTTTATAACAAAAAGTATTAAAAGTACGGTTATCTTAAATTAAATTCATGAATATATTTTTAATTAGTTTTGTCTCTAATGACATTTTTTTGCATAATGTCTGGTTAGTAGGATTCCCATTATTTACTAGAGGTGGAAGGGAAGCTATGATACCTTATATAGTGGAGTAGCCAATGGGTATGTTATTGGCTACCCCACTATGGCTTGGCTTAACACATTCCAGAGGAATTATTTAATATGGAGGACATTGCAACCGTGTCCTATTTAACGTGCCTCAACCACCATTAACGAACAAGGCGGATCTTCTATTTTTCTGGATTTGAATTCATTACAATTCGAGTACGAGGACGAATGCCCTAACCAACCAGTTTGCCAGGGGTTTTTGTTTTCAGAGTAATATGTTAAGTTTTGTAACAAATACAGATATTGTCCCCTGAGTCAATGTTAAAATTATGAGATTTATGACACAATGAAAATTAACATCAGAACATTACTTATAATCCAATTTGTAACTTGTGTAAGTTAACATTTTTGTGATTTAAGATTCTGATTTCAAAAAATTTATACCAAGAATCAATTTAACTGCAATATATAAAATGTTTATAAATTATCCATATCAATTTGATGCTTAGTAATTCCTAAAATAATAAAAATAATTCAAGCTAATTGCAATAATAATTTTATAGATACAAGAAGTTTTGTTGCTCATAGGTTTTTCCTATGTGAACCTTTTATCACGCAAAGAATGTTAAGGATGAGATGGATTTCATTTCAGGTATTAGAAAAAAATGTTTGCTATTGAGATAGTAATCAAGGAATTTGTCTTCAGTGTTGGTCACTTCCACTTTAAGTAATTTTTATGATTTCCCAAAAGAAATAGTTCTAAGATGATATTTAAATTAATATGAGGGCTATAGAGCACGCACACACACACACACACACACACACACACACACACACACACACACACACACACACACACACACACACACACACACACACACACACACACACACACACACACACACACACACACACACACACACACACACACAATATGGGCAAATCCATTTTTCCGTGAAGTGATCAATAATATAAAAGATTATAAGGAAAAATATTCAAGCTAAAAAAAAGGAAATTTCTAGCATTAATAATACAAGGCATTCTTTACAAAGTAAAAGCTATTTAAATGTAAAAAAAAAATATTTTTAAATCGTAAAAAAATGTATACTAGTTTTTCTGTAAATAACTCATATCACAGAATAATTCTTATTTAAGATTGCTTATATCTTCGTTATATTTTTAATTATTAAGTATTAAATTATGCCGGACATTTTATAGATATTCTGTATAGTGAACGCATATTTTAGAAAAATATGAGCTCATAATAAGCTTAGCATATTATTTAAAAAAACACGTCGCTTAAGTTTAGTTGATTCTGTAAACGTGTAATTAATCAAAATTCTTTTTTTTTTTTTCAGAATGGAGAGTCATAATTTAAAGTGGCCTTTCTTTTTTTCTTTACAAACTTATCTTTTGTTTAAAATTAAAGGGGAATTTTAGCATTCAAGTGCAGACCTTAATTAATGTTTCCCATATAACCCACCTTTACGAAAAACGTACCAGGGCTATTAATTCTCGGGACTGGTAAGATTGTTTCCAAGCACAAAAGGAGGTTAAGCCACTCTAGTTACATTGATATTTAATATATTGCTACAATGAAAACGCCCCCTTAAATAAAGTTCTATTCCATAACTCCCCCGATAAAAATCTTTTGTCTCAAACTTGTTCAGATTGCTTGGTATGCTTCCTTCATTAATAACAGAAAAAATTTCTCAAAAGCTCAACTCGCTTAAATGATAGAGAGAAGAAAAAAAAGGGTGGAATGTACATTAGGTTTACATATGCCGCGTCGTTCTGAAACTCATTAAGTGTTCCGTGTCATATTAGGTGTCCCGTCATGGGAGACGCCTACGTCTTAGTGTGGAGGAGGGATGGGATGGTGCATAAAGCTCAAGACAAAAACGGTCATTCGAGTATAAAATTTTGAAAGTGCAATAAAAAATGATGTATAAAAGAGAGATAAAAAAAAATTGGGATTTCTTCTTAATTCTGCTGTTGTCAAAAGGGATGATTAATGAAACTCTCAGTCCCTAGTGAGCTGAAAGAAAAGGGATTTTTTTCGTCTTATTTTCAGACGATATTTTAGTACTTCGTTTCTCATCGCTCTTACCTAAAAACAAGGAAAAAATGGTAGTTGTAGTAGTAATAGTAGTAGTAGTAGAGCTTACGATCTGAAAAGTTGGGGGTGGGGACTATAAAGGCGGTGTAACTATTATTGATGACGTCTCAGTGGAATCGTACATATACCGTTTTACGGATATGTTGCAAAAAGGTTTGACGATGTTTTTTTCCCTATGTAGGGAAATTCCTAATGGAGTTTTACGAATCATAGCAATTCATCATAGATTGTCTTTCGATCAGTAGGAGGACTAGACCAATGAACTCGTGGAAAAAGGATTGTTTTTAAACGTAAATGATCACATCGTCAAAAATAAAGAGATACACTAAACCTTTAAAAAAACAAAGTAGAATAAAGAAGTATAATATAGACACTCTTTGTAGTTATTTTATATAGACACTCAGTAGATTTTGATATAAGTATGTCAAACTGTTAGTAAAGCAATCTTATTTCTAGTATTCAATTTGACAGTGTGTAGGTTCGATTTCCACCTATGAAAGGCTATTTGTTATCATATGAAGAACGTTTTAAAATCAATAACAGTTTTAAAAAAGAGTATGAACAAAAAATGCCATCTGAATTATAAGAAAATTAAAAATAAATTTTCCAATGTTTAATTAAGCTAAAAATTAAAGTTATATAGGAAAATTAATAGATTAAAATGCTTTTCATGAAAGTTATAAACTTTTATTTAATTTTATAGCTGCATACTGGTGTTTGTCAAAATTTCAAAGTATACTTAAAAATGTTTGTCATAATTTTCATTTAAATTCTAAACAGTTTTTGAAAAATAGTGTTTTTTTAAATTTCTAATTTAGGAATTAATTTAAAATATTTAAAAAATCTTTCTAAAAGACATTGTAATGATTTCATTGCATATTTTATTTCTGATTATATCATAGGTATATAAAATGTCAAAATAATATCAACGAACTAAGCTTATTTCCTTTAAAATTAAAAAAAAAAACATTTAAATCATGCTGAAAATGATTATTTTATTTTTTCATTCAATCATTTTCTACGTTTTTATTAAAATCTTACGTCTTTAATTATTCTGGACAATTTTTACTAATTCATAAAAAAACTTGTTTAATGGAAATGTCACCTCAAATTAAAAAATAAAATCTTTTTTTATATAGTTACTTTCCCAGAAATATTTCATGATAATAATGAATTACATGTTAAGAACCAATCCCAGAAATAATTAAAATATTGTATGATCATAAATGAAAGACATTATTTTTTCATTGAAATCTGCTTATGAAAGATTTAATTGAAATTATAATTCCCTACTTTAATCATATGAATATTAATAAAAAAATTCTGCGTTATTGTACTGAAATATATATTAAAACCTTAAAAATTGTTATCAGACAAAAATAATATGTCAAGCAATTTAATAATAAATATTGTGTGAAATGAATTGAATAATTCCCTACTTTAATCATATGAATATTAATAAAAAAATTCTGCGTTATTGTACTGAAATATATATTAAAACCTTAAAAATTGTTATCAGACAAAAATAATATGTCAAGCAATTTAATAATAAATATTGTGTGAAATGAATTGAAAAAAAAAACTCACTTTATGAAAAGTAATTAGGAATTAATTTTTATATTTAAAGACAATTAATCTTTGTTTCTTTTAAAATGTAGATTCATAATTGAAAGGAATTTTCCATCGTGAATTTTCGTAATTAAACTACATTCAATATATAAAAGAAATGCAAACTTGTCATTGAACATTTAAGAATTCTGAGATTAGAATAAAATAAAAATGAGTTATATAAATAAAATATTTCCTAAAAATTTTATAATATTTCAGATTTACTTTTACAGTTATGTACATTCATGGGTATAAAAAATTTATAATTTCTGAAAGAAATTTTTATGCAGAGATAAGAGGACATTTCAATAGCTAAGTTATGTTGAGAAAATGGAGAATAGTAGAAAAATTAGGAGATGCTATATCCTAGAAGATGAAGCTCCAGAGGAAGACAATGAAACAGATGGTGAGACCGAGATAACGAGAACTTGAGGATATTAGGAATTTCTAATTTACAACTGAAACTAACAATCCGTACGGAAGAACAAAAAATCTTTGATGAGATCTAGGTCCAAAAGGGAAGTTGCAGTACCAATGAGAAGGGGAGCATTCATACATATATGCATACATATATAAATAATACTTCAATTAAAACAAGGAAGACAAATCATCATATACGTGAAAAAACATGCAAATAGATAGAGCTAGTAATCCCACGTAGTCAGCTTTTTAATGCTTTAATACAAAAAAAAAAAAAAAAAAAAAAAAAAAGCTAGAAGTGAAAGTTTTAAAGTATACATATTAAGACATTTTGCAGCATGTTTCCCATACAAAAATCACATCTGAACATGGTTTTAGATTTAGAAGTTTGTTATGCTTCATGTTTAAAGTATGCCAGCTGCATTGTGACTGATTTTAATCTAATTTACATCAAATTAGAGCCTAAACGGATTTATATTTCTATAATTTATTTTACTGCAGTGTTATTGTTTTCAATTATAAAGATTGCACAACAACAACCAGTTGAACATGGAACCAATGGATTCAAGCCATATGAAACTCCGTGCAGGTTCTTAACTGCCCTCTATCGCTGACAACCAAGAAGACAGACATTTTATCTGTATAGCTATAAGAGATCGGAGACCCATACCTCAAAATTAGCGTAGAGTGGTGACACTTCTCTTGAGCAAAGAATGGTTGTGGGGTTTGATAAAATGAAAAAAAATTATTAGTCACACATTCTCTGATGTGTCCAATGTTAAGTGTCTCATAGAATTATTTACTTCCAATGCCCAGACAAAGGGCTATGATGCCACTGGTTCCACCTTTGACACAAGGGGGAGGAATTCGTAGCATCTCTTATAGTGGGATGCCAGTACAATTGTCTTTGTAACTCCAAAAGGGGATGGGACCTCCTAATTTCAAATCAGGGATTAAAACAGCTCATCAGACTTGTCCTGCCACCTTTAAAAGTATGATTGCATTTGGAGAATATTGTGATCATGGAGTCTATATATATATATATTATGTGGCAGATCCCATTTGCATAGGAAACTTTTTGGCTAGGGGGCAACGGAATTCACTACTTTCCATTGAAAAAGATGCTTTTACAGCCAGGCCCCTCAAAATTTTCATAATATATATATATATATATATATATATATATATATATATATATATATATATATATATATATATATATATATATATATATAATATATATATATATATATATATATATATATATATATATATAATATATATATATATAATATATATATATATATATAAATATATATATATATATATATATATATATATATATATATATATATATAATATATATATATATATATAAATATATATATATATATATATATATATATATATATATATATATATATATATATACTATTATATAAATATATAATATTAGCACACATTACATCATGTTACATTCTCGTCATTTATCAAATCACAGTGACAAAGTAGTATCACATATTTCAATCTGCTTTTACTGCCTCTGGGATAGCTATTAATAAAAGCTCTCTTTTCTGAAATTTTTAAATTTTTCTTAAAGAGAAGGACATTTTATGTGAAGAAGTGGTATGAAATGAATTTTTTTAACCATAAAGTGGTTGTTTCTTTCATTGCAGTTAGGATCCTGAATACGCAATTTTATTATGAGTCCCATTGGTTTAAAATATCCATGACGTCAAATAACATTTGACATATGTCACATCGCACAGAGACAGAATTGTAAATCCGACTTGTTGATGAGTTCACTGCCTGCATTCAAATCGCATTCTTTGGGCAGCAGCAAAAACGAGTTCGCCATTGAATGTCTGAGAATCTTGTCGAAGTTCATTCTCTTAATAAAACAATTTCTTATATAAGAAGCAAAGCATCAGTTTGAGAAGCCATTTTCCATTGATTCTAGCCATTAACACATGAAAAATAGAATAGCAGAAAAAGCAAAATCAAAAAGACATGATAAAACCTTTACTTTATGGTTAGTTCAAACCGGACACAGGTACCGTAAAAGCCATGATTCCAAGTTCTGAATTTTTTTGGCGATGAAAAAATGTTGCCAAGATGACGTATCGTGGCATGCGCAATGACGTAAATACTAGGATTATCAAAATAGAGTTTTCTGCATAATTCTTAAAGGTCTCCATATGTATGACGTAACAAAAACAAGGTTGCCAGGTACACAAAAAAATCCGCCAAAAAATCGCCAATCTCAGAGTTTGGCGCATGGATTATACGGCACCTGTGCCTCAAATCGCCAAGAACGATTTAAAATTTTAAAAATTGCATTCATCTGTAAAGTTCTAAATGAATAATTGCAATATTTGTAAACAGTTTTTTTTAAATCTTAAGGCTAAAAACTTGCTTATGCCACATTAAATTTTTCTTTTAATTAATATTGTTGAAATAACAAAAAGGGAATTTGTAAATCATGACCTCAAAAAGTTCGGTAAATCTCTTAAAATTGCTTTCTTTTTTTAAAAATTTTCTTTGACTTATATCAAAAGAGCAGCAATTGAAGTAATCTGTCATACACATCAGATTTTGTACATTATTATCCTTATTTGCTTATATGTCAGTATTCTTATTTGCTCTTTTTTATGTTATTCCTTATTATCTATATTCTGTGGCAAATTTTATATTTTCTGTGAAAAAAGTTTATTCCGAAAATTTAATGTAATAAATACACTTTAGTTATAGAAAGTGTTGTTCCAAAGAGAAGGAGATTACAGGGAGTGGTTATTTTCTAGAATATTCCTGTTGGTATATTCTCTGAACACCACACATTTGAGTGAAAAAATATTATTAATGATCCACTTTTTTTCTTAATTTCACGTCACAAAAAAAAGAAAACCAAGTCACTCAGAATTAATGGAAAGTCCATTTAAAAAATACGACTCCCTTTTGTTGTTCTTAGCAATTTACTCTCCTCCGGTAGTAAAATATATTCACGTACAACCCACGCCAAATTCCGTGTTACCGCGGAAACCCCAGGTTAGCATTTCACCACGTGGTAGTACACACTCCAGATCGTGTAACAGCTAATGGAATCTCCTTAAAATTCTATACTCGGTGCCCCAGAGGTTAATGTGTTCTTCATTATCGCAGGGTGAACCGTAAACATATGTGGATCATTTTTTTTACCGGGAGGGTGGAAGGAGGTAAAGAGAAAAAATGGAACTTTTAATTTACATGGACCCACTTTGGTATTCTCTCTCCATATCGCCAAACTCTAGTGAGAATATCTAAAAGAGGGGACTCTAACGTGAGAGGAATGGTAACAAAAAAACCTCATTCCTTTTTCAATGTAGCTTTCTGAGAAAGTGCACTGAAAAGCAGCTGCCTTTAATGCACTTTTTTTTTCCTCCGTAAAAGAAAATTTTTCTGCCTCGTTTGGTTTATTTTATCATAGGTCTCCAAATGTAAAGTTGTCCAGCTATTTATCAGAAGAAATGTATAGTCTTAGTAAAATATTTTCGATCCTATGAAACCAACTCAATTGAACTCAGAAGTTCAACAAGCCGAACATTCCTATTACAGTTTTTACATATATTGATTTAAATTTCTTCACATACTTTTTATTTAGTGTGACAGATTCTAAAATTCATTAAACTTACTGAATAAACAGCGTAAAACGCCAATGATGCAATAGTCAATCAATAAATCAATCAATGAGGCAATGGTCCTCACTGCTGAAAATAAATGTAGAAAAATTATAAGGAAATTTGCTTATACGAAATGTGCAAAGTATTTTGCATAAATAATTGATTCTTAAGGATCAATGTAAACAAACTAATGGTATAATATTTCCTGAAGAAAAAGTACTTTTCTTTGATATAAAATTTGGAATACTTTGAATGGATAGTAGAATCTGCATATGCTGTAATAATTAAAAAAAAACTTATTTGTTGTAATTTTTTGCAAAAATTGTGATAGAAGTAATCACATAAAATACCATCTATAATCCTTTGATTACCATCCACAAATCTTGCCATATAACCTGCATGAAGTGTGGATGAACAAATAATTCAATATCAAAAGTATCTCATGCAAAGCAGGCAAAATTTTTGTTAAGGACTTATATTCACTCCCTTTCCTAATAAATATTAATTTTCTAACAGATGGTAATCAAAACTGATTTCTTCCAATGGAACAACTTATTTCTTTTAAAAATAACCCTTTTATTCTCTTCTTCTTCAGCACATTAGCCCGGAGTGGGCCAAGGCTTTCCACAGAACACTCCTTCATTGTGTTCTCCGGGAGACGACAGTTCTCCAATTAGTCACTTTCAGCACTTTAAAGTCCTCTTCTACACAATCAGTCCACCTAAGTTTGGACCCATACCCAGATCTGTTTGAAATGGGACTATAGTTAAAAATTGTTGAAGTCAGAGACGAGGGGGCCATTTGACAGATATGGATCGCAAATCTCAATCAACAAACTTTAATATAATTGATGACCTTTCATTCTCAGTTACAAAATATATGATTTAGACTGATTTGCAGTTTTCATCATCAAACCAAAAGAATTGTTGATAACTTTAGGATTGCCATAAATGAAATATAGATTATTTGATATCACATAACTCAGCTTTCACGATTAAAATCAGAATCACAAATTGAATTTCTCACAAAAAATTCATTTACTTTTGGTCTAAATTATTTTCAAATAGGAAATTGTTATATTTTATTTATAGCAAATTTTAGAACATATTTTTAGTTAAAATAAAAATTCTAAATCGAATAATAATTGTTAGTTGTTTCTTAAATTAAAATTGGTTCAGTTTCTTGCGCTTTGAGTGATGCAGTTCAAAACTCTAAGTGAAGCAGGAGGACATCAAGCAGTTAAGATGACTCATTAAGAACATTAAAATAAAGAACTGAAATACACAATTCTGCAACGAACAATCGATGCAAGTATTTTTTCCTGTCTGTAAATCAATATGGAGGAAACGTCGATGAATCTCTTGCAAAGATGTTTCATCTTGCCCGTATTTATAAGGGGGATGGTGAAGTAAATAAAAACAAGCTCAGGCCAATAGAAAATGGGGGTGTTCAGAGCTTTAAATCTTTACTCCGCACTAATTGGCTTAGGCGGGTGGCTTAGTCATTCACTCAGGTTCCCTGATGGTTGAGTTCCCCTGGCTTATCTGGGAACTTTCCGTTCCTGGCCATATTTTCCGTTCATTAACTTTGACTTTCGTTTTGTAGTGAAGAATTTTCCAGGATTTGTTTGGATTTCGAAAATAGCGCTGAATGCTGAGACGTGCTTCCGGGATTTAATAATCCTCTTAACGTAGCTCTGATTTAAGTAAGACACGAAAGGGTTATGAGTCGAGGACAAACTTGTGTTGAAGCAGTAATTATCATAAAGCAAGTCTTTTGAATTGGGAGCTAGGATTACTGTTTTGTACCATTCTGCGCATAAAATTGTTATTAAGTTATTATTTGATTTTCCTTCGTGGACTTAATCTGAAATTAAACAAAGCAGAAGAATTGGAAAGAAAATTACTGTAGTGATGGTTTTAAGCAATTGTGTATAAGTAGTAAATGAAATTGAATTTTATATTAAATAACTCCAATTTTTACTCATGAATTATTTTACATAAACTAGCTGTAAATGTTTTTATGTAAAATATTTTGTATAACGTGATTTATATATTTTTATGCTTTTCTTGATTTTAAACATTTTACATGAAAATATTTCATACAAAATGTATAAGATTATAAAAATGTTTTCAATAAATTACCAATTTTTGAATTTATAGATGAAAAGTTTGCGAATGTTCTACTGGGCTATTACTGAATTATTATTGTTTTTACTTTTTGTTCAAAAGTTCCTAAATTTGATGTCTATCTTAGAAAAATCTTTTCAGTTATTAAGTGTATCATTAAAATATAAACTTCAATTTTATCGCCTCGTATGAGTAAAAAGTGACACAAGATACATAAATAATATCACTTTATCCCTAAACTCTCTAGAAGAGAAAAGCTTTTGCCAATTATATATTTTAATTTTACATTAATAAATTAAATGAATCGCACTTTGAACTGCTTTTTCATTTGACAAATGGCTGATTCACAGGGGTTTATGATGTTAAGTCATTTAATCATCATGTATTTTCAACTGCTTATGTAAGCGCTAAATCACATCGTTATTCTGAGTATCATCAAGTGACATAATGGACACCTGAGAGCATTATCTTACATCATGAGCACAACTGAGGGAAGCTGGACACTGCAGAATTTCAAATGCTATAAAATGCTACCAGGGTCTTCACTGTATCACATGTAGCCAATGAGGAAGCCCATAAATCGTCCCCTCTCGATTGATATTTATGTAAAATATAAGGAAATTCAGTCTTCTTTGATAATTTTGTATTGAATGGTTTCGAATCCCTGACCTGTCATTCCGAAAAGTGTGATCTTTCCTTTTTTGAAGAAGCCAAGTTGAGTTTTCCGAAAATAAATAAGAGACTAATACTTACAAGATGGAGGCTATGATGGAACATAATACCTCATTTGCTTGTAGACGTGATGGTTGGTCTTAGTCTCTGACTGGTTTCGCTTGCACGCTGGTGGTTGCTAGGATCAGATAAAAATAAATTTTACAGAGGACTTATAATGTCTTTGTGACGACGTCACTCTAATTTCTTGAAAAACTAGCAGAAATACTACATTAACACATTAAGCCAGCTTATCTAAAAGGGAGAATTTTTTGCCCATTTATCATTTCGGTTTTAATGTAGGCAGGTGTCATAATAACAGTAGCCAGAATATTACTTTTTGCATCCACCACTCTTTGGCATCCCATCAAACAAGTTTTAAAAAAAAATAAAAAAACAAGCATTATATGTAATTTAATTAAATACTTATTATATAGTTGTTTTTCTCATTTATAATAACCGGTTAGAATAATCAACCATTTAGAAACCACACATTTAGAACCGGTTAGAATAATCAACCATTTAATAACCATTTAGAAATCCATTATTCTGAAGTCGCCATCAGAAGTCCATCTATTTAGAATAACCAATAACATCTCATGTGTAAAAAGTAACCAAAAGGTACCTAGTAAACCAAACACCTTACAATAAAATAAACTGACTACCATTATAAAAAAGAAAAATTATAAAATAAATTTTTTCTGAAATATTTTATGAGATTACATATTTAACCAAACTTCAATCAATTATCAATCTGAATCAAATATTGCTGGATTTAAATTAACAAAGAAATATACATTGATTTCTTTGTTTCAAATTTATAAATGTTGTTGCTTGTTTGTGATTTAAAATCTCTTTGCTTTAATAAGCAACTCTTACCTCAAATATCTATCAATGTCTTCTACTTTTATTTCTTTAATACAAACAAAGTCAGTAAGATTATGTTCTTCAGTACATGTTCCTGGTATCCCTGAAAATGATTTCTGAAGTTCGTAATAAAAATACTTTATAAATCTTTCAACCATATTTTTGATTACTTTCTGTTGAACAGAGGTTGAAAGAAAAACATTCTTCAGTGTTATTGGATACCATGTATCTTCCTGTTGCCTGAGATTTATATTATACAAGTCTTATATATATTTTGTAAATCATGTTTTTCTTTCCAGTGGTTCTACAGATTTGTTTATAAATATCTAAAGTTCATTCTTCGCTAAAACTTCTTTTAACTGGATCAAGAAATAGAAAGAAAACAATGTATATTTTTATAAATATTGACAGAATAAACAACTTTACATTAAAAAGAAATCCAATAAGGTTTTAAGTTGAAGAACGAATCTCCAGTACACGTGTATTTTATTATGCTTTCTAAGTTTGTGTGAAATGTGAGTATTTATCGAAAATTTGTAAAATTACTTTTTTTTAACTTGGGTATTTCAACAGAAAAATAGAATTTGCTTAAAAATGTCAGATATGATTTGGGATTCGTACCGATTTAAAAATGAAAGAAAAGTAGTCTTTTAATATTTCAAAAAAGTATTCTGACTAGTGAAATAAATGTAAACAACCAAATTTCTTCATTCAATTTCAGCTCCTCTTTTAAAAGAGAAAAAATAAATTTTTCGCTTAGAATTTTATATTTACCCAGTAATTTATTTCAATAACCAATAAAATAACTGTTATATTGGTTATGAAATGAATTGTACGTTTTTTCAAGTGCTAATCCTACACTCATGTTGGTTCTTGTGCCAAAACTAACTGTGCTATTGGCTTCAAACTCTTACAATTATTTCCAATGAAAGTGTAAGGCATTGAATTTTCTTTTAATTATCTGATTCTAGTTCTCCCTTAATCTGAAATAAAATAAAGATTTAACAATGATTCTAAATTAAATTAATCAACACCACGTCGAGAAGTTGTTGTTCTAAGTCACAAAAGTATTTCTCCCTTAAATTATCTTCAAAGTGAATTTTTCATCAAAAGCTTATATTCCCGTGTTACAAGAAGAAAAACCCGAAGAAATCCAAAACACTCACTCGTGCATAAAAAAGAAGTATAAGAATAAAAAAGAAGCAAAACATCACTCTCGGATAAAAAAGAAGTACATAAATAAAACAGAATCACAACATCATTCATCGATAAAAACGAAGCACATCACTCACGGATAAGAAGTACATAAGTAACACAGAAGCACAACATCACTCATGGATAAAAAAGAAGCACAGCATCACTCACGGATAAAAAAAAGAAGTATATGGATAAAACAGAAGCACAAAATTCATTCAAAGTTTTGGGTTCACCATGGTTGGATACTGTTCTACAGAGAAAAAGGTCTTGATATCGATCCTAGTCAATATACAGATGGAGGCTGCGTTTCCGTTTTTTGCATGCATATCTATCGAGGGTGGATGCTTGGAAGTTTTCTCGGTTTTCTTCTTTGAAGCATGTGAATATGGTATGATAAAACGTTTTATAGAAAGACAATTACTCGGTTTGTGTTAAAATACTCGAAAACCGCTTTAAACTATTAGGTAGTGCACAACATTGTGTACAACATCCATATCCAGTAGTTGAATTGTGAATGAACCATTAGGGCACAATAATACAAATGAGAAGTTGCAAGTTTAATTAAGATAACGGAAAACTTTAAATTTACAAAGAATCATTAAATGTTAAGGGGGATAAAATTTAAAAAATAACCTTCGATTAAATTTATAAGGAATCATTACAGGTATCGTGCCTTTGGCATTTAATACAAATAGTTTAGACATTATAGTTAAAATAGTTTAGACAAATACTGCTTTGATTGACACAAAATTCGTCAGGAAAGTAGCATATATATTTAAGCTTAAAATAAAATCAATAATTATAAAAATAATTTTTTTTGTTTTGTTTGTCGCTCAACCGTCATTTTTTGCACACGAGGGCTGATTAGACCGGGACCTACGGTTTAAAGTGGATTCCGAACCACTACAAACATCCATGCCCAAGGTGGGATTTGAACCCAGGAACTGTTGAACCGAAGGCAAGAGCGCTAACCAATCGGATGCCAGCTCGGTTATAAAACAAAATGAAAACAATATTAAATTTTTGTAAGTTATCAGAGATAATGACTGGAGATTTAAACAGAATTATGTATAAAGTGAAAATAAACAGCATAAAATGAAAAAAGGTCCTTAATAGAATATGTGATCCCCCTCATCTGTATACAAAATTTACACCTTGTGACCATGCTTTTAATTAAGTGGTCAACCACTGCAGAACTAAGCCATAGCCATTCCTCTTCTAGAGCAGTTTCCAGCGCAATAAGTGTGGCTGGAGGTGGGAAACGTGAATATCCAGCACGACCGAGAGCATCCAAAGATTTTCAATGGGTTTAAGGTCGGGCGAATATGCTGGCCACGCCATACGTGCAATCCCTTCACTCTCCAGATAGTCATCGACGATGTCAGCTCTATGAGGACGTGCGTTATCATCCATTAAAACAAAAGTAGGGCCAACTGCTGCAGCGTACAACCTCACAATGGGTTCTAGGACTTCATCTCGTTACCGGACAACCGTCCCAGAATGCCTTAGCAATGGGCTTTACCTTACCAATCCAATGGACCAATATCCCGTTACCAATGGACACTGTAACCATAGATGTCACACGTGTGGAGGTCGCTCTGCGATTTCGCTTGTCTAAAATTGCAATATATCGATCTTTCGTGGGGTTTGTAACCCTTGGGTGACGGGCTACGGGCCTTCGGACAACTGTTTGTGTGGTTTGGAATTGCTTCCATAAACGTGAAATTACAGAATGATGAATGTCGAAGAAAAGAGCAATATCTGAGATCGACTGTCCGGCTTCAATGTTCCTCACAGCACGCCAGCACACAGAATCTTCCATTCGTCTTATGGAAATCATAGAAACACGTATGTCTTGAAAAAAAATTGTAGGAAAGTTTTAAACACCTTCCATCAGCATTTACAATCAACTTCTGTACCCCTTCATAAAGGTGGTATGTTATAAGACTGCCCTTTCTGTACATTTCTTGACATGAAAGAACGATTGGATCTTATCGGACGTATTTGCATACCTTAATATACTTTTGCAGCGATTTGCATCCTCTTCAGTTCTGACTGGATTCAGGAAATTAACATTTTCCTCTCCATGCTTAAGGAAATGAGTGTATATGTGTAAACATATATATAAAAGAAACTACTCCAGAACTCATCGATGGTCACAAAATATTTTCTGAACTAATTCGATGTAAAAGGAGATTAAAGAAATATTGGATATTCCTCATCTTAGGATATTTTAAGCCCTTTGATGAGGAATTTTTGAAATTAGGGCTTCATAGGAAGTGGTCTTAATGGTATTGGAACAAACACTGTTGATTAAACTGCTTCTATAATTCTCCAAATATCTTGATCTTCATCTACACTAATCAATAATATGATTATCAAAATTTATTTCTCCTAAATTGAGGGATTACTAATTTTTCTACTATTCCCTTCATCCTTACTTGCATGAAAAATGTGAAAAATAAGTTTATGCTCATATTTTTTAAAAAAATAATATTATAAAGAGGAAAAGAGCTTGTTTATTGAAAAATTTTACTACACACTTTCATCAAAAGCAATGAATAGATTTTGACCAATACGAAATGCAATTGAAAGTGATTTTCCATTTCCCAGTTATGCATGAACAAACAATTTTCCAAACTGATGAAGACTTAATTCAGTTTGCAATGCAGGAATATGCAGTGTTTTTCATATGTATATACATCCAATAAAAAAACAGTCTTTAAATCTTCGTTTGGTCACATGCCTTTCATTATCGAATTTTTTAAAAGTTAGGACCATTGATTTTACAGGTTCTGGCAACAGTTCTAGTGCATACCCGTTTTCCGTGTGTGCGAACAGCAGAAAATTCGAAAATAATTGAATTCCTTATTTGTGTGTATTTTTATTTCTTTTTTTCAATCGTTGCTTTCTCGAAAGAAAGTTTCTTTTCTTTTTATTAATTTTTCTCCTCTTATTTCTTTTCTTAAAGTCTTCATTCTGTTCTTTCCCTGTACAACACTAATGAATTTCGGCCGTTTTTTAATGAGGTGACTTTTTGAAAGTTTTTCAAAAGTACAAAAGGATCTTGAAGCCGGGTTCCTTGATATTGGCTCTTTGTTCAAATATTTTTTTTTCTTAAATTTCCCCTCAGGTTTCTAATTAAGAGAGGAGAAGTTGCGGTATACATATTTTTTTGTATCTAAACTTATGCAAATCTCTACTACAATTTTTTCCACAAAGTATTGATCAGAAATTCAATTCTTACAATTACTGATATTTAAAAGAAATATACATTTCTTAATAGCAAAGGTACTCAAATCTTCAAGTGGGGAAAATATTTCACTTCATACCGAAGCACTCAAAATAAAATTCCCCAGAAAATAAAATTTAATAAACTGTAAAGGATAATAATAATTTATTTTTCTCATTTTAGATAAAAGAGATATAATTATCTTTGCAATGCTTATTTATTATGAGAGAAAATGGTACATTTACTTTTGATTTATACTGTTTTAAGTCACTCTGCAAGTGTTGCAATCACAATTAGTGTTACAAAAGGATAATTGATGATGTCTTTAAATATATTACGTTGTGAAATTTCATGCAATTTCAAAAACATGTGATACCAAAAGTTTGACACCACTTATCTTATAGCACGTTCTATTAGCTAAATACAAATGATAAATTTCTATTTAACTAATAGACGTGGACATATGTCCAATCTTGCAGCAATTGTGCACCGCGTGACAATGTGGTATCATGGTTTGGGGAGCCATTGCATACGATTCCAGTTCACCTCTATTTCGAATTCATCGTACTATGACAGTACAATGTGGATACGGAAAAGATGCGCTGCGGTCAGTGATACCTTCTGTGGGTGCCCAATACCCTTTATCAGCAGGATAACGCCGACCACATATTGATCACATCAGCCAACATGCCAAGCAAGGTATACAGCTGTTTCCTTGGCCACCGTGCCTTATAGATCTCTCATGAATCAAACACTTTTCTGATTTGATTGGATACTATTTGCAGACTCTGACACTGCCTCCTTCAGAAGATGCACTTTAGCAAATGGTTGACAGGGAATGGAGAGAAATCCCTCAGGATACTATCAGTACTCTCATTAACTCGGTGCCTAGACATGTTGCTTCGTGTATCGTTGTTCACCGAGGTCCTACAACGTACTGACCCGTCCTTCCTCCACACAAAACGAACTATATCACATCGTCAAGCATCTGGACAAATCGCAAACACCAGGAGTAGATTTTACTGACAACGCAATGATTAAACTGATCTACAAAGCCAATCCACGAGCAATTCAATGCTTTTTCAATCTGTGTCTTAGCTGCCCATATTTCCCCAGGGAATTTAATGTTGATTAAGTTATCTTCTTGAAGAAGGATAAAGATCCAATGGAAGCAATATCATACAGACCAATTTTTCTTCTACCATCTATAGGAAAGTTCTTGAAACAATACTTCAAAATCACTTTAAACACCATCTCTATCTTCAATGGAAATTGTACATGTGTATGGTACAATTTTCTACGTCTCAAACACTTCAGCTTTAGAGCCTATTGCTCCATGGAGTATGCGCTATGGAAGGCCAGATGAACCATAGAATCCAATATGGAACGGGAGCTCTACACAGCATTGATAGCCTTGGATATCTCCAAGCATTTGATTCAGTGTGGTATCCCTGTCTTGGAGAAATAATTGAAAGAGATAATACCCCCAACATCTCTCAACTTATTAACACTTTCATTTCCCTGTATGACGGAAGCATAGTTACAAAAGCGTAAACAATAGACTGCCCATAAGGTTCCATCGGAGGCCCAATATTGAGGAACATGCACTTCAACCATGTTCTGAATTTCAACTGCTCAGTCATACAGAGGTCCTTGCATTTCCAGGTGATGCTCTACTCATTGTCAAAGCGCACACAAAAGAAAACCTCAGAACCTACTGGAATAGTTTCCTTGAATTAATGTCTGCACTCTGTGAAAATTAAAAAATCAAAATCTCCATTTCAAATTCCTCAGTAAAGATCCTAGGACATAAAAAGAAAACTCTAATGTCCAATCCGAAAATTACGCTAATGGCAATAGTCTGAGACATACCAAACACTTTAAATATCTGGGACTCATGTTTGACAAAAAGCTATCCTTCCTTGAACACATCAGGCAAAAAAAAAATTAATCCCTACAGCCCAGCGTCTGAGGACAGTGTTCAAAAGACAGTGGTCAACAGAAGCTGAGGAAACAAAGGATTCATCCTAAAGGAAATATACTAAACTGTGGTTGAACGAATAACCACAGTTTATATATCTCTATTTTAGTATTTTACTATTTTAGTAGATATCTCTACAGAACCTCAACAATGCATCTTCCTACTGACGTCCAGAAAGCAGCGACAGTTAGAGATTACACAGAGGCACTTCACGCTTCTCATAACTCGAGAGTTTATAACAAAATCAACTTCAGCACTTTCAGTCTCAGCAGGTAACCCCTCCATTCATCTTACAGCCGTGAGAGAAGCTATCCAATATCAAGTATTCCTACTACGTTAATATTTCTCAAATCAAAACTTTCATCTACATGCCTCCGAATTTGAAAACCCACAGCATAAAAATGAACACCATCCTCGGCTACACAATAAAGAATTGTACACATTTAACCTCCTTAAAGCAGCCATTGCAATTCCACTTGATTCCACAATCTTCGAGTCTTCAATGGAAATCTATACTGATAGTCGAAATTAGAGACCTTTCCCATAAACTCCTATAAACGTTGATTGAATAAATACAATAGTATCTTCCAGGTAGAAGCACTGGCTCTCTTGCAAGCTGTAGATTTTGCTGTGACCTCCCAACATGAGACCTCCAACCATGTGCTCAGGGAGCATGCAAGTATCTCATGCCCTCAACTACCCACAATACAAATATCTGTTAACTAAACAACTGTGTGCAGGTAGTTCTCATAACTCAAGAAGCAACCACAAGCATTAAATTATGAAAAATTGCATACTAATTATGAAAATACTAAATTGCATGAGTGACTAAAAAGTCACTCATGCAATTTAGAAAAATGACCTGTCAGACCAAGCAGCAAAGGAAGCGGCCAAGAAGAGGACTTCCTTACTGAAACAATCTTAAAACCAAAGTAATTTCTTAACCATCATTTGCAGGAACATGTTCTCAGTCAATGGCAACACTAATGGGACAAGCTACAGGGTCGTATTACTCACCAGTTCTTATTTAAAGTTCCAAGATATAGCTTGTCAACGAAGCTTTTTCTTAATTATGTGTTAACAAACCAATCTGTATTTCCAGCATACTACCATAAAATAAAAAAAAACTCTACTGACCGCAGCATCTGCCATGAGACCGGAATGGCCTTGCACTATTTATTGAAGTGCCCCATCACAGATAATCTACACATTATTGAATAGTGAAGACCAAAGTAACTCACCCTTTCTTATATTCTGCCTCACGGATAAATTTTTGCAGAGTGATGGCTATTGTGTAGCTTCTTATCTCAAAAGGTCTAGACATGTGTAAGGACATCAATGGCTCCATGTCTGGTTTCTGAATCATCATTCTCTTCCTAAGTTAACTAGGAACTCATTAAACCCCTTCTATAGCCTTCTGGAGACATACTTTCACTCTACTGGTTCTTCTATGGACAGTTATCTCCAAAAACACCCCGGGAATTTTCATGTACTATTCTAGGAGCTGCTTAACTGTACATATCTAATAACAAATATGGACTGTCACATGAACTACTAATCCAATTTTTTTCTTGTTTCTTACTACGCTTTATTTTATTTGTATTGAATAGTAATTGTTATTTAATTGTTAACTATTTTCATGTATTCTTTTTTGAATATCAATTGCTTGTCACCAACATATGTGTACTAACACCAAATGTAATATACAGCCCTACTGCGTAGGAGTCTGTAAGATCTTTCTTTGTAGAAGCTTAATTTTAGTAAATACTGAAGCGCTTGGCAGTAGGTCCCCACGAAGAGCGACGGTTTGCTCACGATGATTGTAGGATAAATCATGTTAACGTTAGTTATAGTTCAGAGTCCCCCAACATCATTGTTTCTATATGTGCTCGCTCTGTATTATGCATATCATTTCGAAATACAGATCACTTTTTGTTTGTTGTTGTCTGTTTCTGTTTGCCAAGTTTTGTCACTTTCTTGAAACTCCTCTTTGGTTTGTATTTTTAATGTTGGACAGTGTACAATAAATGTTGTATGGTGTATAACTATTTTCAGAGTATAATTAATTTCTCAGATTGTTTTACTTAAACAGGGTAATAAATGTCAACAGTTGAAAGCAATAGCAGTAGTTAAATTGTTCTGTAATTAACATACTAAAAGTACAGTAAATTTGTCGCAGTGCCATTCCCTACTATGAAATCAATGACTAGCATTTATTGTGTTATTGACACAAGACTACAAAACCTATGATAGCTCGATTTATTCATATATTCATTAATAATCAGATATATGTCATAACACATATTGAATATTTCATTTTATTTTTATGCACCTGTTTTTGAATAATATCTTGTTTGCATTTCAATTATAAATAAATGAAATTAGTTAAAGTTATAGGTATTTAAAAAGTTTCCCATTGGACCTGAAAACAATGTTCAAGCATCACTGTCTATAGGTAGTTCTAGGGAACTGTGAGCACTTGATTCTTTATTAGTTGGAGATGTTGAGGTGCGAGGGGTGGAAAACCTAGGTCTTTTCCTTTCTGAAATAGCCAAATCCAGGATAGTTGTCCTGAGATTATCTTCCATGTCAAATATTCTTCTATTTTCGTTTATATACTAAATATTTATCTTTTTTGTTTCTCTACAGCTCCCTATGGGGTAAAATTGTCTCTCCGAGTTTCCTCCATCGGGAACTATCCTCTCCATAGATATAACTCTCCAAATGTTGATTCCAATTTCTTGTAGTATTTTCTTAACCGTATCATTGTATTTAGTACTTAGTCTACCTCTATCCCTCTTTTCGTTAACTTTTTGAAATGCGACTTTTTGTTGGGTTTAAATCAATGTATCTATATAAATGTTTGATAACCACCATAATTTATCAATATTTATGGTTTTCGCAATATTTAGCTCTCCAAATTTGGAATGGAGTTTATTATTATAACAGATTCTACTTATATTATTATCCATATATATTGATTTACTCACGTCAAATAATATTCTAATATTCTTCAGCTAATATGTTATGAAGTAAAAGAATGGAAGCCTGTTGAAGAGTTGATATGTTATTTGAACAGCGTAAAAACCATCAGTGCTTGAGTGACGAGAAGTAGTTAGTATATTAACTAAGAATCACAGTTGTAGTGTACTCACTCGTTTCATAGCTCAGCACAGGGCCAGTTACTGTTCTCAGAAACCAATTCTGTTGAACGTATAGTTTGAAATCTGTTACAAGTATCTTTAATCATTTATACATGGCTCTACTAATAGTTTGAACACCATCGTTTAATTTTATACAAAGTAAGCAAACAAATACTAAGACAAAAATGCTTTTTAGAATTAAGATAAAGAATGTAACGTTATACAAAATGTATATATACAAATGATGTTTTAAAACTAGTTTCAATGACGTTATTTAAATAAAATTCCCAAAAATGCGAACTTGCAATTAAAGTAAATGCCTTTCATTTGAAATTAAAATACTGATACATCATGCAAGATCACTAATTGTTAACTATAACGTAAAAGAGATAGGTTCATCTACCAAAGTACTATCAATTTCACTTAAAATGAGAAGAGATGATCACCTATTGAAAAACTGTAACACCTGATAAATAATTCTGGTCTTTAAGGGGGCTGAGTACTGATTTTAACTCTTTTTGAAAATGCACTTAATCTAAATATTCTAAGAGATTGAATTAATTGGGACTTTTAATACAACTTAATTGTTTTTTAAGTAGCAAACCTGATGAAATATTGGAGTGTATTCATAAAACAAAAGTTACATTGAATTTCTTCTTTATAAGTAGATGGATTCTATTTTTAAACAAGAGAGGCAGTAGTAATTCGATACCAGACTCAAAAAAGATAGTTCCAACCAAGTGTTTTATGTAATTTAATATTTATAATTCTTCCATTAATGTTATATGTAAATTTGAATATGTGGTTGATATCTCAAGTTTTGGTCTCATCCTTTAGTCATAATTATAATATGGTTGGTTAGATTCAGTGATTTTGTCCCCAAAAATAGATGGCTAGGAATATAGCTCAAATATACATTATAAAAAATAGTAAAATTCACGAAATTAATTTTAAAATAATTTATTCCATCCTATATTTTAATTGTGATTAATATTTTATGCATAATTTTGTAAATTATGAATTTTTTCATCACACTAAGTTATTTTAATGCTAGTAACCAAGTATTTTTCTTATAGATATATATGTAACGTATTAGTAAATTGTAGATATATTTTAAGCAAGTACATTACTAGATTGAAAGTTACTTTAAGTACACAATACATCTTCTCTTTTTTTCTTTTTGATGTTATCCTGTGTATTTTATTATCAAGCGATACATCAAATAGAAAAATATCCTTCTCTATTATTTCATGGGAGCTTTCATAGCCGTAAATCTTAGATTTTTTTTTAATTCGCAGTGGTGCCATACATTAGGTGTTAACTCATATTAATAGTCCGAACTAGTGGCTATATATACCTCTTGAGAAAAAGGGATAAAAAGTAAGGTAAGACCGATAACAATGGGGAAGCGATGCATTACGAAGATCCATAACCTTAAACAGGTCCTACCACTTTTTCAAGGATACCTTCCAATCACGGCGATGGGAAAAAAAGGAAAAAATAATATATATATCCCCTTCCAGATGGTGTATTTCTCTCCTTTCTCTCTTTCTCTGCCTCTTGCAATCCTTCGTTCTATCAGGAAGATGCTCTTGATGATGATGATGATGATGACCCTAATGTTAGACGCCTCTTAACCGGATTCTTCCCCCTACTTTTTTTCCCTCTGCTTCTGTTCCGCTCACTTTTTGTCCACTTTTTTCCCCTTACTTTTATATTTTTTTCCCTTTTTTATTTCCCTATATATTTCTTTCTTTATTTCTCCCTTTCTCTCTAAGAATTTCCAACTTTTTGTACAAAATAGAACGGAATTCAGAAAAGGCAAAAAGGGAAGCAAAGACCCTTTGCGGAGTATTTTCTTGTAGTTTTTTCTCTTAATTTTTCTTCCTCTTGCTCCAAAGAAAAAGAAATATTGAGTAACAAATTTTTTTTTTATCTTTTTGAGTTTTCCATTTCAAAAACTGTAGCATTTACGGAATTTGAATAATATTTTAGCAGTTTATGAAAATAATAAAAATTTAAATCACGAGATGTCAAGAAACTCAATATAATAAATAAAAAAAGAGTCTTTGATGTATGTGATCAATGCCATTAAAGCAATTAAATTAACTTTTATATTCCACATTTTTACTGAAAGTGTTAGTAACAAAACATAAATTTACTTCAACAAATACTTTATATATATATATGTGTGTGTGTGTGTGTTAAAACATATATCACATCAAGCAAATACCTTCAGTGATGGATCAAGTAACTTGAATATGATTTGTTTGTAGACATTTTCAGTTAAATATGTAAGCAAAGTATTTTCGAAAATTACTTGTAAGCATAATAGCTGAAAAGTGGTTCCTTTTGGGTTTTACTTTTTGGAAGTTGTTTTCTTTTATTATATCATTTTCTCTCGAGTCTCGCATGATGTTCATATAAATTTGTATTTATAAATGGAAATAAGCAAAGCCTGAAAATATAGAGATTTTGTATCTACAGAAAAATTTCACCTTGTGAAAATACATGGGATTCTCAGAAACGAATAGTTTCTTTTACTTTAATGATCGACAATTTTGTTCTTTAATGATCGACAATTAAATACTTTTTTTTTAAAAATATTACAATTAAAGTTATTGTACATTTCAAATACTTCAATTAAATAGCTATTATACTTGAAATCAATATATTCAATCATTTTAGATAAATTAAATTTTGTACATACTGAACAAGCAAAAACTACATTACTCGAAAACATAACATTTTTATATATATTTACATGAACTAAAGATCATGTTTCTTAATATTTTCGTTATTTCCTTTGTGATAGAAAGCACCGGAAAGATATTCAGCTTGTTGTCGAATCAGTGCTAGTCATCCATAATTGCTTAGTTCTGGACAGTGTGAGAATATATGAAGTAAAAAGGTTATTGGAAATATTTTATTGGTTGCCATAGACAACAATATATGCTGGTTATCGTACGCAAACTCTCTAGGGCATAATGGCAAACGAAAGGTCAGGGTGACAAAGCCAGTAATTGGATTCATATTGAATTGAGTTTGTATGGTATAAGTTGTGATCGAAAAATAAATGTGTTTTCACATATTTAAAATGGTATAACATTTTCTTGCTTCCTCATTAATAGTAACCTCGTCATCAAAATTGGTTTTTCTGCTTCCTTAACAGATAAAATTTGATTCAAAATTTCTAAGGATTTGAGCATCTAATTTTCTTCAATACGCCTTTCCCTTTGATTCTTAGTGATAACAGTATCTTGGTGATTACTTTTGCATTTCAAAGCTTTTGTCAAATACAGAGGGTTTAGTATATTTAAATCCTGTCTGCTGGGTCAGTTGGTAAATAACTAAATCGTACCATTTCATTTTATGCTACATAAATTATTATAATTTTGTTTCAATAGGATTCATTTTTTCAAAATTATACTTATAAAATATATGTTAAACCCTATTTATTAAGATTTATTGTGTCGTTTAAAAATAAATTATTTTTTGCACTTATTTATAAATATTCAATTAAAGGATCAATGGAATTTGAAGATGACATTAATAAATATATATATACATGCATATATATATATATATATATATATATATGCATATATATATATATATATATATATATATATATATATATATATATATATATATATATATATATATATATATATATATATATATATATATATATATATATATATATATATATATATATATATATATATATATATATATATATATATATATATATATATATATATATATATATATATATATATATATATATATATATATATATATATATATATATATATATATATATATATATATATATATATATATATATATATATATATATATATATATATATATATATATATATATATATATATATATAGTAACTTTTCAATATTTTTCAAATTGAAAATTCTGTAAAATAATTCTAAATGTAACTAGAAAGTTCAAAAAAGTTATCCAATGAAATATCATATTGAACGATTGCACATAAAGTAATTTAGTGAATTTTTCTGATGTATCTAATTTTACTTTTAAGGAAGTATAACAATGTATAATATTACGAGATGTAGGGGCAATAAAATCCACAAACCAAACTCATGCAGTTAAAATATTTTCTAATCTGTATAGGATTTATAGTAAATATTTTTTGTTATTGAAAATTTATTTTATATCTTTTTAAATTGATTGAAGGTGTAAATTTCACATATTTTGGCAAGCTTCATAGATTCCTATTCTTCAATAATAGCCTTTTTTAAACTCATTTTTTACTGAGAATAGTTAATTTTTAGTCATGTTTATTAAATTGATGTATACATTCTTTATTTTTTCATATTTGATTCTTTGAGATTTATCTCATAATATTAGGTCTATAAAAAATAAATCAGTTAAAAGTTGATTCCCCTAAAGACTATAATTCTGAACCTAATAAAATTTTATTTGTTTTAAAAGAAATATTTTGCGCGTGTTTTGTGACGTAAGAAAAATCGCATGAGAAAAAAAGTTTGTTCAATAATTTTTGTGTGAGGATACCTTATAAAACTTTGGCAATTGTCACTAAGAGGAAACTTACAGGTGTTGCAACTAGAAGTTTTTATTCTTCACTTTTGTGCAATTACTGTAACTAGTAATTTATTCTTTTAAAATGACATGGTATGCATTGTTGATGATAGACCAACATTTGCGAAGTTCACGAGCCAGCAACTGAAAACTGGACCGAAATTGCTGTTGATTCTTATAATATATTTGACATCCAGTACCATCTTTTTGTACTAAAAGTGTTGAATTTAATAACAATACTAAGCTTCACATTATCCATTGAAAACCTTCGACTTCAATTCTTACATTTATGAAATATTCTCTTTCTCATATAAGCTGATTATCCTTGAATGATATATGCTTAAGAATCACAAATTATTATGGTATTAGGAAATAGTATTTTCTACTTATTCATTCTCAAAACTAAATCGAGTTTCTGTTTTCTTAAGATAAGTTTTCCTGTCATTTTTCTAAATGAATATTTTTTCGATCTATGTTTTGTTTTTTAATTTGCAGTTAGTTTTTGTTATCGACAGTTGAATTAGCTGGGAATTACAACTTAAAATGAATTGTGAACAATTAATATCTTCAAAAACAGAGGGGGGAGTCTAAATCACAAACAACTGAACTGAAAACTAACTATTTAAACAGCTGTTAATTTTGTTCTTACCTTCTTGAATTAAAATCTTATAACTTTTTATACATCTTTTCTTCCTGATAACAAATTCTGGAGTGATTAACATAATAAATCGATGTCACCGAATATTTCCAATATTTATCCCGCAGACTACCCTCTTAACAACAGGTTTCGCAAACACAATGTCGTTTGACCATTATTCCATTAATATTTTTATAGTACTATTTTATTTATACTTCATAAGCCATAAAAGACCTTACGATTTTATCCACCTAAAGAAAAATATCATTAGTTATAACATTCTACTTTTAGTCTTAGAAGACTATTAGTATTTGAAAAATTTTAACAATGCATTTTTGCAATGCATTTGTTAGATTTTCAGCCAAATAATCTTAAATTTTCTTCATCACAGAGGCTTAAATGTGATGATGTAAAGGTATTGTTTTGCTGTTTAGAACATATTTGGTTCGATAACTTAACTGACTACAGATTGTTGTTCTGTGAAGGACTGGTCCAGTAAAAATTTTCTTAGAATTAAGTTTTACTATTTACTTAATTATGAATTACTACTTCGAAGCTTGGATAAATGAAAAAAAAAATCCTTCATTATTAGAATTATTTTGATGAAACTGTGCAGTCAAACTGAATAATTTAGAAAATTATATTCTAAGCCATTTTAACAAACATAATATCATTTCTTACGCCAAACATTTTTCATAAACTTATATACAGTTATCACTCTCATAAATAGTAACTACAACCATATCTAATTCAGAAATTATGTTAATATCCGGAATCAAAACTCCAACAACCGAAAAGAAAAATTAAAATATCACCATCTATTCAGCTGAGATTTCTCATTAAATTCACCCCCAGAAACTATAAAGAGCTTAAAGTCTAATTCCTAATGAATAATACACCCTTTTAAAGTAAGTCTCGTGCCAAACCAGGAAAGTGGTAATTATGTCTACATTCAATCGTGCAACTTCAGCTTGCAGTGAAGAAAACATCACGCCAGGTCTTAATGCTATGGTAACAGAGGTGACCACTGGCCTGCCAATTAAGCACAACAATCAGCAAGGTATGTTTTCTTGAAAGGAAATCCTTTTTCCTGACTACAAGACACCCCGCTTTTAATTTTATTCCATTGGAGAACTTCCTGCTCCTCGCACTTAGAGCCAACGTGTCTTTAATTAATCGGGGCTAAGTTTGGTACGAGCTTCTTTTTCGGTTTTCCGGTTTCAGTTGATCAAAACTCTCACGTCAACTTTCTTCTTTTGTTATTCCAAAAATGAGAACTAGGCTTTTATTAGTTGATTTTGGGTAATTTTGGCAAGGTAATCAGTGCTAAATTTGCAATAGAAACCGAAGAAGCTGTTTCATTATAGAAATGTTCGAAAAAATTTTCTATTTTATTTGCTTTCACATTGTTGCTTAGAATTTTTGGGTTTTTATTTTAGATTTAAGATGCATTGGAAATTATAAAGAAGTTGAAAGGATTTGCAGTTACTCAAAAATTAAATTATTATACTTTTTTTTTTCCAAATCATTAAATCCCCAATTCAAAAACTTTTTGCATTGTAAATCAACATTTTAACGTAAGCACATTTAGGGATACGTAACAAAAGTAATTTTTAAAGAGAGAAAGTATAAGTTGCATGAAATATTTAACTTATTCACTGGTAAATTGCTCTTAATGTAAATGTCAAATATAAAGTACAAAATGAGATGCATTTAATTTTTAATTTGATTTTCAGGGATTATTAATGAGATATTAGTTCAGTGTATTCTCAAACACCCCAGAACAGAGATTTATCTATCATGTTTGCTTACGCGTCACGTTTAGAGAGTGTAATTGTATCTTTTCCCATTCCTAGGCTTCAGTTGGGCTCTTCCAATTAATGAAGCAACCGGGTAGATTAATTCGTAATTTAGAAGCAGGGGTCAAGATGAAGAATCCCTAATATTTTACCTAGAAGCTCATTTGATCGGGATCTATGTTTTGAAGGAGATTCTGAATTATTGCAAATACCCACAAAGTAGACTGAAGACAAACCTATAAATAGTTGGACTGATATGCTGAAAATAATCTCCAAGCGTGGCATGTAGCTTTTTAATACTATGTGATGGGAATAGGACGCCCACTTAGAGTGATTTTTATTAGGAGTATTCCTCAAGAAAACAACTTTTTATCTCATAAAAATACCAAATGATATTTTTTCTTAAACTTTTCAGATAAAGGGATCAAGGAGAATAAATCCAATCACAAATATTAAAAAAAATAAAATGCAGTGATTCATTTTCCGTAGAAAATGCTAAACTGAACTTCACAAAAAAACACATATCAAGTGTGTTAAACTTCTCGTAATCAAATTGTTATAAAATTGCCTAAAGGCAATTATTTTGTTGTTCATTATGTTTTTTAATAAGCTTCATACTAGTTGATTTAAGTTAATTTCTGGTCCGATTTATTTATATTAGGATGAAAGAAAATATATATTTATTTTAATATTCACATTTTTATTTAAATTTCTTTCTCCATCTCAAATTTAAAGCTTGCTAGTTTTCTTTAAAATGTTGCCTTTGAAAGGGGAATTTTGAAAATTATTTTATCATATTGCATCACAGAAGTTTTTAATTCATACAAACCTTTCTACAACCTTTCCAACAAAAAAAAAATGCTACAATTTTGTCTATGAACGTCTTCAATAAGATCTTGTATATTTTTTTAATTCAATTCAAGAATTTTTATAAATTATCTTTTCAACTGTATAGATATTTAGGATTAGTTAACAAAAATAATATTTGTTTCTTAAAAGTTTAATAGTCATGATGTGTGTAAATAAAGGATTCTTGTATACATTATCAGTATGGTGCAGGGCCATCTTTTGCATATTATACAGTATATATATATATATATATATATATATATATATATATATATATATATATATATATATATATATATATATCGATTCCGAATTAAACGTTCTAAAATAGACTAAAACTATTAAATCAGATTGAGATCAAGTGATTAAACGGGCAGATGCATAATTTCAACCTCATTAAGCAAGAAATCATTATTAGATACAAGTCGCATTATATAGATAAGAACATTATCATCCTGAAATATTTCATCTCCTGCAAAAAACAAAGTTCGCATCATGTTATCAACCTGGTCAGCTAAAAATTTCTCTGTACCTGTTGTCACCCTTTCTTTCAGTCTGCCATTGATTCAGTAGAAGCTGAAGACATAACAAGACTGCCTATATCATGACAGATCCACATCCATCCTGGACAGAAAGAATGAGATAATTTTTTTTCTCTCTTATTATCTGTCCATCGTAATAAGATAATTGTATCATATGCTCGTGTAAAAAGACTTCCCACCCTGTTGTAGTGTAAAGTGTGAAAAAGGATTCTTCAGATCATGTTGTTTTCTTCCACTTATCAATCGATCAAGTTTTGTGAATATGACACGCTTATAGACAATGTTTGGCATTGAAATGAAAAGTTGCCTGGGAGTTGATGTTCTACCTTAGATATGTTGTTAAGAAAGTGCCTTGTAACTATAATCATTGACACGAATCTGGAAACTGATTGAGCTCTGAGGTCTCTTTTGCTGCTGTTATTCACTTATTAAACACTACAAACCGTTTTTAACAATTTGGTTTACCTGTTTTTAACAACTTTGGTATAGTGCTTATTTGTGAAGATATAGGATTCCATTTATTTCTAATTTTATACATTCATTTGATGCAACGATATAAAGATATTAATCTCCTCTTTAATTTTAAATAGCAGAATGCCGAATATAAATAAGAATATTTACCTAATAATGAATGATAAATCAAAATCATTAATGAATGATTGTTATTTAAACGTACAATTAAAGACCAAATTAGGAAAATCGTGCCATTCAGTTATGTGTTTATTTTCTGATAGCGCTTTAATCTAATTCAATTAATTATGGGAAAATCTTTTATATAATTTACAAGGTGCATCGTGATCTTGTCATAAAAAATATCGGAGGCATTAAAAGCTGATGAAAAATATGTCGTTTCATTTGTTATAGTTTATCTACATATATACAGAGATATTACTTATATTTTAATACGCATAATTATAAGAAATTTTTCTAAGAAATATTCAAAAGGTATTCAAAAATGTATCAAGGAAAAAAATTGTGCTTATCGAAAATTATTTAAAAGTGTAGCGAAGGAATTTGAACCCAACACTAAGTCTTTTTAAATTACAGTTTTCTCATATTGCAAAAATAAATAAGTAAATAAAATAAAATAAAATAAAAACTTTCGGTACAAAATATGAAAATTAAAAAAGAGATACATTACTTTTATAATTCACGAAGAAAATTCGGGTAATATTATGTGCTCATGATAGATGGGGAAATTATATATGGCTAGATTTCCTTTTAATAACGTTTTTATAAACCTAGAATAAATTTATAAAATGGTCTAAAAAATTCAGAAGAGGCTTACTAAATAGTTTTTCAAATATTTTTTCAAAAGTATAAATTTGTGAATTAGATGTGCAAATATGAATGCTGTTCAGAAAATGCTTAGAAGACACTTAGTTTTACAAATTTTTATCTACTAAATGTTAAAAGTATTCAGAATCACTTTCTTTAGCATCAAATAATTTCCATGAGCAAATTTTCCAAAGATTAAATACCACAAACCATTTTATTATTTCTTAAAATAAATTAAAATATATTTAAGTCTCTTCAATCTAATTTTCAAATAGAAAATGATGTCCGCTTGGTTAATTTTTGAATTAGAAATGACCAAAGACACATTTATCTAGATCCAGAAAATAAGGTGAATATTTTTTCACTTGTATGTGCTTTTATTCCAGAAAATCAAGAGTCAGTCAGTCTTAATGCAAGTGTAGATACATTGTCATGGTAGGGAGCGTTAGTCCTGAGACATTCACTTGAATTCCTGAAAAACATTTTGCAATTTAGCTGTTGTGATTTCTGTTTGTCTTCCTGACTGATAGCTTTGACTATTCAGAATTTTTTAAAAATTCACATGCATTCTTTGGTGTGCCAAGTTGTTTCTTCAGCATTGTTGTCGAGGGATCGCATTCAAAATTCATATTTTATTTTCTTAGCATGTTGGGGCCTCAACATATGAATTATATGTTTCATTACTTGTTTGATACCTGAAATAATTCTATTGCTGCTATTTTTAAGAATTTTTTTGATATATCGCTCATTTTGGCGCTGAATTCAAGCATGTATATATATCCATATAAATGTTTTTCTTTAACTTTTGGTAGGTACATGTATTATAATTGATTAAATTTTCTGCTATATTATATCTGTTGTACATATTATCCGGGATTATATGGAAACAACGGCCTATGCATTTTTTTATCCTATAACGAAATAATATCATGTGAAATTCTGAAAGCAGTGAGAGATTTATCACCATTCTCAATTTCTGAAGATACATGTTGAAAGCATTCTTTTCAATTTAATCTCACTAATTTAGTTATTGGTAATTATACTATCGTTCAGCTTTGTTTTCAATCTGTGCAAAATTAATTCTACACTAAGAAATTTGCAATTTGCCCGTAGGAAAGCGCCCGATGGAAAAAAATTATCTCATATTTTCGTTCTTAACAGATACTTCTTTCTTTAAGTTCTTACTTACGAATATCTCAAGATTATTGTGAAAAAAGGGTATTTTGTGCTTTTTCATATTCCATAAACAACAATCATAAGAATTTCTACATTTTAAGAAATCGTTAGTTTTTCAAAAAATGTATTTATTATTATTAGTACATTTTGTCAAAATAAACTAATACCATGATGTATTTTTAGTTTAAAAGAAATTTAAGCTATTTAATACACTTTTGCTCATTTATTTCCTCTGGCAATGATATTAATACAATAGGGTTGAATTTATGAGTACGTATATAATACACTTTGGAACATTAGTGAGTTCTGTCCATGCATGATTGTAGTTAGTGATAAGCTTTCCCACTTAAAAATATTATATATAATTCTGTGGTAGAAACCCATAGACTTATTGATCATATAAAGCTAAGTGGCGTTGTGGTAGCACTTTGCGCTCCTAAGCCACAGTTACGAGTTTCGGTCCCCTAACTGGGTAAGGCTTAATCAGTCTTTCATCCCTACTGCAGAATGATAAAACTGAGTACCACGCATGCTGGAGAATGAAACATTGAGGGCTTCATTGACCACATTACGAGGACGTATGCTTAACACCCTAGGGAACTCTGTCACGAAATCAGATAGATATAGGCCTTAGAACCACGGGGAGGTCGCGCCACTTAGTTGAAGCTTTATTGATTATACACTAATTTTAAACACACCTAAAATCCTCTTCAAGTGCTCTTTTAGGTGTTCCAGTTCACTGACCATTATTGTTGTCGTGTGCCAACTAGGCTGGCATTATGGGAGGCACTGCTCCATTTTCCCAACTAAACCATATTTTTGCGTATGGAATCTGACATCCTCAGTATACACATACCATAGGTACACGTTTATTGGGTAGGTAACCATTCAAAACCCATTCATACAAAGAAAAGTCAAAGACAGGATAGACAGAGAGAAAAAGTACATCCATTGCCGGAACTGGGATTCGAGGCCAGCAATTAAAGTCAAGCACTCTGACCACCATACAGGGTGGGCGGCACATAATCATTGTTTAATTTGGATTAAGTACTGGATAGTTTATGAATGCGAAAGAACATCTTAAGCAGCATTAGTGAAGTATTTATCTATGTTTAAAATATTCTCATGAATATATGAAATAGTAAACTGTTTATATACATATATGTTTTACATTTACATTTCAAGAATATAAATATCAAAAAAGTGGTGAACTTAAAGTCAAAATAGTACCTCCTAGTAGAAATAGTCAAATATACATTAATTTCGTGTATTAACCTTAGAACAGGTGATGTAATCAAACAAAAATGTGTTATCTTTTTTAAATTTTGTTTTTAAATATGTAATTACAATTATATCAACATCTTGACTAAAAATGCTTTCGAGAAAACTAACTTTCACAAGATTCGTTTCGCATGTAATACTTTTTCAAAATTATTTAATTTTCAAAAATAAATTTTATTTTCACTCAGATACTTGATTTAATTCCCTTTTTGAAGACGGAAAACTTATTTAAATTCGGAAATCAATCAACATATGCCAGGAAAATGTAGCATAAAACACATTCAAAACACTTTTAACGGAAAAAAATTTTAGAAAAAGAAAAATAGTGAAAAAAATCAATTTCATGAAATGTAAAAGAAGAAAAAGCATTTTTTAAACGAAAATAAACATAAACCATTTATGCTGTACCGTTTAATATCAATCACAAAATAAACAGTTCCTTATTTTTGAAGATTGATTTCACTTATCTCTTGAGTTGAGATTATTTTTTTTAAAGGAAAATTATAAAAGGTGTTTTCAAAGAATTCATTTGAGATGAACATATCTCATTGGATAGAAAAAAAATTCGCCATTTTCGAACCAAATATCGATGGCAGTATTTTTTCACGAAAACAAGTTACAGGTAATTTGCGCATCGCACTCATTTCCGAATTCCAAAATCCCATGATGCCTTTCGCTGGTTGTGTTTACTTTAACACCGATATCGATGAAAGGATCAGCGCAGTTCGATATACGCTTCGATTGAAGAAACGGAAGCATGGAACAGCAGCAACAACAACAACAAAAAAAAAAGTCGTCTGCGAAATCTCTCGCCTTTTGCAAAATAAACTACCAATCTGAACGTAGCCGAAGTAACGGAAAAGTAATTTTAAGAGAAATGAGATTTCATTCTTACCAGCAAATTCGAAAGTTTTTTCCTTGAAAAAGGGGCTTTTATCTTCTTCCGTTTCATTTTGCTACGAATGAGGAACCGAAACGAAAATTACACGCTATCTAAGATTGAGATTTCTTGCTCTTCAAAGAGAAATGTCCCAGTAAAAAGGATTATCCAGTGATTTAGTCCTAGAAAAAATGGGCTTTATTCCCCATACTGGTAATTGCTATGCGGTGGATTAGTTTCTGGTAGCTATTTTCTATGGAATTCGAACATATATCTATCACGTAAGTAATTTGATCCTACGCCCATATAGTTTGAAAATCATATTTAAAGCTAATGTGTAACTTCATAGTAATCTTATAAGATTCTTATTTACTTTTAATATTCTAGTGAGATTAGGTCGCTTCTGATATATTTCTGTTTCAGAAGAATATGTGGCTATATTTTAACTCCATTCAATTAATTTAAGGCCTCATTTAAATAAAGAAATATTTTTAAGCATGTCACATTATTAAAAATTAGTTAGTTTCCGCTTTCTGCTTAAAAGTTTTATCATGTTGCCTGAAAGTTTTATCATGTTACTTGGGTGCTGCAACCGAATATGATCTACTATTTATGAGAAGTATTCCAGAAAGGGTTATTATTATTATTATTGTATATATATATATATATATATATATATATATATATATATATATATATTATATATATATATATGTATGTATGCATTCAATATATTTACAATGGCTTCTTTACGTTATGCCAAGCACCTAATTGTGGTGCATTACAAAGAATTATTAGTTGAATATAAAAATCAACATGATTTATCGGTTACCAAATTCAATAATGCATTTCGATTAATCACAATTCCTTTAAACAAATTAATATATATTTAATGAAAAATATAGCATTAAAATTTCTTAAAAAGCATTGTTGTTATTAAAATATTGATTGAACTTTTTTATCTAGTTTTACATTCAGCAATTTACTTCTTAAGTCCTAATTATATATTTTCGTTATTCTAATTAGGCAAACAGCTAGCAAAAAAATATGTTTTCAATTTAGAATTGGGCTCTGATGCCGTATAATCCAAGATCCCAAATTCTGATTTTTTTTTTTTTTTCTTTTTTGTGATGAAGAAATGTTGCCAAGATGACGTATTGGGACGTGCGTGATGCCGAAAATACTAGGGTTTTCCAAAATAGAATTTTCTGCATAATTTTTATAGATCTCCATAGCTATGACGTAATAAAATCCAGGTTGATATATACATAAGAAAAGAATCCGCCAAAAAATCACCAAACTCAGAATTTGGCATCCTGTAACTCATCTGTGTATTGTAAAAAGAATATAATTTTTTAACTGATCTTAATAATATAAAATTGATTATTAGTAAAAATTTAAAAAAAAAATTCATTATTTCAGTTAAACACTGTTACACACAACAATGCCAATTAACATTTCTTCATTGAAGCAATAAATTACATTTCTTCTAATGTCTTAGTAATTCTGTGCACAAGTACTATTGAATAATCTCACATTTTCCATGAAAAGTAAGTTTTGGCATGTTTGCCTCTCAAAAATAATCTTTTGCACTTGTTGACTAATTATACCGGGCCCTACTCTTTAAAGTAGATTCCAAGCTACAACAAACATCCATGTTTAAGGTAACATTCTTAATCACGAACTGTTGAACCAAAGACCATGAACTGTGAGATCATATTTGGATATGACATATATTGAACTTAGATTTAAATTCAGAATATTGCTTTAATGAAATTATGTTCAGGATTTTACTTATTTTGCATTGGTACCGTATAATCCATGATTCCAAATTCTGAATTTTTTTGGCTATGAAGAAACGTTGCCAAGATGACGTATTGTCACAGTGCGCCATGACGTACATACTCTAGGATTACCAAAATAAAATTTTCTACATATTTCTCATTGGTCTCCATATGTAATAAAAACGAGGATTTCAGATACATAAGAAAATCCACCAAAAATTCACCAATTTCACAATTTGGCATCATGGATTATACGACATCTCTGCCCTAGTTTTTAATAAGAAATCCTCTTGCATTTGTTGTGTGTGTGCTTCTATATATTTATTAACACAATATAATTTATAAAGAAAATATAAATATTATTTGTCTCATATGACTGATACTATATGATTTTAATTGTGCTCACGTTCTAAGGAACAACATGTTTTATAAAGACCACTACATTTTGGAAAATTGAGAATATTTCAATATTTTTGATTTTACAAAAGAACTTATCAATAATTTTATGCATTCATAAAATTAACTTATTTTTATTTATATTTTCTTGACATATATAGAATTTAAAATCAAGAAATACATTTTTCTGACATTTAAAAATATTAGTAATGGTGGCATCTGTGAACAAAGTCATGGAGGTGTGTTGCATTACCCAAGTCCTACCATCACAAACTCGTTTATAGTGTGGGTTACATTCATTCATCATCACAGAAGAAAGGATAAAGAAACACACAGAAATAAGCATCCATGAACGAACCGGACTCAAACCCGAGACCTCAGTCAATAAAGAATCACTTTATATGATACGTGCTAATATATTTGTCTTCTTGACAAGCAAAAGTATGTTATTTAAGAAATATTTTAGCACAAAATTTAAACACGAGAAATTTTATTTAAGATCATAGTATTCGTATCAAAATTAGAGTTTGAATTAAATTTTAGAATAATTGCTAATATATAAGTATATTACATTAAATTTGCTTACATAAATTTTTGAAAATAAGTAATCACTTATTTAAGATAAATGCTAGTATATTTGAATTTCTGATAGGCAAAAATATGTTACGCTGGAAATATTTTAAAATGAAATCTAAATACAAGAAATTTAATTCACGATTATAATATTTGTTACGGAATTAGATTTTATTTAAATTTCAGAATGGAATTTATGGACTGATTTATAATGTATATATTTATCTTAATGTATACGGTTAGTTAAAAAAAAAAAAGAAAAGAAAAGAAAACTGCGGTGGTATTATGTGATTTTCACACTCTTATATTTTAACATTAATGTTTATTTGCTTTATGTAAGTGTGGTAATAATTGAAGAGAAAATTCCTGAACAAGAGTCATGAAAAACTAAATAGCCCTAGACTTCATAAGACTGCGCTTTTCTTGCTCCTAGTATAAAAAGGATTACTGATCTATGGGCCATCTTCCAAGTGTCCAGATATCCCCTCAGGAGCACTAAATGTCAGGGTGTAAGCCACTGCAGCAATTGTAGTTCCGACAATGTTTGCATGAATACTTCTTCCTTATACTCTGACAATTTATCCAAGTAAATCTCCGAAGGCAGTTTACCTAAAAAGATACCCAAGTTTCGGATTTGATACAAAAGTTTGCGACGACAATGTGCGCCGCCATTCCTGCCAATCTGGTGGTCAAGTCAAAGGGATGAAGTTGATTATTTTTATGTGAATGAGTGCGTGTGTATTTATTCGTTATGGAAATCTTGCTAAATTTAAAATAAAACACTTTGTTCTCTTAATGTATTCTTTTATAGAACAATTTGTGTGAATGATTTTTTAATATTTTAAATAATTAATCTTTTGGCCGACCGATGGCTGAGTGGTTAGCGCTCTTGACTCTCGAGCAGTGGGTCTCGGGTTCGAATCCCAGTTCGGACATGGATGTTACTTTCTTTCTCTGTCCTTTCTTCTGTGATAATGTATGAATGTGGCCCACCCTATAAACAGGCCTCCGTGACTTGGTTCACAGGTGCCTGCTGGGTAACGACAAATGAGTAGAGGTTCTGGCCTTGTTGTGGCATAGGGTTCGTCATCCAAGTGCCAGCAGTTGGAAAAAAATAATTACTAAAATAAATTGATGTTGCCACAAATAAATATGAATTATGAGTCAGGGAAAAACGTAAAATTGTGTTTTTCATTTCGCTTCAAATTTTGTTTCATGGTTTTTAAATGAATGATATAAAATCTATAGCTTATATCGCAAAAACTGAAATAAAAATCAAATCGCATCAGGATTGAATAATAAGTGTCGCATAGAATTATAGTGTTAGTCATACAATTATCTTTTATTTGGAATGGTAAGCAGCTTTTAAAACAAAATAGACACACCAACTGAAAAACATAGTAACATTCTTTTCACTTATTTTGAAAATATTTTCGACAATTGTTCAAGTAGCTATTTTCTTGTGAGACATTTTTATTTCTGTGTACCGAATATACAAGCTTTTATAGGACCTTTCTGTTTCCGCAGGTCGAATCCTTTTCCACGCATAATTTTGAATCAAATACCATTGACGATATCAATAACTGCGTAAAACAGCAGCAGGTTACTTGTAACATTCACACAACATGCATATATAAATATTACTTTTCATTCTTAACTTCTTAACTCCTGTTACACTAAAGCATTTATCATTCTTAGTCATCACAAACATTCTTAACAGCTATTTATACTTGAATTCAATTTTTGATAATTAATTTTTAGAATATTGTCTACAAATGTTTACGTGTCTTTAAAGAACATAAAAATGAGTGTCATTGTCAGAAGACAACAAATTCAATATGAAACCCTTTGCGAAGACTGTCTTGTTTTAAGATTATATGCATATTAAAATTACTGTAAGATTAACTTTCTTTTTCTTTAGGGTTGTTTTAGGTAAGAGAATATCATATAGGGTGTTCATCTTGCAACTTGATCATGGATTGAAAAGGTAAGGTAGGCACAAAAGCCGACATAAACAGGTAGACAGAAATCTTGAATAATGAGTGAAATTAAGTTTCATTTAGTCAGCGAAACTAATGTTTGGTTTCGGTTGTTTACTGTTTAGCAGTCAATATTTTATACACAAGAAAAATAATAATAAAGAGACTTTCTCCTGTATATCTGAATTATTAAATCTCAAGAATATATTGTATTCAAATACGACATTTTAATTAAGATAACAACAGTTAAGTTTTAAGAGAATTTCTTACTTAAATTAAAATGGTATTTGAGATGTTTAACACACTTTGTATTGGCCAATAATTTGAATAAATACATGAATTGGATGCATTTTTAACTGCCAAAAGTGAATACTTCTTTTGTAAAAAAAGAAATAATACAGAGAATCTACTCCTGAAAATTTATTCCACTTCATTTTCCTGTTGAGCTTTTTTTGTCATGCTTGTTGTTGTTGTCTTGAGCCAGCTTGATTGGCAATATGGGGTGCCCTGCTCCACTTTTCCAACTGAATCGTAATTTGGTATATAGACAGACTTCTTCAGTACATATATACCACAGATACACGTTTATAGGGTAGGCAACCATTCACAAGCCATTCGTACAAGGAAAGGACAAAGACAAGAGAGAGAGAAAGTACATCCATGTCTGAACCGGGATTCGAACCCAGGACCTCCATATCCGCAGTCAAGCACTAGACAGGGTGGACATCTTCATGCTTGTTGAATAATTTAAAAAAGAACTAGGGAATATTTAGCAACACTTTGTCAGTACTTAATCATGTATGGTACATTCTACCAATTTGAAAAAAAAAATTTAACCAAGTATTAGATCATCAATAATAAGCAGATGTCCGTTTTTCTTTTCACTTTTTTATCGCCTGATTGCATTTTAATCAAAGTGTCTACTTGCACTTGGATTTTCAGCGTTAAGCCATCTATTGCAGATAGTCAAAGAGAACAAGTCTTTATAGCAAAAGGGCAGATCTCATGCATATAAATATATATAGTAAAAAATTATATTCAAAACTATAATCAATGTAAACAGTACATCTTATGAAAACTACATGATACTGTGTTTAAGGAAATATTTCCAAATTTTAGCCAGTAACCTATTTTTACTAGAAACTTACGTGTGTTTCAATTTTTAACTACATATTCTGCATTTATTTGTTTTTAATTTGAATAAATTTTATGGAGGTTTAACAGATGAATAAGCGCGCATGTAGTTGTCCTAATTAAGTTTCTGATAACTTTATAATGAAATTTCAAATATGTAGGTACTGTTTCCTAAGTATGCTGTCTCTTAAACTTACATATATAAATTTGTGAAAAAAAGAAAAAAACATGCGTAATGAATCGTGCATTTATGTAAATAGTGAAAACTTCCTTGAATTTTTATGGAAAATCTCTCGGTTTCCATGTGTACACAAGTATGTGTAACTATTGCTATTGCAAGCTTTATATTAAGAATTTGTATTTCAGCCTCATGATTTATTCAAATAAATGCAAGCTGTTTATTTTATGGTTATGCATAAGTTACTTTCCTTACAGAATATACAACCAAATAGGATTTTATTTATTTGTTATTTATAACAGATAAAAGTTAAAAAGATTAGTCTCATAATATTAAATATTTATTAAAACTAATATACTAGAATAATAAACTATCTTTAGATAAAACAAGATTTTCATTGGAAGTTTTTACATTGATTCAAGAACTATATTCCAGAGAAAAGAATAAATTTTTATAAATATGATATCAAATGTAATACCAAAAAAAGAATCAACAGATAAAAATTAAAGTATCTATTGTGTTGAAGAACGATTTTTCTTACGTAATTTATAAAGTACGATTATTATGATGTAAGTTTATAAAAATGAATAAATCAAAGACAAAAGTATTGAAAGAGAATAAAATTTGTTTTCTAGTATTTTTATAACTGTTTGTGTGTGCGTATCTATGCATGTATGTATGAAGAATAGTATGATTTGTATAAATATCTAACAAGATATGAAATTTAGAGAAGATTCGAAACTACTAATTTTAATATATATATATATATAAAAGAACAGAAATGTTTGAAAACTAATTTAAAATAATATGACTTTGCAGAAAAATATGAATGAGAATATTCTCAAGGTTAGAAAAGGTTGGTTTAGGAAATATATTCATTTTTCTTGGGTGAAAGAAATGTTTAACAAAACACAAAATTCCTTTAATCATAGATGCTTTTGTTTTTCTTTACTAAACATAAATAAAAAGTAACTATTATTAAAATTTTAATAAATAAATAATACTACTTGACCAATTTATTCTATAAAAAAAATACCTTTTGGGGGGCGGAAACCTTGAAGCTAATTATGATTGTTGAATTTAGTCCTAACAATCGAAGAATTAAATTGTAAAAGATATTTTACAATTAAAAGTATGCATAATTTGATGGAATTAGATATTATATAGTAATCTGCAAAAACTAGACTAAAATTTAGATAAAAACTGCATGATTGTGTAGAAAATTAAATCATATTTTTATCTCCAAATATTAGCCATCATAGTTCAATTAGATTGATTGTAATTTCTGAAAATTTTCTATTATTAATTAAAACAAGATTGAAACTAAACTACCTGTAAATCATGAACTCTATTCACGAAATAAATTGAACCCATATACAAAAGTTTTTCCTAGGCTGAACACAAAACAGTATATTTAATTATTTGATCTAGACTTTCAAAGAATTAAGAAAGAGAAATAACACAATAAAAACGAAAACATTTTGATTGAGATTTTCACTCTTCTTAAGGTAGAATTTTATTGGACACACCCGGCACTAGAGTGCAAAGAAAGATACGTTGTATCACAAGAAATAGAATAAGAAAAATGTCCTTAGAATGCTTGTGGCATGCTTTAGGCTGTTTCCTTTTTTTGAGCACTCATTTGGAAGGAAAGGGGGTGGCTGATATATGAGTTACCCAACGAGTATCCAGATACCCTCCCAAGAGTACCACACATCAGCCTGTAAGCCCCCGGTTCAATTGGCTCTGCAACAATCTTTGCTGTAGATCTATTCTAGTACTTCCTTCTGATTTATCCGGGTGTTTCTTCAACAGTAATTTACCAAAAGAAAGGGAAAACTTAGGATTTGGTATAAAAATTGGCGACAATATTGAAAAGAAGTATTTTAGGGTTATATAAAATGTGGAAATTAAATAGAGAATTTAAAAATAAAATTTCGAATTTTGATGGAAAATCGTGGAGAAAAGTCTAATGAGAAAACCGTAAGAGTTAGTGATAGAAAATAATCATTTTTCCTTTACGAAATTTTTAGCATCGATGAATTTATCGATTCAATTTATCATACATTTGAATCATAAAATGAATAGATAAAACAAATAGTTTAATTATATTCCACCAAACATTTGTGGTCAAGATTTATTGCTTTAAAATTAAATTTCGTGTATCGCTCTTTCGTTACCTTTCTTAATCTATAATTAAATCAAACACTGAGATTTTCAGGTTTTATTTGAGGATTTACAATCGTTTTTATTGATTTTTCAAATTTAATTTACAATCGTTTTTAAAGGGTAGTTCAGATGAGGTATACAATTTTATATAGATTCAGTACTACTACAAGTAGGAAAACTCTGAGGTGGTAATCGAACACTCGAACTACTGAACTAAATACCAGAATGCTGCTCATTTAAATGCTACCTAGAGTGTTTTAATCCATAAAATATCTAAATGAAGACCAAATTTTAAGGTAACCTTGAATTTGCATCTAAACATAATCTCAGATGTTTTTAAAGTTATTTACTTTTTAGTTTACTGAATGACCATACATTTAATATTTAATCTTCATTTTTAATTTTTTAACTTCCAGTTTAAAAGTTCTCTCTAACATGTATTTTCATATAATTCATTTGAATTCTACCAATTTTATCAAAAATAAACTTATGAAAATTATCACAAGGGAATTTAGTTTGGTGTATAAAAAAATTTCCGTAATTATTCTCTGAAATGATAAAAAAGTTTAAAATAAAACTCAAAGTCAGCCATCGCATTGTCAACACGATAAAATCCGTAATTCTGCTCTCTCGTCAAAGTGTCTTTGATACTGTGCTTTTGCGGTATAATGTGCCATGCCATTTGTTTTCAATCTAATTTACCACTAGAACGTATAGATTTGAATACGATAGGAAGTATATTCCAATATTGCTCCATCACCTAATTTTATAATTAAATCCAGCATTATCTCCTGATGCCTAACTAATCCATTATTTCTTTCCATTGATTGGCCAAAATAGTCATGAACCCTAGCCAATCATCACTGTCGATGAATTGTGTACCACCCATTTTCTGTTTGCTTCTACGACCAAACAAATGATTACTGACATTTCTATCTGAATGTCAGCTAGATTCTCTAGCTTTTAAGATTATATTTCAAATCTATTTTTTTTTTTGTCTTATGCCAGCTAGGCTGACAATATGGGGTGCGCTGCTCCACTTTTCCATACTGAACCATATTTGGTGTGGAGTCCGACTGCTTCGTACACACATGCCATAGGGGCCCGTTTATAGGATAGGCAATCATTCACACCTCATTAATACACAGAAAGGACAGGATAGATAGAAAGTGCATCCATGCCCGAACCGGGAATCGAACCCATGACCTCCCTATCCACAGAGTGGCACTCTGACCACTGTACAAGGCAGAGGTTTCAAGACTATTAAAAATTTAATAAAATAATAATTTTTTGGTGTAGCAGTTTTTCATGAGTGGTACTATTAGCTTTAGGAAGCTTATTAATTATTTATTTGTTATTTAACTTGAAAGTAATATAATTTGCAACATCGTAAAATTATTTCATTTGCACAAAATTGAGATTGGTTTATGTATATATTTTATTAAAATGTTAAGTAACAGTGTTACTAAGTAAAATAAGTTAATGTTAGCAAGTAAAATGTTTAAGCAAAATTTAAGGAATTATTAAGTTATAAATTGTGTAATTTTTCATTCAAAATTATCTAAACTTATGAACTAATTGAATATAAATTATATTTAGATACTTTGATTATAAATGTATCTAAATTTAATTTATATTCACAATACATTCAATTTTAAAGTAATAGCAGTAGTTGTTCATATTATTTTGTGTCGTGTCAACACAGTTTTCTTACAGTAACTATAATGTATATGTAAGGCAGAATAATAAAAAAAGAAAATTCATCTAAAAGGGGAATTTATAATTGCAAGAAATTTTCTTTCTATTATAACAGTGATAAATACGAAAAAAATCTTAAAGTGCGACTTTCATAATTATCACAAACGAAAAATTGAATGACGTTTTTTATTCTCATTGGTGAAAAAATCACACACACGTACAACTCAACGTTTAAGAATAGAAAAATTTTGAAAATTTCAGTATGAATTTTTTTGCATGATCAAATGTGACGACAGTTTTGTAGTTTGTATAAAAAAATAAACTATAAATTTTCAAAAGCAAAAATTCCATACATTATGACGACATATTTTTATAAATCTGTGCCATAAAAATTACTAGAAATTAGTTTTTTATATCATTCTGTTTTTAATGAATTTAACTGACTTTTAATTAAGTAACTAAGACTATTTCAAAGGTAATAAAAGTGTTAAAATCTTAATTTTTAATGAATATTGATTTGATTTGAATATTCCTTAATTAATCACTAGTTTTAAATTTCTTTTTACACTACTGGCCATTAAAATTACTACACCAAGAAGGCGACATGCTACAGACGTGAAATTTATACGAAAGGAAGAAGGTGCTGTGATATGCAAATGATTAGCTTTTCAGCGCATTCAGACGAAGCAGGCGCTAATAGAGACACCTACATTGTGTTTAAATGAGGAAATTGTTCAGCCGGTTCCTCATACACAAATTGCATTTGAACGTTGTTGTCTGGTGAAAAGTCGTTGTGATGCCTCGTGTAAGAAGGAGAAATGCGTACCAGCACGTTTTTGACTTTGATAAAGGTCGAATTGTAGCGTACCGGGATTGCGGTTTATCTTATCGCAGTATTGATGCTCGCGTCGGTCGAGATCCAATGACTGTTAGCAGAATATGGAATCGATGGGATCAGGACGCTAATACGGAACGCCATGCGGGATCTCAACGGCCACCTATCACTAGCAGCCGAGGAGACAGATATATTATCCGCATGGCTGTAATGGATCGTGCAACCAAGTCACGAGCCGTGAGTCAAGAAACGGGATCGTTTAGAAGACAACAATTGTCTGCACGAACAGTTCGACGACGTTTGCAGCAGCATGGACTCTCATCTCGGAGACCATGACTGCGGCTTCTCTTGACGCTGCGTCGTAGACAAGAGCGCCTTCAATGGTGTGATCAACGACGGACCTGGGCGCACGAATGGCGAGACGTCATCTTTTCAGAAATTTCCAGGTTCTGTGTACAGCATCATGATGGTCGCATCCGTGTTTGGCGGCAGCGATCATTCGTCATCGTCATACTGGCCCATAACCTGGCGTGATGGTATGGGGTGCCATTGGATACACGTCTCGGTCACCTCTTGTTCACATTGACGGTGCTTTGAACAGTGCACGTTACATTTCTGGTGTGTTACGACCCGTGGCTCTACCCTTTATTCGAGCCCTGCAAAACCCTACGTTTCAGCAGGATAATGCCCGACCGCATGTTGCCGGTATTGTGCGGACCTTCCTTGATACGGAAAATATTCGGCTGTTGCCCTGGCCAGCACGTTCTCCAGATCTTTCACCACTAGAAAACGTCTGGTCAAATGGTTGCCGAGACAAACACTAAGAACAGATGATTACCAGACTAAAGCTGCCATAAATCCACTTCACCCAGCTGATAAAACAATGGAGAAATACATAAATCTACCGCCAAAACAACACACACTATCGCCACAAATTAACATATACACGGATGGCTCAAAAACCGAAGATGGCGTTGGCGCGGCAATATGCGTATATGATCACACACACTTAATAAATACCACTCATATGCCCATGAATAGAAACAACTCGGTCTTCCAAGCTGAAATATATGCAATTAATAAAGCATTAACATGGATTAAAGAAAAAAGCCCAGTTAGTACACACATACATACAGACAGTCTGTCTAGTCTGTATGCACTAGCAAAACACAAACAAAGAAACAAATTCATTCAAAAGACACAAAAACTACTTATCGATTTAGCAAAACAACACAAAGTTAAATTATACTGGGTACCTGCGCATACAGGAATTATAGGTAACGAGGAGGCCGATAAAGCAGCAAAAAGGGCGACACAAATGCCACAGGAGAATATAATAAAGCTACCACAGTCGCACCTAAAGAAAATAGTATTAAAAGAAATCCTGGTTCGATGGCAAGAAGAGTGGGACATAGCAGACACAGGCAGGTATACGCATACCTTCTTCCCGAAAGTGAACACAAAGCGACTAGTGGGCCAGCAACAACTAGCCCAATTTTTCACAGGTCATGGCCAATTCCCAACCTTTGTTCACAGGCTGGGAAAGGCCACAACAGGAGATTGTATTTGTGGGGAAGAAGGAAACCCACAACACTACGCATTTGATTGCCCGCTAACTTCAACACTACATTTAAATAGGCCAACAGACGCCAACATACCTGCGTGGAGCGCTACAATATTAAACAATAAAACAGCGCAAAATAAACTAATAGCAATTATTAAGAAACTAGAAATAATCAAACCGGTGGCGGTAGAAAATATAAATGACTGAGATTCCCTGTGCTTCACAAACACAAACACAATACAAACAACAAGGCAGACCTCACCTTAATGAGGACTACAGTGACAACACAAACAAAAACACGAAAAGGCACACCTCACCTTACTGAGGAGCATATCCAACAAGCAGTGGACACCAAAGACGAACACCAATCACTCTAAGGAGTGAGCGTGACTAAGAAAACGCCTGGAGGCAAGCAGTTACTGCGGTAACGTCAACACAAACTCTAGTGTGGTGATTCCAAAGTGATTGTGAGTTCCCAGAGACGTTGAACACCAACTAAAACATGGACATTGACCGGCCACAATAGTGGTTTCTCAGACGGTCAATGAACAAGCGACAAATTTAGCTAGTGAGGATGCGCCACCTCCTGTGATAAACTTTCGTTCCAGAAGATAGTGGCATCACTCGCTGGCACACAAGGTCGGCGAGAATGAAACCTGTCAACGTAGATACGAACTTTACTATCACGCTGCAGGACGAATTCAACTGCGACCCCAACCCAACAATACCAAGGGAGAAGCCCCTGGTTTGAACTTTAATTCCAGAGGCCAACTCCACACAATTTTGTAAAATGACCAACGTCAACAGAGCGTGCTGCAGCTCTCCCTGTAACGCAGCAGAGTTGCAAGCCAGCTCGGGATGGATTCTAGAGGTTTTCATGGTTTCCCTCTAGACTAGCGTAAATGCGGTCCATCTTCCCACAAAGACCCCCATGAGGGCACACATACCCCAGCCTGCAAATGTAAAGGTGACGTCCACTGCGTGGGCCTCACCTCGCGTTCAGGCTTTGTGTTGTGAATGTTAATAAACGTGGACTGGTGGATACACGTTGGGTTGGTGGATGGGCTTGTCTGGTTTGTTCCGGAATCGAGCCAAGTGACTTTAGATGACAGACCAGAACATCGGTCAGGCAGAGCAATGACCCGTCTGTTCAACTCGGCTACTGAAGCGGCTCTCTTTTCCAGGTGCGACGGGGGGGCTTGTTGCCTCTCCGTGATGGGTTCTGCTACGCAGCGGACATTAACAGCCTTACACTCTCTTCGCGAGTAGGTTGTCTGCCTGCGGCGTCGAAATGGTTGCCGAGCGACTGGCTCGTCACCAAACGCCAGTCACTGCGGTTGATGAATTGTGGCATCGTGTTGAAGCTGCATGGGCATCTGTACCTGTACATGTAATCCAATCTCTCTTTGACTCAATTCCCAGGCGTATAACTGTATTATACACCCGTCACTATAGATTATCTAGGTTAGACACTTGCTTTTATGAACGTGTAATTTACGAACAATATCGACTTAAAGACTTTGTGATTATTTTTTATTACAATTCTATAGGCACAATTATAAGGATTATGGGAAGTAAAATAGATAATATTAATTCCCATTTATGCGAACAAAACTCTTTAAAAATCTCATTTGCATGAGCTAGTTTACATTTTCCCTTTGCCTTAGTTTTAATCACCATATTTTGTTTTCCAATTTTGTTTTATTTTTTATGAGTGATAAAAAATAAAATTAATGTCCTCGTGTTCATAATGGCGGCTGGGGTCTTTTAAAATTGGGTGTGGTCGCAATGTCCTCCAATTAAAATGATACCTCTGAGGGTGGCAGGTCGAGTATTGGGGATCTTCTGCTTGGTCCCGGCTTCAAAATCATGAATACTTCACCCGGTTGCTTCTATCTAATTGGTAGAGCCCAACTTAGGGCTAGGTACAGGAAACATGCTGGTGCAATAACAACATGGATTAACATATTTACAGAAGAATGCAAATTCATCAAATTGTGGATAACTAACAGTACTATTCTTGTTAATTCCTTAAACTTATTTACCCTCATATTTTAAAGTGTAGTCTGTGAAACTGAAGAAGTTTCACAGACTACACTTAATCTTACAAATAATGCTTCGGATTTAGGATCACTATATTAAAATTTTGCTACCTGTTAGGTTGTTTTGAAATAAATGATCACGCATGACTTGGAATCCCTACTGAAGTTGACATTCTCGGTGGAGAGAAAATGATGTCTTGCTGATTTTGACGTATAGAGTTTGTTAAAGAAACAATTAACTGAAGAATGCCAAAAAACGTGTACCATCCGACTTCAGTAAAAATGAGTTACTAATTTATAAATGGTTAAAATTTCATTTTTGGACTTTTAAAATGTGGAATTACATATATATGTTTTGTGTAGAAATTACTACGCGTGATTAAATTATTGGAAATACAATGAATGAGAAAGAAAAAAAGAACATTCAGATATCAAACAAGAAGATGTTGTGATTAACAAGAAATTAAGAGAACGAATGTGGTTAAAAATGTTGAGATATTTTTTTTAGATAAAAAGACACTGAAATGCTTTCCTTCTTGGAATAATATGAAAAAGTAAAATCTTAAGTATGAATTTTATTTTGCATGTGTGTTTTGTGCGTACATCATATATACTAAGTGATTTTTTAATCGTTTTTTATTTACAAAGAAAAAGCAATTTAGTAAAACATTAATTTTAAAATCTAACTCATATCATTCTATTTTAGGAGCTTTCGATTATAAGAACTGTTTTACTAGTCTAGAACAGTTTTACTAGTATATAAAAAAGAAAGTTTACCATATTACAAAATAATTTGTCATAAATTGCTTACAGAATTGCTTATATCTTTATGTGAATTTTGATATGTTCTTTTATATTTATTTGTCTCCTTATTTATTCTGAAGAAAATTTATAAGGATAATTTTTAATGTTATTCTTATTCATATTGATAACAAACTTTGAGTCTTATTACCAATATTCCAGACAACCTAATAAATGTATTTTGCAAGGAATTTTAATTTCAGCCTTCCAAAAATTTTTTTATAAATGATGAGTTACTTTTTAATTTACGAAAAACTAGAAATCCTGAAAATTCTTAAGAATTTACCGCCACGGATGTGCATTGAGAAGCACCGCACTTAATACTTCATATCTTATTATATTAAAGATGAAACATATAGCCTTCTATTGAATTTTGGGGGGTGGATAAATCTAGGTAACATAGAGACAAACTCTATATGCAAGCAAATTTTATTCTATGGGAATAGCAAATTGTAAACAACATATCTCATTACGATGTTATTTTCACCTCCAACTTCATTTCGATAATAATCCTATATCATTTATTGAATACATTTAAATAAATAATATATTATAATATTGTAACGAAATTATTATCTTCCTTAAAGAAATATGCTTACATCTAAATATATATCATAATTTGAAAGATGAGAATATCAAATATATTGTTTTAGGTTTAATGACTTACATTTAAAGCAAATATTTTTGTATAAATAATTTTCAGATATTCTTCAACAGTATTCTTATAAACTTTGTACACCTAATTTTCTGATAAACAGATGTTTTAAATGAAATGTATCCGATTAAATACACTACCATTTAGTAAATAAATGAATACTTACTAAAGTAAAATTTCATATCAGCTTCTCTAAGCATTTTATGCATTTTAAATTAAGGTATTAACACTAATTTTTTATAATAATAATGTACACTTATGATCATAAACTAAGGATAATTCAGAATTATGTGAAATATTTTTGAATTATAATTTATTTATAATTCAATAAATTATAATTCAGAATTGTTAATTAAATATATATATATATAATTATTAATAATAATTATATATTATTAATAATAATTCAGAATTATGTAAAAATTTTTAGAGCTCAATTTCTGTGAAATTGAACTCTAAAATAAAAATTTCACATGTATAGAATTATCACATACATCTTGAAGAATATTATGCAAATTACAAGAAACCACCAAATGGCGTTGTTAGTGCGTCACGATCACGAGGGCATAAGAGACGGGTAAATAAGGAATGGTTGCAAAGAATTACAGTTATTCACAAGTGCTTTAAAATCCTTTTAGTTCAATAACGATATAGTTATGCCACAAAGGAAGCATTTGGGGGATGTTTTACGTGGTAGAACTATCGGCCGTCTGGAATGGGGACGTACCCAATTGGAAGTATCCGAGAAACTTGGAATCGCCCAGATTGTCATCTCCAGGCTTTGGCAACGGTTCCAAAATGATGGTAATGTGAGTAGACGTTACAGCACAGGTCGCTCCCTAGCTATCGCTGAATGAGGACCGGTATTTGGCAGTTACTGCCAAAAGAAACAGGCGGGGCACAGCATCACACCTGTTTCGTCAGCTCTCTTCGTCTACCGGTTCAATGGTTTCAAGGCAGACCATATACAGACGCGTAGAGCACATTGGTCTATATACTCGTAGGTCTGTCAGATGTGTTCACTTACCACAACTCACAGTCGCCTGCGGTTATCCTGGAGTAGAGAAAATGCATTGTGGACACCACAACAGTGGCCTCATAAGATGTTTTCCGACGATTCCAGGTTTAGCTTTCAATCTGATTTTCGCCGGACTTTCATATGGAGAGGGCCAAGTACCGGTTACAACCAAGAGATCACCATTGAACGACACTGTTACGGTGGTGCAAGATTGCTCATTTGGGGGAGAATTATTCTGGGTTCCAGAACTAACCTGCATCTTCTCAGTGCAACCATGACAGGCCACATCTACTGGGATGTCATTCTGGAACAACATGTACGTTTGTTTCGGGGCGCCATGAGTGCAGAATTTTTGTTTAGGGAGGACAACACCCACCCTCACCGTGTAAACATTGAGGACGAATGCCTTCAATCGGAAGATATCACCCGTATGGACTGGCCATCATAATCACTACACTTGAATACAATTGATCATGTGTGGGTCATGGTTTGCCGACAAATTTGTAGCCCGTCAACCACTCCCACATGTCTACTGGAACTTCGGAGTGCATTGCTTGATGTGTGGTGTAATATTTTCCAAGATCAGATCCATAATTCGATACTCAGCATGTGTAGACGTTTCATCGTCTGGGGGTCATACTATGTATTGACTATCATACCAACCATGTTTTATTGGTTTTTGTAATTAGGTTCTATTTTTAAATTTGCCCCAGGGAGTAAAAATCGTAATTTTTATTAATGATGTCAAACATATAGCATTTTTTTTGCTCTTTACCTTTTGTTTAATAAATAGACGTTACAAATAAGTCACATTTGTCTTGCTTCTTTCTCTTTCTTTGCCTGAGCTTGCACTATCCTTAATTTATGGACACGAGTGTATTATATAGAAGAAAAGGATTGTTTGCAAAAGACAAATGATTTTTAATATTTTTGTGTTTAATGTTTTTCTTAACTAACAAAGCAATTGTTGTGAATGAAAATTTATTTTTAGTCTGTTATTTGTATTGAAGTTAAAATATTTGTATTGTAAATTTCACGTATTTCTTTTGATATTTAAGTAAAATAAAATTTGCAAAATTTTCTAATTAAATATGATTTTGCAATCATGAATATTTAAATATTTGGGTTAAAAACTATATGTAAATTGATACTTTTAATTATTAATTATTATATTTCTAAATTATGCATTAATTAAAGCACATTTAATGTACTAATAGACAGACAATAACTACGTCAATGTCATATCATACAAAATGTTAATATCACTATGTTAATATCACTATTTGTATCAAGTGAAATTATATTACTTGAATTAATTTTCGTTACAAATTATATTTGAATTTTTGTTGTTGAGTACCTTTTTAAAAGCATAAATTTGCACAATGGTGTTTAGTTATACACGAGATTCATTTATATCAACTCTTTTTACTTTGGATTGTCAAAAGCCTTTTTTTCATAAACAAGGTGAAGAAGACTTGGAAAATGACCATTCCCTTAAAAGATGAGAATACTTACTGCACTTTCCGACAATAAAATTTGAAAATTAGTGGTTCTATTTAAAAATGTGGATAAGGTACGGGGAAAATGGTAACCCCAAAGTTTTAGAGTGACAACTTTTTATCATGAAAAAAGAAACTTTATACATAGACTTATGAAGAATTTAGCATGTGTGACTCGCATTAATTAATAAATTCTAGAATTATTATATTTCGTAAACAGTAAAAAAAATAGATTTTGTTTCAACAAAACATTCGTATGTTTTTCATGATACAGATTGAATGTTGGAATTAATGTGGCTAGTAAATAACTATTTGCTTCTTGGAAATTTTACGATTTTCATGTTCTTTTTTAACATATTTGTTGATAAAGGGTAAAATAATACTGAAATAATACTGTTCTACAATTCTGTAATGGTTCTCTTCAGTATATTGTTCACTTTTCAATAATACCATTAATTTGAGAGTTTCTCCTTAGAGGTGCTGCAAATCATCTCAACTTGTTTCAAGAGTATATCAATCATTTATTTTTACACTTTATCTAATAAAAAAAATTAGATAAAAGTTTACAATCGTTTACCTTTTGATTCTTATCTCATTTTTTTTATGCTGAAATAAATACCACGATGTGACTAATAAAATGGAAGCTATACAAAAGCTATACAACAAGGTTACAAGGACTACCAGAAATTAAAGGTTATCGCCAAAATGTATCGCCAAATCAAGTGGTACCTGATTCTATATCGAATCCAAAAATTAAAATATTAATTAACCTCTAATTGACCGCATTAATCAATTAAAGCATGTTTATTACGAGAATATACTGGAAACGGAATTTATACACTTGCATGTAATGCAAAGTAATAGAACGGTTTCAATAGTACATTAAGAATTTCCATATTTTTTGTTTTGAAATCAAATCAGTAAATAGTCTAGTAACAAATGATTTAAAGAACATCACATCCAATGTCTCTATTTTCAAAGCAAATTCAATAAACTATTTTCAGCTAATTTAAAATTTCTTATCTCAGTTCAACTTTTCTAATCAATGTTACACTTAATTAAAATATTAACATATGTTTTCGTAAACCAAAGTGCTAATAATTAACATCATTTTATATCTTACATGCAATTTCATTAACTTGGAGAATAATAAAATGATTTGCTTAAAAGAGCCGTAATTGAACTCAGACAATACGTTTTTCTCTTTTTAATAATATCTAAAATAAATTAACCCATTATAACAACTTTTTATTAAGTCTTAAAACAAAGGTTACTAAATATGCTGAGTTTATTCGCCATTTTAGGCTTCGGAGATTGCTTTGTTACTCGTAAGGTTACATTTACAACAAGAAAAAAAATGAGTCCTGTTTGCTTTGTATTTGACAAAAACACTTAAAAAGCTTTTGTGTTATTACTTTAGAAAAAAAAAGTTCTTATGAAGTTTTTCTAACGATGTTGCTCTGAAATTTAATTAAGTAATTAAGTTGCTGAAGTTGCTGTTTTTTTCTTCTAGAGATAACTTTTCGCCAGTAATTTTTGTTCACAATGTGTAAAAGATAGATATATGAATAAAAAAGTTATACTTTTAAAAAATGAAAAATACAACAGTGGCAAACAAGAACATAAGAAGGGATTTCTAAAAAGATTTATTAGCAAAAAATACATCTTTATTTATGATTTGTAGAAACAAATGCTTTCTTGACAATACATTAAAGTGATTTGTTACAACCCAAAACTTAAAATTTAATTTGCGTTCTCTTATTTGAAAGTAATTGAATGATAATTAGGACAATTAACACAAACTTATATTAAAATGGTTACTTCGAAGTAATTATCTAACATATAAACATGAAACGATAACAAAATCTTACTTAATTCTTTTATTAATGCTTCTTGTTATATTTTATGTAGATTTGAGGTTATAAATGGAGTTTAAAAAATAATTTATATTAAATGCTTCAAGTTATTCCTGAATATTACATAAGAAAATATCTTAAACAAGCATGGTACATTTCACTAATAAAGCAGATATTATCTTAGTTCAAAGAGCCTTAATCTTTCAGAGCAATAAACAATTAATTACTCAGTAAAAAGATTGTATAACTTACAAAATATATTTGTAAAAGATAGAATTTATAAATTAACGCGGTTTTGACGAAATAAATTACTGATTATTGTAATTAATCAAAACATTCTACACATATTTTCAGCATAATATATATATATATATATGCGAAACTTAATATAACTTAATATACGAAACTTAATATAAATATATAAATTTATTGGAAACCATCAGAGAAAATATTATACCAAAGTTTAGAAAACTCATTTAATTTTACGTTATTCTCATTTCAATTTTAAGCAATTTTTCAACCTTGAACAAGAAACGATTTTTAATAGGCAAAGTACAACAAAGAAAATATGCGTTAGATCTCTCTTCTTGCTTAAATCTTTCATGTTAATTAAAAATAAATTTTTCATACATAAGATAAGGCAGCAAATTTTGAAGGCATTAATTATTTGCCCTGTTTTGCAATTTATATAAAAATTACTTTTAAATCTGCTAGAGTAAACTAATTTCCTATGCATTTTCCTAAGCAAAGTTTAGCCTTTGTTGGAGGCTTGGAATTATTTAATTACTACTAAATCACAAAACTTTCTTAGTAAGGAATTTGCAATCGATATTTTTGCCTCCATGTTTCTTTGGTTTTTTAAAAAATAAAATCATTGGAAACAACATTAATAGTGTGAAATTCATTCAAAATTTAAGGGTGTTGCAAGAATCAAAAACTCATTATATGGTATCTACTTGGTTGGAGTTTTGAACACACAAATTTCGTATGAGATATAAACATAATCAATAATTTAAACTTTGGTATTATACTTTTATAAATAGAAAAGTTTAAGTTAACGGATATATAGTATAACAAGAAAACTTTCCCTGAATATAACGAAAAAGTTTTCTAAATTTTGCTTCACAATTTTTTTCTGCATTGAAATCTTTACTGTTTGAATATGATGTTTGACTAACATCCTGTCACTTACATGTTTTTTACACATAATGATGATTAATAGAAAAATTGCCATTTTTAAATTAAGCATCATAGAGTGAAATTTTTGTAAACGTTTTTACTACGATAGTAATTAGAAGATTTACGTTATTTTTCTTCAAAATAAAATTTCTTACTATGATTCTTTTATAGAAAGTTAAATTTTGATGTGTGTGAACTCAGTATCTCAATAATATTATGAGCGGTTGAAAAAATTAACTATAAAAATTATCTAAAATTATCTTTTATATTAAGGAGTCTAAAATGGATATTTTTTTTTTGTATTCTAAACTGATTAAAATCATTTTTAATATAAAATTATTTCTTTTTGTATTGTATTTATAAACTATTACATAGTATTCACAGATATTAAAACAAACACAAAGAACTATTGAGTAACACAAAAGGAAACATAGCAAACTTACGAAGCTATAAGTATTATATTCAAGTTTCAATTTTGGGGTATATATATTTAATGGATAATTTATTAGATAATCTCAAACTTTTATTAAGCTATTATAAAATATTTATCTATAGAAGTAATTATGATTAAAAATTAATTTTCAAATATTATTTTTCTTAAGAAACTTAGATGCATGCAAATGTATCAATAAATTCATAAAAAATTATTAGTAAAACAAAAATGCATAATAACATAAAAAATCATTAGCCAACCATAAAATTGTGAACTTCAAATATGAAATTAACTTTGGGCTGCTTCATGGAAACATTAAAAGCTGTTTCCTTGTCGATGATTTTAAATTCTAAGATTATGGATATTATTAAAATTTATTATTTATGATTTATATTTTCTAATATTATGTTGAAAAAAATTTGATTAAGTATCCATAAAAATGAAAATTTTTAGAACAGGTATAATCCTCTTCATTATTCTTTAAATTTTCTTATCCTCTTTTAATAGACCACTGTTTGCAGCTTATATACACATATTTTAATAGAAGTGCATTTTAGGAAAGTACACCATTTCTACCATAAAAATGGTCCCAGACCTATTCATTACAATCCATTTATCATCTGGTTAAATCTTAGCGAGTCCATAGAAACCACTGTAAAAAATAACATAATAAAGGTGGTAAGTGTGTGAATGGCATAAACTGCGCTGGCAGATTTTAAATTATATTTTAAATAATATTTTAATGTGTTTAAAGTATTCAAAATTTTATTGTTATTATTATGTACATGTTTGGAAAAATTAGAAGCCAAATTCTGGGCTAAATCTTATAAATTATTCTTTCTAATTTCTTGCGCGATTTGAGTTTCCTATAACTTAACTCGGCTGATTAACATCGATCGATTCTATTGCAAACTTAATCATTTTCGTTCATTGAATACTGAGCTCTACGGTAAATCTTAAGCTTTTTTCGCAGTAAAATTATACTATTTAACATTTGAAGCTTACAACTTTGTCATCAAATAGCTTCAATAAGGAAAAAGTGTAGGCAATTTCTTGTTGGTAAGTGGGAACAACCATGATACTAATTTTGTTTTCCATTCACATGCAAACTATGTCCTCTTGTGGCATATTTTTAACTTGATATGTGTTAGGTGACAAAGGATTGACAGGAACTTAAGTAAAGTTTGTAAACAACCTTTTGCAATATTATTTATAATTCTCTATTTTTTACTTTAGCAAATGTAAGCATTTTTTTTAAATTCCAGTTATTTATATCTAGAGTATTAATTCAAGAAAACAAAACAAACACATGTAATCTGATTTTCATCACAACAGACATTAAAAAAAGTTCTACAATACAGTTTTTATCCCAAAATAGGATCTTAATGTTTTTTCCACTCGTAAAACTTTTTGCAAAGCAGACGTGTTCTGAAGTCGTCTTTGAAAAATTGTTCGAGATAATCACGTATCATTATTCAGAAAATAAGCTTTTTGCCTATTTGCAGTATGTCCAGTATTTCCAGTATAATATTTACAGTATAATCCAGTATTTGCTCTTGCAGCAATATTTGAAATTGCAGGAAATGATAAGAGAACGAATTTTGAAATAACATGAACAATCATCACAGATACCACTACTTAAGATTCGCCTAAAATTTTAACACATAGACTGATATTGACTCAGGTGGCCACAAGCTGCGTATAAGAATATCAGAATGCTGTCTTTTTAAGTGAATTTTGATTGGCTGTGTAGCATTTTGGTGATCTTGCAAACATAGAGACCTTGTATCTGTCGTGACGTTAAAAGGAATCATTCTGCGCACGACCCTCACTTCTCAGTTATGGTATTGTCAGTTATGTTCAGCAGAAATTTAAACCGGTATATTTCTGATATGTTATGACCATTGGTTGTATCCTATCTTTGAGGCTGCAGAAATGATACTCTCCAACAAGATTTCATGTTACATGCCTGGTAACCTTCCTAATCATAGAACGAGCTCAATTGTCATCTTGGTCTATACGGTTCCCACGCCTCTCAGAATAGAAACATCTGGTGATAGGTTGCAGGCAGACTGACCCATAACTTCTATCCTGTTGTTATGGTTGATTAAGAGTAGTTTAGACATGAAACACCGTCGAATAATGGCAGTTTCTGTCACCCAAGACCAGTTTTATTCCATGCCAAACCGAATAAGCAGCATTTTAGCAAACAAAGGTGAAAATTTCTATTAATTTCGAACTTAAGTAAAGATTTAAATTATTTGCCAATACAATCCTTTTCCATTATTCCATACTGTTTACATAATATAAATACATTTTTCATTTGCTTTTCTTCATGGTGTTGCAATTTTAACAGGCAGAAGTATATAATTACCTACTAAATATTCTTAATGTATGTAACATAAAAATAATTAATTAGTATATTAACGCTTAACTCCACATTTTAAAAACAATATTAAATCATTTTTTTTAAAAAAACCCTGTTTAGACACTACATTAGTCAAAGAAAGGTGCTTAAAATATAAATTTTATGACTTTGTCTTCAATAACTCTATAGTTCAATATTTTTTTGAGGAAATTATTAAAAATTAAAAAATATTTTAAGAAAACTAATTTTCTTTTCATGAAATGTTATGTTTAATATTTCTTGAAGATATTAGGAAAGAAGTATTCTTAAATACCTGCTCTATAAAAGAAGTTTAATAAGCAGGAATTTTTTTGTGATGAATTAAATGTTGCAAAATACATCTTTTTTTTTTAATTTATATGAAGGTTCATAAATGAAAATATATTAAACGATGTTTGATTAATCAAAATATATGTTAATTAACTTATATATTTTATGATAACTATTAATCAGATTTCAAATGTACAAGACTACGTTAAAAAAATATTATTAAACATACATTGTTTATGAATTTGCCAGAAGAAATTTTGATTTTAAAATTATCTTTTAAAAAGTTCATTTACAATAATAGCAATAATTAAAATTTGTGGTTTAATTTTATATTTATTTTGATAATATACTTTGAAGTTTTTAATTTTGTAACTAAAATTAAAGCATAAAATGCATTAAAAGGGCTTCTTAAGTATTTTAAATTTTCACGCTTTTTCAAAATCCATTTCTTAATAATATTCAATAGTTTCAGTGAAGAATATTCTCTTGTCTTTTGAGGTTTTGTGTCATTAAGATAAAAAAATTTTAAAGAACACTATAATTTTTTTTTCCTTTTTCACTCATTATAAGAAAATTTAAATGTATAATTTAAATTTACTTTAATTGCTCTTAATTGTGAGAAGTGTATATAAAATGACAATTCAAAAATATCTTCAACTCATTTTTCATACAATTAGTGAGACTTATTTTGTTTCATGTTAAAATCGACAAGGAGTTTCACAATTAAATTTTATATGCTTAATTATTTCAAATTAGAGTATTTGGTTTAAAATCAATACTTGAATATCATAAAGCCAGAAAAATAAGGAGCATAGTAATTGATGACTATACGCTCTTTTCAAAATTTATGTAATTAAAAATCCCAAAGGGTAAAAATAGTTATTTTAATTGAGATAGTTATAATTATATATTGTTTATACCTTTTTACCGTTATTTTATTTTAGAAAATATTTTGCATGCATAAAATGTCATATTAGTATATTTAAGCTATGCCTGTCAAATGCAATATAGTATGCATATATTGTATTTGAATTGCATGTTCAATTTTCTTGTATTTATAACCAAGTCTATTTAATATTCGAGTCATACTTTTAACTTAACGGAATCAATTTTCTAGAAAATTTTTTATTTTTCCACTTTATCTTCAGTACCATTTTAAGTGATACATTTTGTACAAAATTACATAAATATCTAATGGCAATATAAAGATATCTCTTATTAATTAATTTTTGATAGTGTTTAAAATTTTACTATAATCTTTATTATTTTAATATATTGTTATCTAAATTTACATACATTTTTTAAGCAAATTTTCTCTTAAATTTATTTAAAGAGTAAAAGGTTCATACATAATTTAATATTTTTTTATTATTTGATATGTCTGTCTTAGAAATTTTATACATTTAAAAATTTTTAATTTGTAGCCAATGCATAAAACAAAGAAATAGAATTAGAAATTACAAGTATTAGGTATCACTTGTTCCTAACATAACTTAAAATATTCGTAATATATTATAAAAATAAAAAATATAGAGATTCGTAATATATTATAAAAATAAAAAATAGAGAGTTTTATTAAATATTTTATTTCTTATTAAAATAAAATATTTAATAAAACTCTCTATTACTTGTAATATAGTTATATGAAAAATGTAAAAAATATATATTCTCTCCAAAGTATATATATATATATATATATATATATATATATATATATATATATATATATATATATATATAAGTATTTTGAATAATTTTTTTTCTAGTGCCTGATTGATCTTTAGGTTATACCGATTTGGCTCTAGAATGGGGTAATTTCAATAATGAATATTTTCAAATTATGGAAACAGCTTCTTATTATGAAGGAAATAATTAACCGAGCTGGCAGCCGAATGTTTAGCGCTGTTGACTTCGGTTCAACAGTTCGTGAGTTCGAATCCCACCTTGGCCATGGGTGTATATAGTGGTTCGGAATACACTTTAAACCGTAGGTCCCGGTCTAATTAGTCCTCGTGTGCAAGAAATGACCGTTTTGAGCGAGGAACAAATCAAACCGAAGAAAATAATTGAAAATGAGAGTACCAATTTTTAAATATTTTTCTGCACTAGAATTTCAAATATGTGAATTTGAAATTTGAAAGCTCAAAAAATTTATAAAGAGGGTAAAATAATTTGAAAGTCACGTAGTAGGAGTGTGATTTACAGAAATCAAAACGTATATAAAAGGATATCTTCAGCATCCCTCGACATTAAAAAAATACTTTTATTTAATACAGAATAATAAATTCAAAATATAAATGTATATATTTGGAAAAAATGAGGAAATCCTTTCCATTTTAATTCTTTAAATTTTCCATCTGTTATTCGAAGTATAAAATTTGAAAAAAATTAATTTAAAATGGAAGGCATTTATTTTCAGAAGACATATAGAATATTCGAATAAAATCTATCCAATTAGGTTCTTTAATTTTTTTACTTCTAATTTAATATGATACTGAGATATGTTAACAATTACTGTCATTACTAAATTAATCCCTATCTTTCTAAGTGACTTGGTAGCGCTCTTGCCTTCGGTTCAACAGTTCGTGGATTCAAATCCCACCTTGGACCCTTGGACATGGATGTCTGTAGTGGTTCGGAATCCACTTTAAACCGTAGGTCCCGCTCTAATTAGCCCTCGTGTGCAAAAAAATTACCGTTGAGCGTGACAAACAAACCAAACCAAACTTTCTAAGTGACTGTCCTTCCTTTAAACTTATGCATTCATGCGTGAACTCAACGTGTGTTTACAGATAGGTATGTACATACTTAGCGGTGCAGGTGAATACTGGACTGTACTTCAAGATTGATGGGTTTGTAATATTCAACCATCACCAAACACCTCGTAATTTTTGAATCATGGTCAGGTGATGAGGCCACACCTAAGCTTTCACTCTCCTCTCCACATTTACACAACACCAGTGGAAGTACTTTAATCATCACAGGTCAACATGAACACGTTCTCAACCCATGGAGCTCCAGCAACCTATTGAGGGTGAATGTGGTCACCCTCCCAATCACTACCCGTGGCAAATGATGCTTCACTTTGCTGATCTCAACGGAAACCGAACTGAATCTGTTGGGCCGCTGGTGCTTCTATATAGGCATATATAGATAGATTAATAAAAAGCCATAAATTTTAATTTCCTTTCAGTGGATTAATCATTTTCACTGGCTATTATCAAATCTAATAGATTGTCTAATAAATAGTGGAGTTTGTCATTTTAATCTAATCTGTATCTTGCATTTGAAGGCTTCTCAAGAAGTGCAGCTTCAAAAAGCAATAGAAGAGGCATACAGAAAACCCAAACATCCTTAATATCGAACGTTGATAATTAAAATAAAAAGTTATAATCCTGTTTAATATAAGAAGATTTAGTAATAATTAAACTATTTGTTTATTTTTTGCAAAATTCAAGCATTTTTTGGTCCCTATCATCATTTTCAAAATCAATTTTTTGTGAAATCTGTCCATTTGATAATCTTAATGTACGAAGTTGTAAATTTTTTAATATTAAAGGTAGAGCCTTAAACTTTCATTACTATTTTTATCAAGCAAGTTACTAATATTCCATAATATTATAATATTAATATGTTACGGATTTGATTGCTCACACATTTAAATTACAGTACTTAAAAACCAGAAAAATGTTTTCTTAATCAAAATATTTATGTATTCATAATTTTACAAATAAATGCTTAAGAATTCCAGTTTCAATTAAGATTTAAGTTGTTTGCTATTTATTTCATCTTTATGAAATCTCTTTTCTGAAAATCATTATTTTTTGCAAATAAATACAAAAACATTCAGAAATAACTCTAAGCATACGAACAAAATATATTTGGAGCGTAAAAGCTTAAAAGGAAAATCTTGTTGGTTGAATTTTTCGAAGGAAATATATACAACTAATATACTTTTTACTATAAAATTGTAATGCCGACAGAGATATATTACTTTCAAAAGAAATTCCAGTAAATTTGTTTCTTGAAATCGCTTAAAATGAGATTACTACAACATACACTGGTGTGCTAGTAAAATATTTATATTCTTGTGTATATTAGAATCTGTAATATTTTATATTATCCATAATTTTAAGCTTGATTTACATATCATTTTATAAAAAAATAACAATTTTTAGAAAGTACTATTAACACACAGTATAATTATATACTAAATAAACAATTTAATTTTATAAAACTTTGAATATATTTATATATTAGTAAATATTATATTAAGATACTTATAAATAATAGATACCAATAAATTTTTTCTATATATTTAGTAATTACTATACGTGTAATAATTCCCAAATATATATTGTTACAAATTTATAAATAATTATTGTATATGTCCTAAAATATCTCAGAAAGATCGGAAATGCTCACATTTTGGGCAAAAATTGCGGTATTTGGACGTGTTATACGTTGAACGCGGGTTTTCTAACGATTTGGTGACTTGGCGATGTTTTGGCGAGAAAACTTGACGAGTTGGCAACATTGTTGGCGACTTGGCGAGAAATGGATATTTTTGGAAACATCCATCACCTAAGCTCTAGGACCAATATTTAGCGAGATAGCCTAGAAGCTTCCAGAACCTTGTCGAAATTAGTAGATTTCTCCACCAAGTCATGTATAAATACCGCAGCCCAACATAGTTAGGCAGGTTTTGTATAGACAGTCAGTGAGCGAAGACGATTAGTCGTGACTGCTAGTTTAGAGAAGCTGTTCTCTGCCTGAGGTATTTGAGACCTGCGATTGGAAGCTGTTACTTAGTGTATCCGACGAATTGTAGCTGTATAATTGTGATTATTACAGCTGGTATTTCTAGTGGAATTTTTACAAATAAAAGTCTTTTGTTCATCGAGTAGTTGCTTTCTTCAACTCTCAATCCACACGAACCCCAAAGCTCGGTACAACTGGTGTCAGAAGTGGGGTTGAAGAGTTGATGCAGCGTGTCACAAGAAAAATGGGTATGGATTTAATGAAAAGTCTTCTCGAAAAATTAACGGAGCAGATGGCTAAGATGAAAGTTGGACAAGAAGAGATGAAAGCTGGACAAGAAGAGATGAAGGAGGAGATGAAAGCTGGACAAGAAGAGATGAAAGAGGAGATGAAAGCTGGACAAGAAGGGATTAAAATCGAGATGACGAAAGAGATAAAATCTGGCCAGGAGGAGCTTAAAAATTAAGTTAAGAAGGACATCGTAAGTGTTAAAGAAGAATTCGCCAACATCATTCAGGAGAAGATGAATGCAATGGAAGTTAAGGTAACTTCAGTTGAAACTAAGGTTTTGGAGATCGAAGAAAACGTTGAAGAAGCCTTAGACAATATGAATAAGGAGATTGAAAGCTTGAAGAAACAGATGTCAAACAGACATGAAGAACCCAATGTGGCAGTTATGCCTTTCCTGGCCACGATTAAACTCTCAACATTCGATGGAAAATCATCATGGCAGGTATACAAGACCCAGTTTATGATGGTTGTGGAAGCTAATGGATGGAATCCCCGGGCCCAAGCTTTTCACCTGGCGGCTTCTTTAAGAGGAGACGCGGCCGATATCCTCGAGACGCTTCCGGAAGAGCAAAGGCACGATTTCCAAGCCCTATTGAGTGCACTTGAGCTGCGGTTTGGAGAAAAATGCAATAAAGAATATAGCAGATTACAGTTAAAATCCCGCTATCAGAAAGCGGGCGAAAGTCTCCAAGAATTGGCTGCCGATATTCAGCGACTTTCCCATTTAGCATTTTCGGACTGCCCAGCTGAGACACATCAAGATCTGGCTCTCCATCACTTCATCGATAGTGTGCGGGATCCGGAGATTCAGAAAGCACTTAGACTCGCCGATGTCAAAGATATCGGATCTGCTCTAGTCTACTCACCTAAGATAGAGGCTGCCCAGCAGGCCGCGCGTAAAGACCGGCACTCAATCAGAGCCGTCTGTACTACTGATACACACTATGATTTAAGAAAAGAAATTGAAGATCTGCAGCGAAAATTCCGTAGCTTAGAACTTGGTAAAGGTGGCAGAAACACGAAAATTCAGTGTTGGACTTGCGTACAGTCGGACACGTCCGTAGAGACTGCCCGAAACCAAAAGATGGTGGAAATGATCTTCCACCACAGCATGGAAACTAATATGTGGCCATCTCGCGGGGCGGAGATGTCCAATGAGTCAGGAGCTCCATTTTAAATTGTTTCACATTTCTTCCGTAAGTGGCGGAGACAACGGACTTTTCGTTATGGGACATGTCAACGAAGTTCCCTGCAGAATGATAATTGATACTGGAGCCAACGTAACCATCACTAAGACAGATCTGGCTCGCAAACTTGGTGAGAAACTCATCTGGACGCCGCCCTGCATTACCCTCCAAACTGTGACTGGTGATACGATTAAAGTGCATGGAAAAGTCAATCTAAATATTGCATTTGGTAATGCCGTGTACCATCATATGGCATATGTCGCTGATATAAATGACCAATTTATACTCGGATTGGATTTCCTCAAAGAAAACCATTTCAAGTTAGATTTTAAAAATAACGAACTACACTCGTGTTCTGAAGACATAGTGATTTTTAAGACGAAATATTCATATATTAAAACAGTCCATCATATAACTGCAAAGAGTGAAACAACATTACCACCAAGAACTGAGATGATAGTTTCCGGAGCTCTTTCAGAAGATAATAATTTTCACTATGGATTGATTGAATATCCAGATTCTGACAATAGCGTTAAAGGAGTACTAGTGGCTTCTTCACTCGTCGACCTTTCACGGAATGCAATCCCGGTAAGAGTTGCTAATCTAAGCGATAAGGCAAAACTAATAAAAGAAGGAGAAGTGCTGGCGACTTGTACTCCAGTGACTTGTATTAACAGAAATTGTCAAGCCACACTATCTGAGCCTCCTGACACTCTAATTAATGAACTCCTTCAGAATGCAGAGTTAGATGATAAACAGAGGAATGCTGCAAGAAATCTATTATTAGAATTCGGAGATCTCTTTTCCAAGAAATCAGATGGTGTTGGGTGAACCAAAATAACGCAGCACCGAATAGATACAGGAAATCATCCACCCATTAAACAACATCCGAGAAGACTACCATTCGCTAAGCATGAAGAGGTGGATAATCTTCTGATGGAAATGCAACAGAATGACATTATTGAGTCATCAGAGAGTCCTTAGGCTTCACCTATTGTTTTGGTTCGGAAGAAAGATGGTTCTACCCGATTCTGCGTTGACTATCGTCGATTAAACAACATCACTAAAAAAGATAGTTACCCTATTCCTAGGATTGACGATACACTTGATGCTTTATCTGGAAATCAATGGTTTTCGACTTTGGATCTCAAGAGTGGTTACTGGCAAGTAGAAATACATCCTGAGGATCGGGAAAAGACTGCGTTCACCACAGGACAAGGACTTTGGCAGTTCAAGGTTATGCCATTTGGGCTTTGCAATGCACCTGCAACGTTTGAACGCCTGATGGAGACAGTATTACGAGGACTTTCCTACGAAGCCTGTTTTATTATCATTGTAGGGCGCACATTCGAAGACCATCTAAGAAACATCCGAAAGGTGCTGGAAAAATTAAAAATGGCCTAACTGAAGCTGAATCCTTGCAAATGTAATTTATTTCGACGTGAAGTAAGCTATCTAGGACACATTATCTCTGCTGAAGGTGTAAGAACAGATCCTGAAAAGATTTCTGCAGTTAAGGACTGGAGTCGTCCAGAAGATGTCCACCAATTAAGAAGTTTTCTTGGACTATGTATGTATTACAGGAAATTTGTTAAGGGTTTTTCAAGTATTGCCAGACCACTTCACAAGTTGACAGAAGTTAAACAGAGATTTCTATGTACAGATGAATGTGAGAAAGCTTTTAAACAACTGAAGGAGGCGTTGACATCTTCGCCCGTTCTTGCATATCCCCAGCCCGGAAAATTATTCATTTTAGACACAGATGCCAGCAACAAAAATATAGGAGCTGTTTTATCGCAGGAGATAGATGATAAAGAATATGTCATTGCTTATTGGAGTAAATGTTTGTTGAAATCGGAGCGAAATTATTGTATAACCAGGAAGGAATTGCTAGCAATCGTTAAAGCCATAGAACATTTCCACCATTATCTCTATGGAAGAAAGTTCTTGCTTCGGACAGATCACGCATCCTTAACCTGACTTTTAAATTTTAAAAATCCAGAAAGACAGGTAGCCAGATGGATTCAACGAATCCAGGAGTTTTATTTCGAAATACGTCATCGCAAAGGCACTCTTCATGGAAATGCTGACGCTTTATCAAGGAGACCGTGTAATGGAAGCTGCCGATATTGTTCTAGAGTAGAGAAGAACTATCAATTAGTAAATTCTTCGGTACGCCAAGTTACTGTTTCACCGTCATCGAAACCAGACCCATGGAGTGATGAAGGACTTAGAGAAGCCCAAAAAGAAGACCCCGATAAAAATCCAATTTTTGAATTAAAAGAATCTTCCAGTATGGGACCAAGTTGGCAGGACATCTCCACCTACAGTCCTGCTACTAAACAATATTGGGCTCTTTGGGACTCACTCCATATTAGAAATGGCGTGTTATACAGGAAATGGGAGTCCGATGATGGACGTAATTTCAAATGGCAGCTTGTTCTTCCAAAATCAAGAATTTCTGATGTTTTGAAAGAATTGCACAGTAGCTCAACTGGTGGTCACTTCGGAGTAATGAAGACTCTACAGAAAGTTCGAGAACGCTTCTATTGGAGCAAAACTAGACAAGATGTAGAGAAATGGTGCCAATCTTGTGATGACTGTGCGGCACGTAAGGGACCAAAGAAACGTAGCCGAGGAAGGTTGCAGCGGTATAATGTAGGAGCACCTTTTAAGCGGATAGCATTGGACATTTTGGGTCCTTTACCATGATCTTCAAATGGCAACAAATACATCCTAGTTGTCATGGATTACTTTACTAAGTGGCCTGAAGCATTTTCAATCCCTGATCAAGAAGCGACTACAGTAGCCGAGGTTCTAGTGCAACAATGGGTTTCCAGATTCGGCGCACCCTTACAAATTCATTCAGATCAAGGGACAGATTTCACCTCTGCTGTGTTTAAAGGAATGTGTCAAATTCTCGGAATAGACAAGACGCAGACCACGCCATTACACCCGCAATCAGACGGCATGGTAGAGAGCTTTAACCGTACCATCTTAAATAATCTCTCACTTATGGTTTCCAGAAATCAGCAAGATTAGGATTTGAAGCTACCGCTGTTTCTGCTTGCATATCACAGTGATGTCCATGAGACTACCGGATACACCCCATCACAAATGCTCTTCGGTCGCGAACTTCGTCTCCCTTGTGATCTTCAGTTTGGTCGTCCACCGGATACATCTTCATTGCCAGAGGAATACCTTCGAAACCTTCAGGCACGTCTTGAAGATATCCATAACTTTGCTTGTGACCGAATCAACCTGACGACCGAAAGAATGAAGACAATGTATGACACAAGAGCGACAGGACATGGATTTCAGGAAGGTGATAAAGTTTGGTTGTGGAACCCGATTCGACGTAAAGGACTTTCTCCAAAGTTGCAAGCCAACTGGGAAGGTCCCTACACAGTCCTAAAAAGACTGAATGACGTCGTGGTTCGTATAAGGAAATAATATTCTTAAAAACCAAAGGTAGTACATTATGATAGATTAGCTCCTTATCGTAATGTAAAGTAAAAATTAGTATACCGTCCTTAGTATATTAAATTAGTATGTCCGTTTGTAAATAGTATAGATAATTTTAATATTTTCTATTTTTTTTTGTATTTTTAATTGTTTGTGTATGTAATGTGTTCTGTATCCTCTTGAAATGTAAATTCTTTTATATTAAATTTGGCCTCCTATCAGGGGATTGTACTGCCCGGGACGTGCAGTCCTTGAGAGGGGGGCAATGTTACAAATTTATAATTATTGTATATATCCTAAAATATCTCAGACAGATCGGAAATGCTCACATTTTGGGCAAAAATTGTGGTATTTGGACGTGTTATACGTTAAAAGCGGGTTTTCTAACGATTTGGTGACTTGGCGATGTTTTGGCGAGAAAACTTGGCGAGTTGGCGAGAAATGGATATTTCTGGAAACATTCATCACCTAAGCTCTAGGATCAATATTTAGCGAGATAGCCTAGAAGCTTCCAGAACCTTGGCGAAATTAGTAGATTTCTCCGCCAAGTCAGGTATAAATACCGCAGCCCAACATAGTTAGGCAGGTTTTGTATAGACAGTCAGTGAGTGAAGACGATTAGCCGTGACTTCTAGTTTAGAGAAGCTGTTCTCTGCCTGAGGTATTTGAGACCTGCGATTGGAAGATGTTAGTTATTGTATCCGACGAATTGTAGCTCTATAATTGTGATTATTACAGCTGGTATTTCTAGTGGAATTTTTTTACGAATAAAAGTCTTTTGTTCATCGAGTAGTTGCTTTCTTCAACTCTCAATCCACACGAACCCCGAAGCTCGGTACAATATTAACTAATATAAATTAATGAAATTATCTTTATGCAAAAAATATATTTAATATATATTTCTAATTTTATAAAATAAAATTTATTTATAACTTTAAGTTTTGCATTAAAATTTACGATAATATCGAAGAAATAATAAATTATAAAATAAACCATATCAAATTTTTCTATCAATTTGTAGTTTGTTGAAGTCATACATATAGCTATGCATACATATAGTTTATTTTATTTATGTATTTTAAATACTTACCAAATTTTTAGTAAAATAAACAAAGATTTTATGTGTTTTCCCAAAGATTAACCCTTAGTTATAACACATTAATTTTATTCATGTTAAAACTATGATAATATTTAATAGTTTTGATCAACAAATTTAAAAAATATAAAAAAATATTTTATATTTTCCAAACTATAAAATGAATTGAAATAACATGCATTGGTCAATTAATAAGCACTGATTCAAAATTATATATATATATATAGCGTAGATTGCTCTGCACTGAAAATGCAAAAATGCAAAACCAAGAAGAAGATGCCAAAAAGTGGCGAAACCCGGCAAACAGAGAGAGACAGCAACGAGCAATAACTGATCTGTATTTCGAAATGATACACATAATACAGAGCGAGAGCAGGGTCACTTCAATAGGTTGTGGGACCACCATAGACGGTGATACACAAAGTAACTCGTCTCGGAACAGAGTCAATGAGAGACCAAATGGCACCCTGTCCCATCCCTGGCAACCATTTGAGAAAGTGAATCTTCTGAAGGAAGTAGTGGCAGGTTTTGCAAATGGCATCCAATCGTATCCCTAACATGCTCGATTGGTAAGAAATCTAGTGAGCACGGTGGCCAAGGAAGCAGCTTGCAGGGCATGTTGGCTGATGCCATCAATGTGCGGGCGGGCATTATCCTGAAGGTCGATGGGAAGTGTCAACGACTGTAGCACATCGCCCATGTAACGTTGGGTTGTGCCTTTAATACGAATTATAGGTGACCTGGAAAGGCACGCAAACCAAGATGCCACTTTTCTACGCGGTGGGGCTTTCCACAATTGGTGAGGTATTGGAGCTGTCTCTACGTCACTACCACAATCGTACGTGGTGACTATCACTGAAGAAACAAAACCATGACTCATCTGAGAAGACTATCCCGTGCCGTCGTCCACGTCTCTCTAACTCAGCACCATTCCAGACGTTGGCGTCTATACTATGGGGTCAACAACAGCCTTCTTAAAGGAAGCCATGAGCACAGGCCACTAGCAACCAATTGTCGGTAAATGGTGCTTGATAGCGCAGCATTTAGAGTGTTTTGCATATGCTGCCGAATTCCGGCAGGTGTGTTTTGTGGCACCACCTCACGTTGTATGTTTCATCTATACGATTTGACGTCACATTGGCTGCATCGACACCCCACAAACGTTCTTTAGTTCCTTGTTCCAACAACTTTTCACCCAGCCGGTGCAATGTGGGAGCGTCCACATGTTTGTCAGCTGCGATTTGCCATAAGAACCAATTTGCCTTCTCAGTCAAATCTTCATGCCAAAGCCTATTGTAATATCGGCTGTCTGCTGGAACTGATTACTTCGATGACAGCCTTTCATTTTCTCTGTAGTTAAAGTTCTCCTTTACGAAAAAACAAATATATATATATATATATATATATATATATATATATATATATATATATTTGTGGTAAATAAAGTATAACCATTTAAAGAATGAATTAATGACTAAAATGACTTTTGATGTATAAACCATTTTAAATTTAATATTAAGTCATTTTTCAATAAATGGAAAAAAAAAATTTTCAAAATATGAATTTCAAAAGAGGATAACTTTAATAAAATAGAAAGCAACGATGAAATTTATTTTTCATTTGCAGAACCAAATATTTAGAGTAGAATTTGCTAAAGTATGAGATCATTATTAACTATAAGTAAGCTAATAAGAAATTATTAAAATAAAAGATTTACTAACTCAATAATTACTCTAAAAAGTTTACCAAAATAAGAGATGTATTACTCAATATACTTTAAGATGCGTTCCTTTTTGGAAAACTATGTCGATTTTACTTATTTCAGCAAATCTATAAGATTTAAAATCTATAAAAGATCGGACAGAAACAAATTACATTTATTTTCATTTCACACCCCGTTCGGAGAAAACTTCATTGTACAAGGGACTCGAGGAGTTGAATTCGGAAAACGAATGCATCCAAACCTTAACCAAATATCGTGTTTTATTTGAAGATTTACGCCTAACGTACCTGAAAAGAACTGGCAACAAAACACTTCGCGCTGAATTTCAGAAATTTGGTTTTAAGTCTGCAACCGTATCTACTCGAAAGTAAGGGTAAGGAATACATTTTCCTAGTAATGCGCTTCGACGTTCTTTACACACAACGAAAAACGAATAAATATTGTTTCTTTTTTCTCTCTTCGCGAGAGTGCAGGCTGTAGCTCCTCGAGCACAGAATTGAATTGCCATCTCTTGGTGCATTTTCCAATCATGTTGAGATTGAATTCCCTTCCACCACTAGTTTCTGCGTATTTACATAGGAATACTTCGAAATTTGTTTAGGATTTCGTGGTTGAAGTTTCTAGATGCAAAGGTTGCTTCCTTGTACTTCAACTATCTTTGGGATTTGGTGTGTGAATGGAATATTTCAACAGCAGACAACGCGTTTAGCTGTATTCACTTGGACTAAAGTAAATTTAAATAATTTGGAATAATTAATTTGCTACTTTCTTCAATTTGCGTCTTTAATTCATGTTGATTCTAATGTCTGCGTAATGCTTACTTTTACAAATCTCTTTTGATGTTTAGTTATATATCTGTAATTTTCGTTTTTTAATTTTGTTTTTTTGATTACTAATGCATTTCACATTCCTTTCTGTTTTTCTGTTGCCCTAAAGCCAAATGACTGTTATGGGATCTGTAAATTGCTCTTTGATACATATATATATATGTATATATATATATATATATATATATATATATATATATATATATATATATATATATATATATATATATATATATATATATATATATATATATATATATATATATATATATATATATATATATATATCAAAGAGCAATTTACAGATCCAATAACAGTCATTTGGTTTTAGGGCAACAGAAAAACAGAAAGGAATGTGAAATGCATACTAACACACACACACACACATATATATATATATATATTTATTTATTTATTAATTTATGTTGTATCCAATTTAAAATTTAAGAGTCAAAGTTAAATACAGTTGCACCATATAAGCATATTAGTATGTGTATGTGTAGGAGTATATAATATTTTTAACTCAAAATTTTTTTAGTTTACCATTTTAAAATTTCATGATAGACAATACACTTTAATTTAATTCGCCTATCTTTTATTATAAAGCCAGTGAAAGTAGATTTTTATGTATATTTTAAAGAATAATTCATAATTAAAATAATATTATATTGTCATTATATATATATATATATAAATTACTGACATAATATTGCAAAAAATTCAAAATTTTTGTATATGCACAGACACATGTATATGTATAAATTGATTACCATATTAAATCCATTCTAGTCCACACAAGTTTTTTATTGCTTTATTACTATTAGCATATTAATTTTCTCTTTTTTTATCAATATAAGTAATATTTTTCTAAGGCAAAACTTTAATTGAAGTTTTCATCAATATCATCGCATATTAGAGATTATATCATAAATTTTAAAACAGTATATATCTTTAAATATTAACATAAATACAGTGTAAACAATAGTTTCTAGGTCAACTGTTAGCTAAAATGTATATAATGCATCACAAAAAAGTATTAAAGATTATTTGATAAATAACTCAAATAATCAATAATTTCATTTTTTGAAAAGTAGATTATTATAATCAAATAATTTTAGAAAAATTCATGTAATAGTTTTCTATATTTTAATGGAATATCACACATCTGGTAAAAAGAAAATATTCAAAATTACAGAATACAATTTAAAAAATATATAACTTCCTGTATAAATATCAGAAAATATATTTGTGAGTTAAAATCATTTTAATTAACATGGAAATTCCGAAACACACACAAATAATGCAAGATAGAAGCACTAGGAATTAAGATAAAAGATTATAAGCCAATCGATTTTCTCAACAATTCAGGACATCTCTTTCAATCTGTCAGCGGTGGCGAATTCTAGTGAATCAACCTAAGCATGCAGCTCTAATCTATTCTCAATCACGGTGCCAGTCTTGTCTTTAAACATGGTCCGCTTCGCCTGTAGGCCCATTGTTATATTGCTGGGATAAGAATACATAAGAATGAATGGTTGTACTATATGTGAAAGGATTATGTGCTGGAAATGTAATAAATGCATCGCGAAATGGTTGCGTCAGGAATTTGAGTTTATCAGACTGAAACTCCATTCCGTTGGCATTCAAATGTTGAAGTATTATATCAATTGATGAGGAATGGAATGTATAATAGGGTCCATGAATATAGAGATGTATAACAAACTCAATTTCGAGATTCAGGTTCCTGACAACTGTTGGGTTGCATCTATTTCGTATAATGGATTGTATTGTTAGGATTAAATTCAGTTGTGTAGCTTTTTCCAATGTACACGTAAAAGAAGTGATAATGCAATATACAAGCTAAACTTGCAGATGAGAAATATAGAGTTTCATTAAATATATGCATTAATTATGTGTTATATCTATCTATCTATCTATCTATCTATCTATCTATCTATCTATCTATATATATATATATATATATATATATATATATATATATATATATATATATATATATATATATATATATATATATATATATATATATATATATATATATATATATATATATATATTATAAAGTAAAGTGTATATACATATAATGTGTGTTTTATGTTTGTATATATATTGTATATAGAGCTTGGTGTGTGAACAAGAGATAGAAAATCTTATTAATTTTGAATTATAATATTTCAATTTTCGTTTCCAACCACATTTCGTAAGTGTACTGGGAATATCTATTATAAGATAAATTATACAATCTCATACACTGGGGTGGAGCACGAAATATTTTGAAAGAACGCAATCACCCAGAATTGACGAGATTTCTTAAAAGAAGTAAACGTGAAACCTTCGATAAAATTGCTGCCTATTTTTAAGTTGGATCATCAAATAGTCTCAGTCTTTATTGTTACAAGTTATTCAGAAGATCTTTATTGATAACATTTCGAATAAAAAGGCCTACACCTATAGCTTTGTTGATCCTAATAAACAAAGTTCTACACTTTATTAGATCGCCAAAATCACAATTGTAGTGTGGATGACTGAAGACACAAAACACTTTGTATAGCCTGGAAATTTCGTTTATATTCGCATCAGGATGTTGAATGTATGTAGATAGATGAAGCTTGATGAATATATCGATTCGTTGCTGTTATTTTTACTTGTGGCATTTGGACAAGCCAAGTTTGTTATGCTGTCGGTTACGATAATCAAAGTCAGAAACACAAGTTTTTCGTTTAACCAAAGTACCATGAAGGTGAATGTACAACTTTGCTCTTAACTCCAACGACAGATGGCACCACCAGAAGATATACTCCCTCAATTTTGACGTTGGACAGGAGGGGATGAAAACTTTCTCCAGACCATTAGAGTCGTGGTAACTACTCAACGACTGACCACAAGGCTTTCTATTCCACAAATGAATCGAGCACGTATATCGCATGCACTCGGTGGGTCTTTGGTGGCATTGAGAGTCGAACCCCACTTCCAGACGGAAGGCCTATGCCCTAACTCCTAGATTACCATAGCCCATATATAGATTCTACATGCCAATAGGTGGCTATTAAAGTTGATAGAGTCTCACTGATGGTATTGTCCCGACTTAGTCTTGGGTCCCGAGAGAAAGACTTCTTTTGGGGTCCCCTCTGGTTTACAACCACAAATCTTTTTACTCTATATGGAAAACGATTATACTCAACTGACAACGTAAGATCTATTTGATTTGGATGTCCCTCTGATGAGATGTCTCATACTCAAAATTTGACTCGGGGCAGGTCTCGAGACAAAAGCCCAGTATGGCCTACCTTAGTCAAACTTTGAAACGTGTGAAGCTAAAGTGGCATGGATACTTAACACTTTTAGAGATAGATCCCTTAAATTCTGGTTTGTTAGTTCCCAGTTTGATCACCTACACTCATGTCTGTCAAACAGCGTATAGTCAAAAAGACGTAGACAATTTTACCTCCACACATTGAGATTTGCTTCTGAATAGTTTCCTAATTTTAAATGCTGTCATTGGTCCTTTAAATACTTAGACAAGAACTCTATCATTCATATTTATTATCGCTTTTAATGTGCCATTCAGTATTATTTAGAATTCTTAAGGATTTATTTAGGACTCGTCAAGATTCATAGTATAAGATATCACCAGGGTACCTTCAAATACTAGTTGAGTCCTTGCCTCTTTGTGTTACATAAACTTTAGTATTTTTCTAGGTTCGCATTATCATTATACAATTGTGTAATATATATATATATATTGTTATCCTAATAAAAGTACACTCCACAAAGAATCTTTAAAGATGTGAGTAAAAGATATCCAAAATAAAAAGAGTAAATTGCATTATATGTTCTTAAGTAATTTTATAAAATTAAACGCAAAGAAAGTATTTTGTCATTTTTTTAGATAATATAAAGATTGTGATTAAATCAATTTATTTGGTATAACAAAGAATATGAAAAAGTAAACATTATATTCTCTTACAGTTTAATAATTCCTTTATTGTTCTTTATTTAATTTTTATATGTAGATTTCAGGTACGGATAGTCTTTGAATGAAAAATATTACCTGTTTCTGTTACTACAGGGCTTAAATGCAATGAATCGAATCAGTTATCTTATCATTAATAAATGATAATCAATTAATTATTTCTCAAAGTAATCGGTTCTTTGGGACGTTTTGGGAGAAGGTAATCATTTTTTATTATGTAAGGCAATAAGTTTGATACTCAACTTTGCAGACCCATATCATTATGGGTCCTATTTAGGTATAGAGTATCATATTTTTACGTGAGGGTTGTGTAGAAATTAGAAGTACAAGATGACAGCTCAGACATCGACTGCATCATTTGAAGGTAATTTAAAACTAGAAGAGTTTGTTTCAGTATTAGTCTTAGTGTATTTACTGAAATGTGCAACAAAAAACATAAAGCAACAATTCAATATAAATAAACATAATTAGGCAATCTATTTTCAGTTATATAAGAAATAAATTTTGTAAAGAAATTTGGAACTGTATTATAATTTTACATTTTGAATCTTATAATTTATAATTTTTACTGAATTCTAAATTTTGTAAATTATTTTTTATAACGATATTTGCTTTAAAAAAATATTTTTTCACAAGAGACCTTTATGTTTAAGATTGATTCGACAAACACAACAAACATAAATTTTAATCCTAGATTTTGAGCAAATAATTCACGAAGAGGAATAAATTACATTGTAGTTATAAGAAAATATTAGATTATAACAATAAGATGTCCTACTTGTGAAAGTAATAAAGGATTATCCACATTTAAAAAGAGGCTTAATTAGAATTAATTTAGAATCTAGAATACACCTTTATGTCAATGTTAATGCTATGCTTTGTAATTTCTAATTAAGACCAAATAGAATGTTAAAAACGAAGCTACTAACCTCTTCTTCAAACATCTAATCCACCGAAATGCAGAAATATTACATACATGTTAATTAATTATAAGATGTTTCATATATAAAAATGCATAAAAGTCATTTTAGGAATTATTAGAAGAAGTCTTATTAAACATTGCATTTTTAAAAATTTACAAATATAAAATATATCTATCCTAGACAAGTGACAACTTATTTTAAGCTTCCTTGCCATTGTTTCTAAAAGAACTGAGTATTATTCCTTTTCCAAAAGTCACTTTTAGAAATGCATCAAAAGCAGCTTACTCTTCAAAATTCTCGGCTATAAAATCCAATGGAATGTCACAGTTTCTTGTAAATAAACTCTTTAAGTTTGAGGACTTTGGAGGGACAAAACAAAAAACCCGCGACTTGAGAAATATAAATGTCAAGTCCCTCTGCTCAAGCGCTCAGACAGGAAAATCTCTACTCCGAGGGAAAAGTAGGAAAGAATTCTTCAGAGGCATCATTAACTGCAGGCGCTAGACTTTGTCGTTCGGAATTTCGGAAGTGCTGTAATATATGTCCTGGTGTGACTGTGTCCCTCACTGGCAATCGTCCTGGTAATTTTATGCGCTTTGAAATAGATAAGGACGGATCACGTTTGTTAGACGGAATAATAGCAGGGCATTTATTGTAACAAGAGCGTCCTGGAGTAGAGATTTATCGCTATATCCATGCACATTAGCAAAGATATTCAAATCCTGGACAGATGCATCAATTGCGAAGCGCATAATATAGAACATAACGATCGAACGTCCTGGAATTGGTTTTGTGTTATGGCTTCTGACATATTATATATACGGTTGAATTTATTTTAAAGTATGACTTATTTCACCATGAATTCGTATTTGCAGATAAATAGTTTCATTTCATTTTAATCAAATTTAACATCTAACAATAGGGAATTTACAGAGAGATTCTAGGACACATTATATTTTAGAAATATATATATATATATATATATATATATATATATATCTATATATATATATATATATATATATATATATATATATATATATATATATATATATATATATACACATATGTTGAGCATTATTTAACAGTATATTCAAGTAGTATACTTTTGTACACTTTTATTGTTATACATGTCCATATATATATATGATTATATGTATGCATATTGATTAAAATTGAGCTAGACAAATCTTAATATATCCCAATTTTTTATTTGATTTCTTTACTGACTATTTGATCTTTAAATGAGGTGTAGATTGAAAGTATTAATATTAACCGGAAAATATCAGGACTCTCTATAATTTAGTGTTATATATACACTCATATACAGTAGAACTCTAATTATCCGAATCATTTGGAATCGGGTCACATTCGAATTGTCGAATATTAGGATGATTGGATTTTTTTTTTTTTTTTTTGAAAAATTTAGCCTATTTTAGTTAATTATTGTAAGTTGAAAATCCGAGATAAAACTATGTGTTTTTAAATGAAAAGAGCTTAATGTGTGTGTGTAAAAGGCAACACTTTTATGTGTTCAGGTACTTACAAGTGCTGTACATTAATATAGTATCTATGTACAGCGCTGTAAATGAAAGTCATTACTTGCTGAATCTCAGTCAAAGTAAGTTGTTTCATTACTTTTATTTGTTTTCAGGCATTCAAGTCCGGCATCTGCTAGACAATTACAATTCGCAAGTGGTCATGCTCTGGCTTATTCTCTCTCCACATCAAAGCAATTTCAAATCCGGCAAATCCATCCCTAGCTGTGATTGTCTCGTATCTGATTCAACTTGGACATTAAGGTCATCTTCTTTATCCAAACTTTCAATAAGTTGATCATCATTTGCAATTTGAAATTTAGGGCGTCACTCATAATCCATCCTTCCATATCTTCAATACTGACTTTTGAACGTCCAGGAATCTTCAAAAGAATATTTATGAATCTCTCAAGTGACACATCTTTCTCATTCTTATCTTCTCTTTTTACTTTTCTTTTTCTTAAGCTTTTTCCTCTTCCTCATTTTTCTTCTCTTCTTCAATCTAATTTCTTTTTCTTTTTTTTTTTTTTTTTAAATTTATTAAAGCGATTCAGGTAACTGGAGTTACACTGCATATGTGTGAATGGCTGAATGGATATGTCAATATATATAAGTAAATTTTTATAAAATTAATCAAATACCAAATGGAGAATAATATTCACAAATACTAAATAAAAAATAATAAATTGAAAATACGAAATAGGGTAAACAAACGTAAAGTATGTTCAATTGATCGTTTTAAAATTTAAAATAAACATAAAATAATAGGAAAATAGAATGAAGTACCAACATGGCCAGTTTCTTCAGGAAGTGTTAACAATTGGCACAAAGTATGGCACTTCTACCTTGGCTCCAGATTGAAGTCTTAATGAAGCCAATACATCCCAAAGCCTCACTTAAAATGTCAAACCAAATTATAGGAAATAAATGTAGATCTAAAGTGTAAGCCAAAATATAATATCATATTAATCCAAATGTGCCAAAATACAATATTAACTATATAGTAAACAAAATCACAAATTCAGATTCAAGCTGGCAAGAACTGCAAATAAGTAAATACTAAGTGTCAACCAAATACATAAATTTAAAGACTCTTTAAACAGTAGTTTCTGGTCTATTTAGCCCTCGTGGGGGAAAATGAACTGCTGATTTCCAAATCCAATTGACTACTTCTTGGAAATAATATTTATTCCTAACCACTTTTTTATAGACAATAAGGTATGGAAAACATTTTCCAGACTATTCAGATAATTTAAAGTTACAGTTCTATTCACGAACGTTTGAATACATAAACGTAAAGCACCATCTTATGATTCCTTTTCAATTCAAGTGAAAATTTGTAGAACATACTTTAAAACAGCTGAGTTGTAGTACTTTCAAAGATAATTTTAATAATTTGTGGTCCAAAACAATATTTTATTTTTCTCTCCTGTATTTAGATGAACATATTCAAATTTTGGTAATACAGTCCTGATTAAATAAGATTAATTACATTTCTTCAGTTAATTGGGTTAATGCAATCACAATTTAAAAAATAATAATAGACCAAACTACCACAAAAATCAGAAGATAGTCGAATTCATAAACTGAAGGGAAAAGGACAATTACTTGCTTGCGTAGTATTTTTCAAAAAGAAAATATAAATAAACTTTTTGAGCCCATGTTTTTCAAATTTTTCTTTTTATTATCTCAGCAACATTAATTAAAACAAAATTTTTAATGGTAGCGTAAGCAATGCAATCTTACAATGCAAAAGAGACTGTTTACAAATATTACAATAATTAATTTAGAATTCTACTAATGAATGAAATTTTTAAAAATTTAAATCGTCCTTGCCGGTTTAAACTAATTATAAATTGGATGTTTTATCATGTCTTTTTGATTTTGTTTTTTCGGCTGTTCTATTTTTCAAGTGCTAATGGCTTGAATCAATGGAAAACAGTTTCTCAAACCGATACTTTGCTCCTTATATAAGAAATCGTTTTTTAACAAAATGAACTTCCCAACAATATTCTCAGATATTCAATGGGGAAATTAGCCTTATTTGCTGCCTCTCAAAAAATGCTATTTGAAGTCAATAGTAAATTCGTCGATAAGTCGGATTGTCGTCTCAATACGATGAGACGTAGATGAAACATTATCTGACGTCATGAATATTTTAAACCACTGAGACACGTAATAAAGTGGCGTACTCAGGATCTTCAATCGTAACGAAAGAAACACAAATTTTAGGGTTAATAAAATGCTGTACAAATTTCAATATCACTTATTGTTATAAAACAAGCGTTTAAATGTATGTTATTGTATTGTTGATAATACTTACATTACAAATAAATAAAGCCTAAAAATGTGGTCATTAGATATATATACCATAAAACAAAAAGGTATTGATTTTGGCGATGTCTTTTTTGGGCACAGATGCCGTAGAATCCAGGATGCTAAATTTTGAATTTTATTGGTGATGAAGTAATTTGTCCAAGATGATGTATTGTGAAGTGCAAGATGACGTAAATACTAAGGTCGCCAAATTAGAATGAATTTTCTGCTTAATTCTTAGAGGACTGCATATCTATGACACAATAAAAACCAAATTGCCGCATATACATGAAAATCCGCCAAAAATCACCAAACTCAGAATTTGGCATCTATTACATTTGTTGTTATTTTGTAATGTAAAAATTCAAATATTAAATGATTTCAAAATCATTAAAGCATTTCCTTAATTCATATGGTCTTGCAAATCTAAAAGAAGCAACATTTTAAAATTTACTAAGTTTTGATACTTTTAAATTCCATTTATTTGAATATTATATTAATTTTATATAAAGAGAAAAAAGTGTCACACAAATTTCATGTTCAAGCAAGATGGGATGTAGAAATATACAAAAATATTGTGTTATTATTAATATAAAGTTATTCAATTTCCTATATAAACACTAATTGCACAAAATCTGTTGATTAAAGTATGAAACCCAGAAGGAATGTTTCGTCACCAGACACGTTATGTGTGTGTGTGGGTGTATATGCGCTCATGAATGAATCGTAAAAAATATTTATATTCATAGTTAAATTGTCTAACACATAATAGGTTATTACAGAAGAAAATTACAAATATACAATAAAGAAGTTAACAAATAAACCAGTGAGACAATTATACAAGAAAAAAATTACAAACATACAAGCAAAATAATAATATTTAAGAATTTTGGCTTATTGTGTATAACAATAACTGATACTAAATTAATATTTTTTGAAATGCTTAATATAGATTTTTGAAGATATAATTTATTATTTTACATAAAGCTTATTAATGATAGAACGAAATTTTTCTACTCAACCAAGATCAATGAGATTAAGTTTAGAATTGGATACCCCACTGGTTTGGCGAAAGCTTTGGCGATAAAATTTAATTTCTGGTATCTCTGGTAACCTTATCTTTGTATAGATTTTGTGCAGCCGCCATCTTGTTCATCACATCTTGGCGCCTAGATTGGACTCAAAAAGTCGCCAAAGAATCAAGAAGTACCCGATTGTAAACTGTTACTGATCAATGTGCAAGGAACATTCCATGTATGACGAAACAGTGAACAAGAAATACAAATATATTTATGGACAAACCTGACATACAAAACTAATTAAGCTTAATTAAGGAAAACTATATTACCAAATATATCAACATTATTTAATTACAATTAGCATTTGAGAATAACCCTATTCCATTTATTCTAAAGAAATTCGCTTTAATGAATTATCTAAGACGCGGTCATGGAATTATCTTACAAAGTTTCCGAATATAATTCCTAATGGAGCATTTCAATATAGAACAATGGAAAGTTGATGACGATTTTAATTTGAATCCAATTTCTGGACTTCAGACAAAGAAAATGTATTCGAAGAAAGTCCTTATCCAATTCCTCTTGGAGTGTCATTAACTTCTTAACTATAATATGTTTCTAATTTCACAATTCTCAGAAATGTAAAAGTATCTCTTTCCTGTAATAGTTAGGGATAAGTCAACCGATTCTCTTTGATTTATGGTTAATTACAGATTAAATGGAATGAGAGGGCACTTAGAGCTATATGCAGTCACTTTGGAGTTAAAGTTCATCATTAGACGATTAGAATTTAGGAGAGATTATCAAAAGATGAATAATTTTTGCAATCATGTTCATTCAAATTATAGGAAGTTATGCGTATATGGTCCAGATAGAGAAGTAAAATTTCGCTAGATGAAATAAAATAAGTAATTTTAGTATATTAATTTTATCCATAATTTTTTTCATATTTTCTGTTTGCATTTTTCTTGCAAATTTGTACGTATTTCAAATGTTCACAAATTAGATAAATCGGTATAATGGTTCTCAGTTTTGAAAATGTTATTGCTACTGAGTTTGCTAACACGATGGTTTTTATTTCGCGTTTTGAAAAGATTATTGTGACTAGGATTAGCTGTTTAGAAAATAAATTTCTTCATGTAAACAATTTCAAAATCCTAAAATATTTGGTTTGATACCCGACGCCGCCGAAGACATTCATGCTGAGAGGGCTTTAAATTTCTGAATTGTTTGCGTTTGTGCGCGACGTTATGAAAGTATCATTGCTATCGAGACTGCTATTGATATGATCTACTTATTTTTTTACCTATAGAAAACGAATTTTTTCATGTAAATAATATAAAGGTTTCAAACGTCGTTGGTTTGATACCTGACACCATCGATAACGATCATTTTAAGAGGGCTTAAAAATTTTCGTATTGTTTCCGATCATGCAGGATTTCGAGAGTTCTTTTTTTCTCATGTGGAAACAGGATAGGAGAGTGTTAAATTGATATAACGATTTTCACACTTAAATTAAGGTTAAAAATTATAAACCAATAAGTTTGTGATAAGCGGTTTCGAGTGGCGAAACTATGCTAATATATATAGTAATACATCTCATAAAATATATAAATAAAATAAATAATACATATAAATGATAACCGAATATTGCAATAAAAAGGAAGAAATCGGATAAAATTCTTTATTCAAGAAGCATCATCATTTCTTTTGATTTAAAATTGATAGTGATATCTGAATAGTTGAATAAAAAAGAAAATAAGTTGAATTATTTCATTAATGAGTGTTAGCTTTTCTTTTTTATGCTTATTTGCTGGCAATAATTGAGTAATCTAATAAGACAAAAAGAGAAATATTATAAACTTCTTTATGGAAGATTGTATGCAATGCTCATTTTTATGTAAATGTGTTAATAACATCTGAGTAATAGAATAAATAAATAAAATAACTGTATTCAAGATGGAGTACGAGTTATTCATTTTTATGTAAATTTATTAATGATAACCGTATAATTGTATAGATCAAAAAGAAATTTGTATTCAAGATGGATCTTAAGTTATAATCATTTTCATAAATTTACCAATGATAATTGAATGATTGTATCAAACGGAAACAAATCTAAATTCAAGATGGAGCTTAAGTTATTCATCTTTATGTAAATTTGCTGATAACTAACTAATCGCGTGGAAAAAGAAATAGGTTAAATCATTTTATTGAAGAAGGGGAGAGAGTTAATTCATTTCTATACACATTTATCAGAAGTATCTGATTTGTTGAATAAAATAATTACAAAAAGAAAGATTCATTTTTTTAAATTTACATCAGAGCTACAGTGATTGCTAAATATTTAAATAAAACAAGAAAAGCAAGATTGTACATGTAATAAAGCATTTAGTAAGACATTTAGGTACATGTATGAAATCAGTCAGCTAGGGAAAAGTGATGTCAATCAACACGATTTTCCACCAATCGCAAAGCTGTATTGAAAATTCATGGGTGTTGCTTTGTTATAAGCCATTTCTGTTTATTTTAAACATTTCAGCTCCAATGACTAAATACCTCTTTAAGAAAACATCATTAAATGGTTTGAATATTTGTTGTTTTGTCTACATTTTTCAAATTTATTCATTTTTGATGGAATGAATTAGCAACTATCGAATGGAATATAATGTTATGATAGGTATAATATTATATGTCATTTTAGAATTTTTATTTAAAGTATCCTTTTCTTGTGGTTAAAATAATGAATTGAAAATGTTTTTATGATTTGCGATTCTTGCAAATAACTATTCTGTGCGACAATTTGTTTTAATCTTTATGTTTTACTTTCTGTTTTAATTCTAATTAAAACAGTGAGTAATATTAGGAGACAATTTGGTGTCTTGGCGATATTTACGCTAGCCTTCTAGATGCACTTTCGGCACTGGTTTTTACACCAGTGCCGAAAAATTTTTATTCAAGATCATTCATCTTTTTGTCTCTTATAAATGTTATAGAGAGAGATAGATGAAACAGGAAATATACTGAATTAGTATTATCAAGGACATTAAATATTCTCTTTTCTATGTAAATTTACTAGTGACAGCTGAATGAATAAATAAAACAACAAAAACAAAAACTTGGAAAAATTCATTTGTTCGAAATGAAATGCGTTATTCTTTTTTATGTAAATTTACTAGTGATAGAATAAAGTCAATAATTTAATGAATTACGTTATTGAAGTTAATGTCTCGAAGAAATACTTAAAACTCTTCAAAGGAAAACTCACATATATTTATTTGATTATCGGACGTCATATTTAAATTTCAAATTACAAAGAAATTTATGCGGCTGTAATATAAAAATATATATAATATAAGTAAAATAAAGGTTTAAATGAAACAAATATATATATATATATATATAGGAATATACTAGTGTACAAAATTAGGTACATAAAACTGCTTTAAATGTTTACTTCTTTACAATTCTTAATGAAGGATATATTAAATAATTTTTAAAAATAATCACAATTTAAATCTGTAAATCATTTTTATCTACTCAATTATTTTATTATTACTTCAAATATTATTTAAACAAATGATTTTCATTGCTTTAATTTGTCTTTCACATTTAACTTCGATTTTTAAAAACAGTGTTTTTCAAATAAATGCTTAAACAATTATTTATTTTTATATAACTCATTAACAACGATAATTCTACACTTTTATAATTCCTTTTTAATATTTTAATAACAGGTAGCAGGAAAAAATATGTGATAAAGCCTGCAGCGCACTTTGCCAAAATTTACAATTCAAGAAATAAAGCAAAGTATTTCTTACACTTCTCCGCAGCATGTGTTCCGGACAGGTATATATATTTTACGAGGAAACCTCGAACCAAAGCAGAAAGCAACTTTCGCCGTTAAATTCCTAACCCTCCCCCCTCCCGTCAGAATCCGCTTCATATATTCTTCTATACTCTCTTATCGGAAAAAATATTGATGCCTTTAAGTGAAATAATAAGACTTTCGGTTATTATTTTCTTCCTTTGGATCTCAGTGTCCCCTGACGAAGCAAGCATGAGGTTTTAATTCTATTTCGATCGATCTTCACATTGAAGGTGAATCCAACCAACCATATGGACGTATGTGCTTTGGAAACTATTTTACGGTTAAAAAAAGAGTTTTCTTATCTCTGGGGGAAAAGAAGTTAAAAGTTTGTTAAAAACTATCGGAAATAATGTATCAGCGGGAATGAAGAGCTTGACTTAATTTCGTATACTTCTACCGCTGTATTTATTGCTATCTTTCTTTAGATTTTTTTCCTTTCTTTTTTTTCCCCACATTAGATTGGGAAATGCTTTTTAACAATAAAAGCATAACTGAGGAAAAGGCCGTTTTGAATTTTTGATTATTAAAAACATTCTTTGTTCAATGATTAAAAATGATTGGAGACAAAATAAAAACTATTAAAGTTATATTTAGGATATGCTCTCTATAAAGGCTTCATTTGAAGTGAATTGTGAAAAATAATTGAAGCTTTAAGAAATGTTAACTGAACTTACACTTGAGCTTTTTATCAAAAATAAACAATCCACTAACCGTGGATTACAATGTAAAACTTGTGCCTAATTTTTAGAGAAAAACTATAAAAGTAATAACATTTATTAATAAATAATAATTATCGTTATTTGTTCAAAACTACTACGAAATAAAATGTCCTGTATAGAGGCAACAAAGACAAATCAAGCGAGGCTTGAAAACTCTCTTTAGCTATATTATTAATGCTTATTAACTCCTTAGCTATATAATATGAGACACCTTTAAAAGGCATTCAAAAAACTTCTGATTGCTGGTGCACTGGGAAAATCGAAAACACATTTGCTGCTGTAGGTAAAAAAATACGTTTTCAAAAATGGAAAAATAGCATATGTTATTTTTTGAAAAAACATTACGCCAGGATAATGTTGTTAGAAAAGGGAACCCAATATTGTATATAATTTTTGTTCACTAGTCATTATTATTTTAATTATTACCATAAGCATCGATTACGATTATAAAAGCGAGGGGAAAAACGATACTCCTCCATTCTTGAAGGGAATCGAGTTCCAGAATAGTGTGTATTATGGAAAAAAGCAACTTTACAATGTGCTTAAATCACCATTAATAATAATTTAAATTAATTACAAAAGCTGTGATTTGTAGTTTAAAATGAAATATAGTCTATGTTTTATAAATAGATATAAACTATCGCGTTAATTTAAAAGTTTCATTCTATTCCATGCAACCATTCTAAATTCTTGCTTAAACATATATTCCATAGACAAACAGAATAGCTTTTATTTATATATTATAGATTTAAATACAATTAAGGATATATTCTTCTATAACGTGATTGATTTTAGAGAATTTTAATATTTGATATATCTGATTACTTAGTGGTAGTGCTTCGCATTCCCAAGGCACCGGTCCGAAGTTCGAACCTTTGGTTTGACAAGGTAGACTTAGCATTTCATCCCTTCAGGGGGTCGATAAAACTGAGCACCAAACGTCTTTGGAACTAAACATTGGGGGTTTCCCTTTAGACTGGCTGCCTAACCGTAATATATGCTTTGCCCTTCAGGACCCCTTAGTTAGGGAAAACCGATATGGGCTCTGTAAGACTTGGCTCACCTACGGGTTATCGTGTCACTGGTTTAGTTTTAGTTTAAAAGATAGTTGTGAAATACTGTGAAAAGGTAACTTTTGTAACATATTGAATATAACTCTTACGATAGTCATAAATTAAAGGATTAGTTGTTTATGCGTATATAACTATAGGCTAACTTTTCTGTAACTAGTTCGAACCACACCGTACTCTCCCTCACTAGGTTGCTGGAGTTCCATGTATGGGGGCCGTGTCCCCGTTAATATGTCCCGTCCAAAGTACTTCTGCTGGTGTGGTGTGGATGTGGAGAGGAGGTTGCCAAGCTCAGGTGTGACCTCGTCACTTGAGTTTGATTCAAAATTACTTGGTGACAGATGAGTATGCCACACCCGTTAACCTAAAGGTATAGTCCGGGACTCAACTGCACCGCTATTTATGTATGTACCTAGTTCGAAGTCTAACACTGCCAATTAGATGGAAACAGTCACAAGAGAGTTTTCACAATTTAGAAGCAGATAACAAGTAATATTCAAGCAAATGCATCAACTAATCAGTTTTGGGACAAAACTACAAAATAAAACCAATTCAGAAAATTGTCTAACAATAATTTTCTTACTTTTTAGTGGGTGATGTTTTTGATAAATGAGTTAGTTGATGAACTATTGAGGGCTGGAGGAACAATAACTTATTGACCCAAAAATCAGTACTAGGTATTTCAAAGGAATTGATCAGAAGCAATGAACTGGTATAACACAGGTTATCAGTGACAGACAGAGCTGTTAAGTAGCATTTTTCTTAATGAACTACAAAAAAGCTAATAAAGCTCTGTAGAAGCTATTTAAGGAGATCAGTGGGACTTCTATCAGGGTGCTGCCCCTTTAAGATACATCTCACCATAATGGGAGTATTTGATGATTCCCCTTGTAAGGGTTGTCAATATATAGAAAAAACTTCATTGCATGTTCTATGTGAATGAAAAGCTTTTCCTTCCCCTGAGATTTGAGCACCTGGGTCAGCATTTAATTCAACCTTAGATACTGCAGGATATTCCTGTTAAATATCAGCTGAATTTTGTTGCAGCCACTGGTTTCCTTAAATAAGGGCTCCCTAACAATTGATCTGCCACTCCTATGATTTCCTTTGGAGAACAATGAAACCACGTGCTCAAGCTGACTTTATTGGACACGACGGATCTTCAGTTAAGCTGGGAATCAAACTGTCTAATTTCCGATAATGAGAGCGACCCCCTAACCATCCAGGCCACTGCGACCCTCTTTAAGAGTTGTCAAGCTACTAAAAGTCTCTTCTTTACTCATCTTCCAGTATAATAGAAAATATCCGATTCCTATATGTTTTCTTTATTTCTTCTAATAAATCATAGAGTCATTACAACTGAGAATGTAGCTAGTCATCAAAGACAAAAGATAATGTATTATTTTACTAAAGTGATCAGAATTCGAATCTCTTGAGTATGTTATCATAAAAACTATATTATAATATATTGCTAGTAACTTTCATTTTGGACATCGTTTTCGACAGCACATTTCCGATGATTTAAGCGACACTAAGCTCAAAGCAATTACTTGAAGTTAACTAATACTATATTGAAATTACAATTACTTTACTATTTCAAACACGAGAGTGAGAGGCTTACTGTTGATCTAGCATTTCATTATTGCAAATTTTCATACAGGATATGTTCAAAGGATATGAACATACTGTAAATTAAGCGAAATAATAGAACACTCTTTTATTTTATCAAAATAAGCGATAAAAATAAGAAAATGAGATGTGAAAATAGAAAATAAAGAGGCAATTTCAATTTCCCTTTGCTAAAATGGCATTGAATTTGATATTATACTTGTCACGGCGAAAAGCATACTTTCATATTTATAGGTATATATAGCATTAATCCTTAAACACACACACACACACACACACACATATATATATATATATACATATATATATATATACATTTTAGTAAAGGGAAATTGAATTTGCCTCTTTTTTTACTTGCACATCAGTCGAGATTGATGATTGGAAAATTTTCTGGGCCTTGCAGCATAAGAACATAATCTTCTATCTGTGAAGTGGTTTCCCAAAACGTAATCATCGGTGTATGTTAAAATTAAAGGATAAATGAAATATAATGCAAACAATATTTTCCAATAACGAAAATTTCTCCAACTACTTGTCATAAATATGGAAGTACATATATTTGAGATTGTTGCCTCGACTATTATTTCTACTAATAAAGCACCACCGGATATTTTTATACTACAAAATCATAAAATTATCTTTGTTTTGAGTAAAATTAATAACACATTTTCTTTTAAAACTGAATACTTAATTTTATTTATTTGCGTGTATGGTATTTATGAAAATAAATATTTACAATAATTATTTTTTTGAATGATTAATAAATTTGAGCTTGATTAAAATTTTAATTTATATCTATTATATCTATGTTTGACGTGGAAAATTTAAATTTTGCAAATTAACTCTCAATAAGCGGCACATTCGTCTTCTTTTTAAATAAAAGGCCCTAACAATCTATTTTAGTTTAATTCTTAATAACGAAATATACACACGTTGATATAATTCCGGGTAACCCTACTTGAGCACTAATGGGGAAAAAAATTTATATTCATGGAAAATACCGCGAAATATTCTCCGGAGACATCATTAGTTGTAAAGGCCAATAATTTAATCTTGGAACTTCTGACGCATTTTAACGAATAAACTATAATAATTATTTCCCTCTTTTCTTGCAAAATATAATGATTTTATGCTTCTACAGTAAATGTTACTTAAAATAGGAAAGAGAGAGAGAGAGAATAATATCAAATCTTTTATTAATAAACATTTCTGAGCTAAACAGTATATACTTATCTCCAGCGTATAGACTATTCATTCAAGAATTCAGATGTCAGGTATATAATAGTAGAATTAATTTATAATTATTTATAAATTAATTCTACTATAATTAATTTAAGTGAAATTTATTTCCTATTTAATTGATTTTTTTTTAAATAATAGCATGTATTGGATACTTCCAGAAACCATGTGGCTTAATTTTAGCGCTTCGTGCTACCAAGGCTACTCGAGAAACTATCCACTACAGTGGGTCGATAAGATTGAGTACCAAACGTACTTAGCAACTTATCAGTGGCGATTTCACATTAGGACCTCAGGTCATGGAAACAGATACGGGCACTGCAGGCCTTGACTCCCATACTGGGTGTCATGCCACTGAATTTAGTAGACACTAAGCGGATTTTATTCAGGTATTGAACATAACGTTATTCAAAAGTTTTAAAACTATGTAATTGAATAATAGTGATCCATCGTAAAATTCTTTGTCTTCTGTTGTGTATACTTTTTTGCTGTGAAAAGATTGCATATGTAGCAGTCCATACTCACAGTTCGGAAGCAAGGAAAAGAAACTCGTACGAATTCTTACAGGTGGTTAATCAAACGACATCTATGCAACATCTGTTGCTTGTTACTCAAGAGTAGCTGAGATCAAACTCGTGACATTTTAAGGAGCCACTTGATCACGAGACAATAATAAGTTAAAGCATTGAATTTGTCTTAACTTTGATTGCATAAAATCGTATATTTTATAAACTCACACACACACACACATTCCATGCTAAATTATTATTATAGTTATCATTATGTAATTTTTGAAACAAAAAAAATAAATAAAATTACAATTTATTTCTCAGGGCTCAACAGTGGTAGTATCACTTGTTTCGAGATGATAAATAATTTGACACGTCATTATTGAACGATACGAGGTTGGTTTTGCATGTATGCTTTAGGCCAGCATTTCTGCCATTATAAAAAGAACCAAAGTCCACACTTGATATTTTTTAAATTTAAATTTTTACTCAAAATTAGTAGAAAAAAATTTAATTGGAGAAAATACATATGTGACACAGGATTCATAATTTTTCATACATTTTCAAAGTATTTCATTTTTAAAAAAATAATATTTTCTATTTGTTTTCCAATTTTTGAAAAAAATATCACTTATTTCTACGACTTCGTTCGTGTTTTCGGTTTTTCCAATATGCCTTCAATCGGAAATGCATTAATTAACAGATGATTAAATATCAATATGTGAATATTTATCTCAATATTTTATAAAAAAAAGCATTTTGAGTAAAACTAAATAAATAGTGAATACCTTTTATAATAATAGTAAGTAAAATAATATTTGTGAACGACTCCCGCGTGTACGTAAAAGCTAAAAGAACGTTTTCCAAATGAAACCATTTCAAGCAAAAGTTGATAGATACGGCCAGCAGGAATAATATATTACTGGATCCATTATACTCTACGAGATTCATTTTGAATTTTGAGTATGTAAATTAATCGAAATGAATCAAGTTTAAAATTTCCTCCAAAATGCATTTAGACTTGAAATAACAAATATAATTTGGTTTATAATATATATATATATATATATATATATATATATATATATATATATATATATATATATATATATATATATATATATATATATATAATGAGGATGATTAAAATTATTTTATTATAGTTAAAAATCTCATATATTATTCTTTCAAATATTTATTTTTATTAATCATTTCACCATTATAAATTTTATTGCTTTTTTTAAAACATTAAAGATATGTTTGACAGCAATGGTTGTTGTTGTTTCTATTCTTCCAGATCAGAGCAGATCAGTGAAATTGTTGACACTTATAAATTCCGATACAAGAAGTGGACAGTTATGGATAACTTCCCAGTGCAGACCAAGATGTGCTAAGGTGATGCCTGTTCTTGCATTTAGGACAAGGAGGAAACCTCTTCATACTCCCAAGAATATGTGAGACCTTTCAAGTTCGCAATGCATCAATAGAGGCATTTATTTCAAATCAATATCAAATCATTTTCTGTATACGAGTTTTAAAAATCGCTTGTTTTAATCTTCTTGTTAAACCATCTGTTGCACCTTACTTCGAGAGGCCAAAATCAGAGAACTATATTTCACATTAAACAAAGATTTAATTGGACAATGCATTTTCAATAGAATCATTTTAAAATAATTTTCCCAAACCATTTTACCAATGTCCGTCTACCCTTAGGCTATACCTATTCACTGTAATTGCCGAAGTGTGGGCATCTTATACAGTGGGATACCCAGTGCGTGTGCCATCTTCGCCCCGAAAGTGAAGGGATAAAAAAAGACAAATACGAAGAGAGGAAGAAATATCCATGCCCGAATTGGGATTCGAACCCGGGATCTACTGTTTTTTAAGTTAGGGACGCTAACACGAAATTGCTAACTTCCCCGCCATTGGTCGGCTTTCCCAAAACTAAACAGAAAAAAACCACCAAACTGATATAAACTAACTAACTGAGGAAAATTTAGTTTGATCTGGAATATTTCACGAGAACGATTCATATATAAGTAAATTTGTTAAATACGTAGAAAAAATAATAACTTGCATAAAATATATTTAGGTACAGTTGAAATAGTCGAAGATATAAAAACCGTTATTATCTCATGCGAAATTACTTTACCTCTTCCCTATATAATTATGCCATTCTTAAATATGTCATTAATATTTATAATTTTTCTTATAAACCTCATTTGAGATGAAAATATTGTCATTCTTTTTTTCATGCAAATTATTAATGTATCTTTAATGATAATTGCCCATATTATTTTCTACACAGAAAGTAGTCTTTCCAAAAACTATGCGCGTTTCATAAAACAATGGAAACATTTTATTCAAAATAACTATTCAGAAACTTTTATTCTACCGAAAAGCTGAAAACTTCTTCCCAAAAGAGTTTTCTTTTTGTATAACTAAAAATATGAAAAAAAGGGGGAATACGGTGAAAAAGTTTAGAAAAAAAAAGTCAAATAGCGAAAATAAACGACGCTCTTTTTACGTTTAATATTTCGTCTAGACTTCAAAGAAAAGAACACAAAAAAAAAAAAAAAAATGCTGAATGTGTTGTTGACTTTTTCCTGAGCCATAAAATGTGAAGATTATTTTATTATACATAAAGATAAACTCAGTAATAACTTTCAGAAAGGGGCGGAGTTTACGAGTCATACTCTTGACAAGTACCTTTATGAAAGGGTAGTGTTGCCATTTTTGAAGCGTTTTTATGCACTTTTCTTTTGCCTTCGCCTAAGTGACATTGCACAGCACTTTAATTAAGTTAATCAACTCTATGGAGTGTTTTGCTATTAAAAGAAAAAATATGAAAACATTTTTACATTTTATGATGCTTATTTTTGCGGGAAAGGAAAATAAAATAAAAAAAAACAACATATACTGCCTAAAATTACTTTTGTTAGGTGTTAAATGAAAGTAATCACACATAAAAAGAAACAAACGTCTTCACCAGAATGGTAATCTCCAGATGCTATATTCACTTGATGAATCATCTAAATAGTTTCATTTTAAGCATCTTAAAAAGAGTTTTCTAGAAACTTATTGCGTAAACATGGCCATTTTTCGGTTTTATGATAATGAATGACTGGATTTTTATAACTTTAAATGATATAGTTTGGAATAATAACTATAATTTTCAATGAATATGATGACTTATAAATAATTATATATGCATATAATTTTAATTAATATTGTTTAAAAACACGGATTTAATCAATTTACTAAAGGTAAAATATTTTTAATTTAAACGAAATTAATTGTGAAGTTAATATTTTTATATTACAGTAAATGATTAATTTTACAAAATACATGAAATAAATATTTTATAGTAGTTGAATAACAAAAGATGTACAAATTTTTCATTCGTACTTTATAGATATGCTTGCTAGACGTCTTGGTTTGACCGGGACAGTTTTGGATTTCAGACGAAATCCTGGTGGGCCGACCGGTTTACCTTGCGTCCCTGCAAAAGTTAAATTCGAATATATAGATAATTATAAATGGTCTAAAAATAATTATATGTGAAGGATTACTTAGGTTATTTAATTTGTCATTTGTTTTGGCATATCCAAAGTGTCCTCAAACCTCTGGACATCTGCATGCTTGGGCCACTGGGAAAATGTCTTGGAAACTTTGAATTGTTATCATGGGCCAATCTGAAAGAAAGCAATTGTTGATTTTAAAATGCATACACTGCTGAAATTATTAATAGTAGTTTTTCTGGATGTATTCGAAAGGAAAATTAATAATAATCAGCTGTTTGGCGAAGTTGTGCTTGATACGGATTATCTGTAGCCAAATAGGAAACAGCTGAAGAGGGAAGAATTAAACAGACATGTGTTTTGTTGTGGCTTATTCGCCTGGTTGGCAGCAACATCAAACCAGGCCCATGAGCCGAACGCCTTTAAACAGGGGAGTACAGCTTAAGGGCTTGAGAATAGTTGGCATTTATTAAAACCAATATAAGCCAATATGTGGTCAGGAGCAGCTTCAGTCGCATTGCATTATGGACACAGAGGATAAACTTTGTGGCGATACATGGCATTGTTCATGAGTGTGTCCACTTCGAAATCTCGCGAGAGTTATCTGATCACCCCTGTAGCCAACCCCAATCACAACAGCATCAGGACGATTTTCCGCATACTCTTCACTTATAGTGACTGCCCTCCAAGAAGAACAGACATCTTGCCTTACCTGGTTTACTATCTTTGAAAAAGTAAAACAGCCGTCATGACAGTATCCTTACAGTTGTCCTATCAGCAATTACCCATCAGCAATTTCTGTACCATAAACATCCACAAGCAGTGGTACCCATTGAAAGCTGACCTTAATACCGGCAATCAAGCAATTCAGACGTCGGACGATGCTCCCAGTTATTCGACCCCCCGCCTCCACCTTTCAGATAAATGGTGAATGGAGCTTCAACAGAGATGGGATTATTTCAAATGAAGAAAAATGGTCCATGCTGTTTGATCACATCAAGAAGAATGACGTGTAGCTGCCCGCAATCTGATGAAGATTGTTGAGTATGCCTTCTGTGTACAAGGGACTTCAGCACCAATTTTGCTTTGATTCTTTGATGAACAATGCATGAACTTTGCATGGAGATAGGGCTTTGATGAAGGAATCAAACAGTTAAACTTTGTGATAAAATAGAAAATAAATTCTGATCACCATGTAAAGATTTTACGAGATTAAAAACAAAAATGACTTTCTAAAATATTTCTAACCAATGTAAAGCACAAGAAAATTTTATTCCTCATTGTGTTTCTTTTTACTTATAAATATTAACACGTAAGAAATAATTTCATTAAAATTATATTTGTGTCTTTTATTATTGCTCATAATTTAAATTGTTAATCAATACCCATTTATTCATACCATTAAGAATACTCTCTAAATACTGTAAGATGCTAAAATACTCACAGAAACCCCAAGGGTGTGTGCTTTTAAATATCTGTGACCCTGACATGCATTCAGGTGTTCCTATTAAACATTTAAAAAATCTGGCAAACCGAAGATAAACTTTTTATATTGTGTACAGGAATATTTATTTAAAAAAAGTTTCTATATATTTATTTTACATATATTCGGAAAAATGGGAAAATTAGACACTATTATATTAAAAATCAGTAAAAAACAATTAAATTAAAATAAGAGTTAGAAAATTATTGGGCCTTGTTTTAGTCTTGTTTGTTTTCCTAAAGAGTTTTTGTTAAGTTTTCTAAAAAACACATTATAACTAATAAGTTATACTTAATTTAGGAAACACACATTATAACTAATAAATTATACTTAATTTAGGAAAAATAATTAATTGAAAATGAGAATTATCAAATCGTTTTACTTCTCTAGAGATTGGCTCCTTAAAGTTTACATAAATGTAGAAAAAACTGAAAAGTTCAACACAATTATTGGATACAACTTAATTTGAAGCCAAAGATACAGAATAATCACACACTTTTATGCTAATAATAGACAACATTTTAATAATAATGGAATAAAAATTGAAATTCGGTTTACTTTTTGACAAATAATAGTTTCTCACTGCTATTCAAAGCTATTTGAATCTTTAAATTTCTTCTCAAAATTAAATCTACAACAATAATTCTCATCTCCATCTCATCTACAACAATAATGAGAAGAATTATTGTTGTAGATGAAGAAGATTGTTATTTCATTTTTCTTATTCTTTTGCAAATAAGGCAATTTACTTGGAGCAAATGCGATCTAACATTCAAATTACACGTTACTTGTGACTAATGCAATATTTAAAAGTGGATAAGTTGATGCAAAGATTGGTGTTTTTAGATATTCCCATTAACTTTTTTTTACATTCACGTTATTTTGTCCGTCACATTTTTGTTCCTGTAGATCACACAAAACATATTGTTAGAATACATTATAACTAAGCTAAAATTAAACTGGTGGCTCGAACGTACATTCTGGGCCAAGACTTATCTGCTTTCCTAACTGAGGACCATATCTGCTTTCTTGACTGAGGACCATAGGGGGGAAGCATAGGTCTCTGTTAGGTGAACAACCTAACTTGAAAGTGTTAGTTCTTAAGTAGGCTTGGTACTCAAAGTTTATCTTGATTAAAGTTTTACTTGATACAGCTGAAATAAAAGGCTGAGTCAACAATGCTCAGTTTGCGGATCAAACCACGATGCTGTGCATTAGAAGCGCGAAGCATTACCATTAAGCTACCGGGCTTCTGTATTATAACCAATGATTTTATTATACTAATACTTGTTGATAAAATGTTTTTGATTTCATATATATACATGCAGGAAAAACAGTCAATGACCTTTGGAGCGTAACATCTTTAACCATCAATCGCGTTTGAAGGTGTGCGTGCAAGATTCTCAAAAATATACGTTTAAAAATCACTTATTTTTAATAAAATATTTAAGACTAAAAAAATTACTTCGCAGTTTTATTAATTCAGCTTCTAATATATATATATATATATATATATATATATATATACATTACAATTAATTCTTATCATCCGTTGTAACCTATAGAAGAGATAAATGAATAATATACAAAATAATATGAAAGTAGAAATGATCAATGGATGATAGCAATAATTTTTAAAAATTAAATTTTTTTCTTGATATAAACTTATTATACAGCATTACTTCATTTGAGAGTTTAGTTTATAGATGTATAATATACAATGAATACGCGTTGGTGTAAGATAAAAATTGTCAGAATTGGCTGTGGGCAAGAGTTTTTAACAACGAATTTGTTACGGGGAAAATTCACTGCATATTACTTTTTGGTACTTTAATATGCAAATATATCAAGTGTTCTGCATACGCAACTGTGCATTAACTAAGGAAACTGAGTTTCACGCAATTTACCGTTTAAAGTTCCACAGGAGTTGAAACCTACGCAGTGAATGGCAGGTATGCTAATAGTGCAGTTTATAAATCAGGTATTGCTAGTCCAGTTTGAGTTAAATTAATCTACATCAGTTTTAAAAGTAGGAAATACCACGTTTGAATGTAACCAATGTTTAACAACTGATATTGTGCAAATATTCTCTATTGCATTTCTATTTTTATAATTGGCACATGTGCCGTATAATCCATGATGCCAAATTCTCAGATTGGCGAATATTTGGCGCATTTACTTATGCATCTGGCAAACTCGTTTTTATTACGCCATACGCGTATGGAGACGTATAAAATTATACCAAAAATTCTATTTTAGTAATCCTAGTATTTACGCCATCGCGCAATCCACTTATGGTACTTGACTTTTTAAAGGTGTACGTGCTCATGGACCTGGTCTCTAGCACTGCTGACCTCGGGGGCATGCAACAACAACGTCATTGCGCACGTCACGAACCATCATCTAGGCAACATTTCTTCTTCGCCAAAAAATTTCAGAATTTGGCATCATGGAATATGGCACCTGTACCTTCTCTATTTCGAAATGGTCTAATCAATATTGTAACTGAGACTGTTTTTGTCTACACTGTGATAGAACATTGTGATGAAACATGCTTTGAACTCTAAGAGTTAAATTCCATTAACATGTTACTGAAACTGATTATCTTTACAAAGGAATTATACTACAATTATTATTATTGATAAAATCTTTTGTCATGCATTTCTGGCTGTCTATTTCAGTCAATTGAAGCCAACACAGCCAAAAACTTCGAAATTTTGTACCATGGTCAACTAACGTATGGGTTGCTGATTTATAGCATTGGGTATCCTAAACCTTAAAGTGTCCCTCAGTTTCTCAACAGTTTGGCAACATATTGTTAGTAATATTGGTTTGTTTTTGGCAACCTTAGAAATTTTGGATTTCTGGATCGCATTTTTGTTTTGGTAAGTTTGGCGAGTCGAGTTTACATTTTTTACTGTACTCATTTACATAGATTCACCGATGGAATTGATATTTTTTTAAAAATAATATCTATTTTAAACGAATTTGTAAAATATCAGTAATTTCTTTTAGTTGTGATCCATTGCACATGTTTTTGACGCAGTTTTGCTTCAAACACGCTCAAAAACACGTTAGAAAGTTTAGTTTACTTTAAAAAAGTGTGTGAAATCAACCTTCTTAATGATAAATCTAATTGTTTTCAAATAAAAGAGCCTTATTTTTACTTTTTAAATCATTTACAAAATTTGTTACACTTATTTTATTTATGGTTCATGACATCGTGTTTTCAGACCATCTTGTTTCTTCAAACATGCATGAAAACATGCTTGGTGAGAAAATAGTCAATTTTCTCCAGGGGGCTCTTTATATTTGTCTTATAACATGAACAAGTCACTAGAAAAAAGGAACATGATACCTGATGTAACTTCTAATGTATAGACTTTTAACACGACGATCTTCTACTAAATAGAATAGAGAGCTCAGTATCATTTAGTCACAATAATAACACCTTTCTTCTTCAGGCTGCATTAATTGTGTGTGATTTTTATTGTTTATTCGTTAATTTTATTGTATACATCAACGAATGTTTATTTCTTCTAGTTTTAATGAACAATTTTAACCACTTGAGGTTTTGAACCTCAATGAAGTGCTGGGATCAACAACCGAGTTAACAATTTCTCTTAACTCTTAACACAACAATTTTCTATTAAATCAAATAGAAAGAGGTTAGTATCTCCAAGTCACTATAATAAATCCTTTTTTTCTGGCTTTATTGATCGTGTGTGATTTATAGTTCATTCATTAGTTTTACTGCATACATTAACGAATGGCTATTTCTTCCAGTTTTAATGAATACTTCTAACCACTTGAGATTTCTAACCTCAATCAAGTGATGGAGTCAGCATCTGAGTTACCAATTTCTTTCTCAAACTTCACTACCACACCTTTGGAGGAACATCAGACACCAAGACAGTTTTCAATATGTATATATCATTTATTTTTTAGTACGGGTATTTTACCCCTTTCTATCAAATTGCATTGAATACAATTGATTTATGTTATTGCTATTCGATTTTCTTTTATTTGGAAGCCTTCTATAATAATAATACGGTAAAACAAGCTTTATTATTTCATTTTTTAAAATTTCAAATATCAAAATATCATATTTCTTCCGTGGAAAATAGATCTTTCCCTTTCGCAAACAAATCGAACCAATGAAAACTATTTCTGAGGTATTATGCAAATACCAGTACTTCGCTCTAAGGCTCAGACACTAAAATCTACAGTTCGAAGGAAAGGTCCTATAAAATTCTCATGGGTAATCATTAGCAGTAGACTCTAGGATACCAGGATTAGAGATTATTACATGTCCTAGTGTAGAAAGCTTTTTTTTTATTCAGTCATATTTGTAATTCTTTTTTTCTGAATATTTAAGGTTATACAGCTTTAAATAAGTCTCGAGCAATGTTGTAATCTAATATATTTGTAGAAAAATTTTTATAACTTATAATTTTATCCCAATATTTGTTGAAATATAGTTTTTGCTTTAGTTTATTAAACTTAAGGATTTTAAAGGAGATATCTCTTTTAGTCTGGGTAGTAAATAAGTTGTATAAGAAAATATTTTTTGAAAGTATTTATTATTTGCTTCATTAGTTTCAAATTGTCATTTTTAATAAATCTGAAACAAAGAAAAAAAATCCATAATAATCATGATAAATATTTTTCAGTTGTTAATTTCGACATCGTGTAAATTATAAAATAAATCTCTTTTCATTCATTATAAACATTTAAAAATCATAAAATGTTGATAATGCAACTTAAATGTTTCAAGCATAAAATACTTAAAGTTTATCAGCTTTTATTTTATTCTCAGTACTAATTTTGCTTGACAAGTGCATCATAGTATTTGTGCATCAGTGCTAAATGACATACAGTAACAATTCACTAATCCTATGTACTAAGCAATGGGTGGTAATGATCTTGAAATAAAGACGTCCAAGACGAAATTTCAGTTATCTAAGGAGTTGTGTAAATGAAGCCTGCAAGATTCATGATATTAATTTTGATAGAATCTTTAAATAAGAGAGGAATTTCTGAAGACCACAGTAATATCCGCTTCAGATCTCACTTACTATTGAACAAGAGGTGGTGGATATCACTTCTGTAAGTACGGTCTATCAAGCGTATGTTTGAAAGTCTTTCTGTTTTTACGCTTAAAATTGCATAGTAGCATTAAAAATCCTTCCTTCTGGAATAAATAGCAAGCGGGAATGATGAAAACGATTCACCTGTTAGACTTCAACTAAATGGTGTTGTGGCACCAGCAATCTTTCATATACTTACACTGAGTTGGGTTCAACCAGAAACTAAATGGTGTTGAAATATAGGCCAATAATGATATCACTGTAATGGGATTCGAAAAAATTTCTTCAAGAGTAGTTTATTTTCTAAAAATTTTCTGTTTTATACATTCACATATTAATGTAACTGTTTCAGTTTAACATGTTGCGATTCTATCCACACACATTCAAAATGGTTATCGTTAAAGTATAGAATCATCTTTCTTTAAATTGAACAAGAATAGAAATAATTTGTAAAAGAATAAAGGAAAATTATAGCACTTGCATTTCAGATACGTTAAATGATAACCAAAGATTACACTCTCCTAAGTCTTTCTGTGTTTCAGTATCTAGAAGAATCGATGTCTTCAATGAGAGCTCTTCCGGATGTTATATTTATGGTGAGCAGCAGTATATTATCTTATTCTATAAGACAAAGTAGTACACGCAATAAACTAAAGAGTTCTGTCATTTGTAATCAACGTTTTTCAGGAAGATGCATCTCCGTGTAAGGCCAATAAGGTGAAAAGATCCCTCATCGCAGTACTTACCAAAATAATGCACTAGGAATCAGTTTTGATCATGAAACAGTTTACTAATCAAAATTGCAAGATTCCATGAGCTCCAATATCACCTGAACTCAATCAGTTCAAATTATTTAAAGTCATTTTTATCTTCTTATTTTAGTTGATGTTAGTGAAATTCAATCATTCTATGTAGCTTGAAGTTTATGCAATTCAACGTGACATGCTTAAATGGAGGATACTGTGACATGACTTATTAATAACATATACAAAGCACTGGTGATCATGTTGAACTCTAATTATAGAATTAATAAATGAATAAAACGTACTGTTGTCGTGCTAACTGTGTTTCTTATATTAAAGTGAGAAGGGGAATTTCAAACTTTAGGAACATATGGAAAAGAGTTATGTTTTTTTTTTTTTTTTTTTTATTTTTTTACTACAATAAAATTTTTTGTAAACTCATTTTTTTTGCAAATAGTGGCCCCTGTGTGGGAAATTGCTTCATCTTTACTGAAGACTGTGATTAAAAAAATATTAGCATGTATATAAGACCCGATTATCAAGCTATCAAAATAGTTCATATTGTCAAGTAAGTGAAAGAGATATTTGAAACTTAACTAAGTCATTACCGAAAGAATTTTCTATTTTGTTTTGATGAGCAATTAAATATTCTTTACGCAAACTAAGTCACATTTTATATTTCAAATGTAAGCTTTTTTTTCCTTGATAAAGCTACGAAGGCACTTTGGCAATAGCTTTTCCAATCGATAGTTGATTTTCTATTCTTGCCATTTAACAGCTTGGTTAGAGAAGCTGCTATTACAGAAAGGAGTGAGTGAGTGTGTGTCTTTGATAATAACCAGCTAATCCTAAAAAGGCACGGACTTGAGTTTTATTTACAGGAATAGGAAAATCTTTGATAGCTTGAACTTTCAATTCGCCAGGCGTTCTTCGCCCTTATCCTACCTAATGTCCAAGGTATTTCACGAAAACTTAGGCGAATTGGTACTTCAATGGTTTTATGTGCAACTTCGCCACAATTAGCTTAATGAAAATGTCCTTTACATGTTTTAAATGATCATCTCAGTGTTGGGAAAATATTGCCACATCATTCAAATATGGGATTGCATATTCTTCACATCCTTTTAATATACTAGCCATAAATCGATTGAAATCATATGGTGCATTTTGCAATCCAAATGGAAGGCGCAAAGGTCTATGTTCCAAAACTAGTCATGAAAGCTGCATATCTTTGTGCATTTTTACTCAAATGTATCTGCCAGTAACCTCTGGTTAAATCCAGAACTATAATATATTTCGAAACAGAAACTTTTTCTATCAACTCTTCTATTTTAGGCAGAGGGAAAAACTTTGTTCTGGTCACTTTGTTTAATCGTTGATAATCGATGAAAGGTCTTGCTTCCTTTCCAGGAGCTTCTACCAAGATAAGAGTAGATGTAAAATGAAATTCTCCTGGCTCTACCAATTTTAGCTTCAGCATTTTTTTCTATTTCGGCTTTCAAAATTTCAGACTATCTCTGTGAAAGTCTATAAGGTTTGGCACAGATAGGTCTGTCAGAATATAGTTCAATGTCATATTCAGTCATATCGGTACAACCAGGCTCATTTGAAAAAATATTAGAGTATTTTGTAATCAGTTCACAAAGTTCACCAGTTTGAATTTCAGATAATTGCGTATTTGATTATATTGACTGCCACACTTCTTTTAAATCAGAATCTGTGGGTTCTAATTCAAGCTTAGGAATTTCATCGTTCTTTTTGTTATTGTTTTCCTCCAAAGACATCAAATTAACATTTTCTTCTCTCTGAAAGTACGGCTTAAAGTATTCACATGGTAAACTTGGCTTTTGTCACTGTTCGGAAAATGAACAACGTAATTTATCTCTTAAAGTTGTTTAACGATTTTCCCTGGACAAACCCGCTTCACGGACAATTTATTTAGTTTTTATATAGGCCCACAATAAGAACTAGATCACCAATTTTAAATTATCGCTGTTCAGCGTTTCTATCATACCACAATTTCTGTTTTTCTTTTGCTGTTTGCATATTTTCTAGAGCAAGGTCCTGACAATGCTTCCTACGATTTAAAAGTTTAAACTAAAAAGTTTAAAAGTATGAACTAGCATCATTTTTCTTCTTTAGTTTGCTCTTTTGAATTCTGATATAATAGCATCACTGGAGTCCTCAAGTTCCGGCCATGAACAAGCTCAGCGGATTGCTTTGAGGATATCGGACAGAACTTCTCACAACTCGCACTCTAAACTTGCCCAAAAATTCTGACGTAAGTACACTCACAAAAGACGTCCATTGGTCAGTTTGTACTTCTCTAAGAAAACCAAGACGACTGAAAATCTGTTGTAGTGCATCTTCAATAGTAGTAGAACATGAATTCGGAGTGGGAATAGCATCTGGATATTTTGATGACATGCATATCACAGTTATTATGCATATCAGAGTTATTGTTCCCTAAACTGTTTACAGGCAATGGTCCATAAGCATAAACGTTCAGCTCAGTAAATATTTCAGAAATAACAGGAACGATTTTCAGTGGTGCCTTTTTCTTGTCTCGAGGCTTTTCAATTCATTGACTGTGGTCACAAGATCAGACGAAATTTTCGACGTCATTATAACAATTTGGCCAATAGAAAGTCTTAAAAAGAGCACCTTTAGTTTTACTTACGCCTAACTGGGCAGCGATATCTTCCTGACAAAACTTTATTAGTTGCACACGAAATTTTCCTGAAACAACCAGGAATTTTCTTTCTGTTCCATTTTTATGTTTTTTCTTATAAAAAAGCATATTATTTTCCAATAAATACTTGTTCGATTTTAAAGTGGGTTTTCGTGCTTCTGCAATAAATGGTTTTAATTCTTCCCTGTTTTGTTTTCTTTGATTAAATCTTTTGTTAAAATTTTTATGAGATCATTCAATGTTAATTTTTCAACCAAAGGTATGGTTTCCTCGTCGTTATCTTCAGAAACACTTTTGTTTAAATATTCTTCTATTCGATCGTTGTATTGATGATTTTCCTTTTCTTTCAGCTCAGAAAGTTTCTTTTGGGCTCTTGCTTGTTCAGAATTCATCATCTGCACTTGAATATCTTTTTTGGTTTCAAATCTTCAAATAACATAACATAGCTGTTTTATTTCCCAACAAATATCTACCTTGATCTAATGAATCTCTGATAACAGCAGCTTTAGTCATTATGTGTCCCATTTCAAATTCAAGTTCAACTACTAGAAGAGATAAACAAGTCAAAGTCTCTTCCAATGGCGTTCTCAACCAGACCTTTTCCTTCGTATACATGTGTGGTTTCACTTATTTGCGGCAGATCAGATCCAAAGTAGCACCAGTATCTCGCAAAATCTTCATTTCTACTCCGTTTACTTTACTTACACTGGTATATCGAGCCTTCAATTCATCAACAGTTTTATCAGCCATAACATGGAAAATAGATTCTGCAGTTTTCTTTAGTTTATCGCACTGTGGGCTAAGATGATTGCTTGAGCTACATTCATAGCAACGCAAAGTTTTTCTTTTATCAAAATCCTTTTCTTTCTGTTAATCTTGAGATGTTTCAAATTTTATTTGGAATTTAGGTTTGAAATAATTCATATTTTCTTTAGGCTTGTGATTCCAATTTTGGTTTCGAAAGTTGGGAAAATTTCTTCTTGGTACTTCTTTTTCCTTAAAACTTTCTCTTATACTTTCATAATCGTCCAACATTTCAGCCATTTCATAGGGACTTGTAAATTTTATCCAATCTTCGAGGAAATGATCTCTCACTTCTGCAGGCATTCGAAATTCTAACTGCTCCGTAACCATCAGATCTTTGTGTTGCTGAAAGGTCTCAATCTTTAATTCAGAAAACCATTCAGTAAAATAACTAAGGAGTTCTTGGGCATAGTTTCTCCAAGATTTGTCCAAAGACTTGTGATGTCGGTAGAAACACATGGTTTCAGTTTTTTACTATTCAACTTATATCTTTTCATGATCATACTTTTGACAAAATCATAACTGGTTGTCTCTAACTAACATATTGGATAATTCAATTGGTAAAACTGCTAATAGATATGCAACCCAATCTTTCTTCGGCACCTGATCCATTTCAGTTCGTTTTTTGAAATCTATTAAATATAGATTCATTTCGTCGTGATTTTTATCATACTTTGCGATAATGTGTGTTAGCGGAATTTTAGCACTGAACTCTACTCTGACCTCCGATTCTGTTTCCAGACTAGATTCTCTTTGTGCCAGTTCTAACCCTATCATTTCTAGTTTGTGTTGTTGAGTTCGTTCTTCTCTCACTTTTTCTCCTATTCGTTTTCTATCTTCAATAGTTCTATCCAAGATAAGTTTTACTTTTTCCTCATTGTAAATATCGTTACTTAAAGTTAAAGTTTTAATTTCCGGATTTTTATTTGAGGCATTTGCTTCCAGTCCCATCTTTTCACATATCTCCAACTATTCTCATAACTTTAGCTAAATAGGCCATCTTTAGAATTAGGTCAACAAAATCAGAACGCTCTACTAAAGTATTAAGGAGAATAGAGCGCTTATATACAAATATATAGCACTAGCTAATTGATTATTAAGATAAAAGCAATCTTTGCAAAACTTTAGATATCAATATTAATAATACACACCATACTTAATAAAATAATTTGTCAAATTTTAAAATAAAAATTCTTATTCTAATTATTATTTACCAAAATATAATCTAGTATCATATTGTTTTTAAGAATTTAAAACACATTATCAAGCAAGTTTAATAAAATAATGTATCACAATTTTTACCGAAATATAAAATAACAAATTGTCACAAAAGGAATGAAATTCATTTTTTTAACCACACTTTTGATTTACTATGGCTGGTAAATTAAAACACTATTTCTAAATTCAATATTTTTTATCACCAAAATAATAAAATTTTATTATGAAACTCAATACATAGCAAAAACTTTTTTATACTTTCAATGTCACAAATTAAAATAAATCGAAACACGTACTCGGTTTTTTTCTATTACTTTTTCAATCGAAACAAGCACTTTAATCAACACAATTACAGTACATTCTATTCCTAAATAAAAATAAAATACACACTGACTGCAGGAAAGAAATGCTATCAATCATTCATGATTTAAATAAAATATATTCATATTTCTAGTTACATATACAATATATTTCTCATTTAAATCATAACAAAACTTTGTTTTAATTCAAATCAAAAGTTCTATAGAAAAAGAACTATATATACACTTATGTTGTGTCATAGAATATTAAGGGACAAATATTAAATATTTAAATATACTAACAAATCTGATCCGAGCTTAAATAATTTCACAATATTTTACAATGAAAACACATTTCAGAAAAAAGAAATATACGAGTGTATATATATATATATATATATATATACATATATATATATATATATATATATATATATATATATATATATATATATATACCTTATTATTATTTTCTTCCAAACATCATCAACACAATGTCGATTTCATATTTATAAAGTTTTTAATAAACCAACAATCAACTAGGACAAAGGAATTAAATATATACGTTTACAGAAATACTCAATAATCTTATTTCTTTAAGTAGGGATAAGTGAGTGGCATAAAAATAGTATTCTTAACCCAAAATTTAATACAAAATATGATTTATAAATATATATTTCCGTATTTTATTTTCCCAGATTTTAATACAAAAACTGAGAATAAATTAAAATACCAAGGCACTACCGATAGAAAATGTGCTCACTCTTATTTTTCATCTGTTTTATTGGTAATCCAACGAGATTCCTGTTAGAATTCACAAAGCACTGGATTTTTCGTAATCCATAAAGCTGCCACCAATCTTCGTCTGTTCTGGCTTTGAATTAAATTTACACCGTGAATTTATCACACAACATATTAGCAATCATTTTTTATTTATCATATATCATTTCATTATTGAGATATGATTTCCAACTGATATTGATTGCATTATTGAGATATGATTTTGAGATATGAGATACTATATTTACTAATGAGTTATGATTTCCTAGGAAACACCATGTCCTATATGTTTGAAAAATATTGTGATTTGAAAAACAATGATATTGTTTTTTTTAACAATATTAAAATTGTTTAAAATACTGTTTAGCACATTAAAATGAGGTCTCCTGTGAAGATAAGATGAAAGCAATTTGAATGAAATATGGAAGTTTTGAAAATAAATTTTGATTACTAAATTATTAAATATATATTCGTTTAGAATTTTTTAAACTCTTTTCAATGAATTTCTAATGGGCAGATTAATATTAAAATTAAAAACACACACTAGGAAAAAACAATGCTTTTTAAAAACCCAAAATTCAATAAAAGTCGTTTTATTTTTTTTAAAAAAAACGAATTTTTCGAGATTCAGAGATCAACCGAAGATTAACGTAATTTTTATATCCTTGTGGTTAACGAAAAAATGTGATTTTAAATGAGGGAGCGACTAAATTACTCTTTTCTTGAATGGAACAAAGTTCAGGAATTATGAGTGGAGTGACCTGCGCAATTTTATAGGGAATTTTAATTAGTGTCACAATTATTTTCAAAATTATTTATAGCTTATTTAATCAGTTTCCAAATTTAAACATAATCCTTGTTTTAAATTAGATAGAAATAAGAGACATTCAGACATAAATTTCATTTCATTCTATGAGATTATTATTGGACAAAAATTGATTGGACAAAAATTCAGCAAATACGAGGAGAGAACAAAAGAAAATTATTTATATAAGGAACGGTTTGAAAGTTGCAAAGTTCTCAAAATATCTGTGGAATTATTAAAGAATTTTGAACAAATTATCACCCATAGCATTGTTAATAATATTTATTAAGTACGAATAATAAACTACTTACATGCATCGAAATGCACGTGAGCCGTACACTATACCTTCAGGTTAAAGGGTTTGGAATACCCATCACCAAGCTCTTCTGATTTTGAACTTGTCAGATGACGAGATTACACCTGAGCTGGGACACTCCTCTCCACATCCACATCACACCAGTGAAAAAGTTTAGACGTCATATAATAAAGTGTATACGTCCCCAACCCACGGAGTCCCTTCAATTCAATGAGAGGGAATGTGGTCACCCTCCCAATCCCTGACCGTGGCAAATAACGTTTCACTTCACTTTGTTGATCTCAGTGATAAACTACTGGAGCTCTACAATAAAAAACCAAAAATATTATCCACAGTAAATAAATAAAAAATTTCTATTTTTCTTTTAAATCTTTTATAGGCTGTTGAATACATATTTATTATCTTTAATATAAATAATAAAAACATATTTTTTAAATTAAAGGAGATTTTTTTTGTAAGGAATCTTAATTATTTAGTAATTATCAACTGACAAGAGATTTAATCACGTGTTAGTAATTTAATTTTTTAAATGCCTGGATAATTAACTAACACCAATTAATATCATTATTAACTATTGTGAGATAATTTTCATAATTTTGTTAAAGTTGCAATTAATTATTTGTAAATTAATATTTTCTATTTCAAAAGTTATGAAATATACTTTTTTTAGATTATAGAATATAAAAATGAATTTTAAAATAGCAGTAAAGTTAATTAAAATTGAAAGTTTGCAACTAATCTCTAAGATTCTTTTCAAATATCTGTATGTGAGAAGGTAAGGAAAATTCAAGATTTACTTCATACACAACAACTGATTGAATAAATCTTTGTAATAGACATTATCATTATTAGAAATCATTTAATACCATTAATATTAGTGAAATTCTTTATGCATAATAAGAAACCTTTTCCAATAATTTTTGATTTTTTTAAAAATATTTTTATCAATAAAATCTATATGTAATTTGTGCATAATTATTCATTGTGTGACCGATATTATTAGAAAAGTGATTTATAAAATTATTTCAATCTGGAAAAATATAAGAAAATATTCATTTACACAATTTTAAAATAAAGTAGCATTCTAAATTAAATGTAACGATTTTAACAGATTTTGAGTGGCAACAAATATTTAGTCGTCCTCGAATGAAAATAATAACAGAAATCAAATAGTCAAACTGAAATTGCTATGAAGTAAAATTTTGAAATATGATGGGTTTGATTTTATTGTAAATTTTTTTTCGTAATTGTTCTCGTCTTATGCATTGATTTTGTGAATGTTTTATTAAATAATTTTCAGTGAAATCCTTTTATTTTAACTTAAAAAAGTGGGCACAGGTCAAGAGAAGTTACAAACTCAATAAATATTCACAAAAGTAATTATTTTATAATAAAAACATAGTATTTTATCACTAGTGTAACAAACGTAAAGTTTCCGTTGTTTATTGTCTCTATAGAAATATATTTATCTTTATAAATGAATTATTCATTTTTGAGAACTTTAAGAAAAGCATTTTTTTACATTATTAATACTAATTTTTCATTAACCACGTAAATGCCACCCACCCTGTCCAGTGGTCAGCGTGCTTGACTGCGGATAAGAAAATCCCGGACTCGAATCCAGGTTCAGACACATGTGTGGATGTACTTTCTACCTCTTTTTCTTTCTCGTATGTCTTTGTGTATGAACGGGTTATGAATAGTTGCCTGCTCTATTAACGGGCACCTATAGCATATGTATTCTGAGGAATTCGGACTCCACACCAGCTAACGATTCAGTTGAAAAAGTGGAGCAACTCATCCCATATCACAAGCCTACATAGATAATACAACATAGCAACAAATACATGAATATTTTAACATAATTTTTCTTGTGTTCGTGATGAAAACTTTCGCAAAAGTTTATAAAATGTTACTTTTGTAATTATTTACATTTATTTTAACGCCACAATGTTTAAGCCGTTTGAAGTAAACTATTTTTAAATTTATATTGAAATAAAATTAATATTCTTAACGAATACTGTTTAATGTTTAGAATTTCTGAAACAAGAAAAAAAAAAGATTATATTTTAAATTGTGACTAGATTTGAAAGAATAAAAAAATAGGGACTATATAGGTGTCTAAACTTTCGCCTTGGATAAAACAGAATACTATTTTATGGCTCGGCTTGTTTTGTGGCCTTTTATAGCTTTTAAGTCTCATGTGGCTCCAAGGAAATAAGTTTTAAACTTTTCATACCATTTTCTCAATTTTTATAATGAAGTTGTACGGAGTTTTTAATTAAGTAATTAGGCAAGTTTAGGAAGTATGTTCAGTGTTTTAAGAGTAATTTTAAAATGAAGTTTGTGTGTTACTTGATACTTGCTTACTGAAGTAGATAAAAACTTTGGCGCCTCAAATTCCTCTTTCTTAAAATAAAAACTGTGAAATTAAAATTCACTAGTGTCTCTAAAAGAACTTAAAGCAAGAAGTTTCATACTATATGCTCTGTTTATGTGCATTCTTTGTTGGGACTTTTTGTAGCTCATTAAAACAAGTTCTATTTGGTTATAGTTTGCTTTAAGGTTTTTGTTAAACATTCTTTTTATAAAGAAATGGCTAGATTGACTTGGAAGCTTTTTTGTAAATTTAAATACTATGCATGGCGATATTTAAAACATAATAAGCACAATCTGATATAAAATGCTCTTAATATATTTCATTAAAATCATATTAATGTGCCATTTTGAGTGATAAACATTTTACGTCCAAAACTACCAACATTGGTTTTAATACATTTCAACTTAATGTTCGAAGTGGCTTACAATTTTACTTGCTATATGACTTGTAGAATGGACACTAACATTTTAATTCATCGGCATATATGTAACAGCTTTTTTTGTAATCAAATCTAACATGAAAGTGAAATTCTGAAGGCTGCTTATTCATAGCACACATAAGACTTTCAATTTGGAAGATGGTTGTTGAATACAGACATACAAACCAATACGCAACTATTGGCGAATCAAATAATTTCGCGAGGTACTTTACAACTTTACCTGTTATGGCGTGTAGAATGCACAATAACTTTTCAATTCAATGGCATGGGCGTAGTTAAATCAAACTTGAATGGGGCATTCTAAAGGCTGCTTATCTACTGATCATTTAGAATTTTTAATTTTGAAATTGATAGTCGCATATAGGTCTATATGGCTGTATTCAACTAATGGCAAATGAAGTAAATTTTAGTCTGTCATCAATTCTTATTTTAGAAAAGCTATTTTTATCTATTCAATATTCGGATCTAGTTTGATGTCTCCCCCCCCCCCCACATTGGCGACCATTGCGACTTTTTATCGTCGCCCAGTTAAACACATGTTTTTAAAGCGAGAAATTTGACTAAAATTATAAAAAATACGCATTTTATAAAATTTTAAATCACATTATAATATAAAAAATTTAACAAAGTATTATGAATGAAAATTTTTTGCTGGGTTTACTTTCTCTTCAAAACAATCAGTAAAAGATATAAATAAATAACAATAATGGACTTACTTTATACGACGTCAAGCTCGCATGCCTAATATACTCGGTGATATTATGGAAAAATATATAAGGAAATATAATAATAAATCAACAAAAATATATATTACAAAAATATTATAAATTTAAAAAATATAAGAAAATCATATAATAAATAAACAAAATAAAAAAAGGTATAAATAATAAATAAAAAGAAGAAATTGGAAAAAAGAACAGTTTACGATGTTTAGAAGCTGGCCTACAACGAAACATAACAGTAAACACGTAGAACAAATAGATCGAATCGAAAGTAAAACAAAAACTTCAAATACGGTTGTCACTGAATAAAAACAATATATATGACGTAAAAATGATGTAAAACACGAGAAAAACAAACCTGGCAATATAAAAATATGAAAAGTAGCGAAAACTCAATTTTGCAACTCTATAATCAAAACAAAGAACGCTAGATTTGGTGAGAAACTACTTGGGGGGGGGATATCAAACTTACATCCAATATTCATAACGTCTGTTTTGAAGACAGTTGTAAGTAACTTTACTACCTATTCCAATATTGGTACATGCAATAATTTCTGGCTTGTAATCAATTCCGATTCGAATGCAGATTTCTGAAGCCTGTTCATCCACTCCGTATTTAGGACTTTGGCTTGAAAACATCTAGTTGAAAGCACATAATTTTTCTTTGACACCGATTCAAACATTATCAATCGTATTAGGAATAATTTGAATTTTAAATAATTTCGATTTTAATAAACGATTCTATTTGACAAAAAAGTTATACAAATTTCTTAGGTACTTTTCTTATTCTAATAAAAATTGCAATATTAATTAAAGGTTTAATAATAAAACAAGGTAAAATCATCTTACCTGTTTCTCTTTTTGTACTGGAACTTTTCTCGATTTCCGGGGTGTTTAGTTTACTTTCGGTGTTCGCTGAAGACTGCTACTCCATTTTATATAAAATATAATTAAAATTATAAATCACGGTTAAAATAATAAACCAACCTTTTAATACACTACTGGCCATTAAAATTGCTACACCAAGAAGAGGATATGCTACAGACGTGAAATTTATACGAAATGAAGAAGGTGCTGTGATATGCAAATGATTAGCTTTTCAGAGCATTCAGACAAAGCAGGCGCCAGTAGCGACACCTACATTGTGTTTAAATGAGGAAATTGTTCAGCCGGTTCCTCATACACAAATTGCATTTGAACGTTGTTGTCTAGTGAAAAGTTGTTGTGATGCCTCGTGTAAGAAGGAGAAATGCGTACCAGCACGTTTCTGAATTCACGAATTCAGAATTGAACGAATTGAATCTGTCACGAATTGTAGCGTACCGGGATTGCGGTTTACCTTATCACAGTATTGCTGCTCGCGTCGGTCGAGATCCAATGACTGTGAGCAGAATATGGAATCGATAAGTTCAGGACGGTAATACGGAACGCCATACAGGATCTCAACGGCCACCTATCACTAGCAGCCGAGAAGACAGGCATATTATCGGCATGGCCGTAATGGATCGTGCAACCACGTCACAAGCCGTGAGTCAAGAAAAGGGGTTGTTTTTAAAACAACAAGTGTCTGCACGAACAGTTCGACGACGTTTGCAGCAGCATGGACTCTCAGCTCGGAGACCATGGCTGCGGCTTCCCTTGACGCTGCGTCATAGACAAGAGCGCCTTCAGTGGTGTGATCAACGACGAACCTGGGCGCACGAATGGCGAGACGTCATCTTTCCAGATGAATCCAGGTTCTGTGTACAGCATCATGATGGTCGCATCCGTGTTTGGCGGCATCGCGTTGAACGCACACTGGCAGCGTGCATTCGTCATCGTCATACTGGCCCTTCACCTGGCGTGATGGTATGGGGTGCCATTGGATACACGTCTTCATCACCTCTTGTTCGCATTGACGGTGCTTTGAACAGGGCACGTTACATTTCTGGTGTGTTACGACCCGTGGCTCTACACTTTATTCGAGCCCTGCGAAACCCTACGTTTCAGCAGGATAATGCCCGACCGCATGTTGCCAGTATTGAATGGACCTTCCTCGATACAGAACATGTTCGGCTGTTGCCCTGGCCAGCACGTTCTCCAGATCTTTCACCAATAGAAAACGTCTGGTCAATGGTTGCCGAGCGACTGGCTCGTCACCAAACGCCAGTCACTACGGTTGATGAACTGTGGCATCGTGTTGAAGTTGCATGGCATCTGTACCTGTACATGCAATCCAATCTCTGTTTGACTCAATGCCCAGGCGTATAACTGCTGTTATTACTGCCAGAGGTGGTTGTTCTGGGTAATGATTTCTCAGGATCTATCCCGCCAAATGTTTTGAAAATTTATCACTTGTTATTTCTAGTATAATATATTTGTCCAATAAATATCATTTTGTTATCTGCATTTCTTCCGGGTGTAGCAATTTTAATGGCCAGTAGTGTAAAAAGATTTAATAAAAACTCATAACAAATATAAAATCATAATCAAGTGCTCAGACAGCCTTTTTATTCTGTTGCACTCATTCTATTTACAAAAACAAGTCTCTCTCGATATCTGTTAATTTCGGTTGTAGTTAAAGTCAAAATTATATGTTTACTTTTGGCTTTTTGGACACCATTAAGGCATTTTAAATTTTAGATTTTGTTATTAGAAATAGATAGTGGGATTAGAATAGTTGTATGGTGGATATACAACTTCCTTGTTTATTGTAAACCATTTTTTGCTTATAAAACTGCTCTTTTAAAAACGGACAACCTGTATGTAAGCCTTGTTTCGTTTTTCTTCCCTACATAGATTGAAACAATGACTACATTTGATAAATTAAATTCTTTGAAAATGTAGTACTGAAAATTATCCTCCCTAACTCGTGGCACCTGTTTTTGGAAATACTAACTACATGTAGCCATGCTTGGCTTTCTGACATACATTTGTGTGTATAATAGCTTCTTTGATGGTAATGAACTCCTCTTTGAATAAAGTTCTGAAGACTAATATAGCCATTTCATATTTAAGACTTCTACCTCGCGAACAAATAATTACATCTAAGTGTGTCTAATTGTGAACTCCAGTGATTGAGTTGCTTCACGCTACTTCCCGTTAAGATCAGCAAGTGAAGTATTATTTGCCGAGGGCAGTAATTGGGAGGGTGGTCACATTCCCCTTCATTGGGCTGTTGGTGACATGTTAATCTGTAACATCTAAAGTACTTCCGCTGGTGTGGTATAGATTTGAACGGGAAGATGCCAGATCAGGTTTGACCTTGTTACCTAATCGTAATTCAAAATTACGAGCCGTTTAAGGATGGGCAAATATTCCAAATCCGTTCACATTAAGCTACAGCCCTGGGTTCATCTGCACTGCTATGCATCTCTCTCTCTCTCTCTCGCTCTCTAATAGTTATTCCACACATTTCATTCAACATATGCAATAATTTCTGTTATAGTAATCTATTCTTTTTCTTTTATAGTGGTATTTTGTTTTCTTGGAGCTTATTTATTAGTTCCATGCATGGAAATTTATTTTCTAGGTAGTTCTAACACGTACTTATATTAGAAATCTATTAATTAAGTGAATTTTATACTTATTTTTAGGATTCACAAAATAATAGAGCAAAGAGAATAAATTTGACCTCAAAACTTTGTTATTTTTAATAAGGAAAATGTGTGCTGTTAAATTTCATGTTAAATCAAAGAGTATATCGAAAAATTTTGTACACATTGCTTTTTCATAATTTTATTTATAACGCGCTGCTAAGGATACATATAATTTTACTTACTTTTCTGTAGTTTATGATTAAATATTATAAATTGTTCGTTGTTATTTGCTCATCAAGCTATAAAACTTTAAGCTCTCTTGGTGTTTATATAACCTGTGCTTTCCTATTTATTATTAACTACTTCATTACATCGATTTCTTTTTTTTTCTAGTTTCATTAATTCCTTCGGTTTTCAATTTTGATCCAAAAGTGAAAAAGTTTATTGTATTTTAAATTCGAGAAACGAAAAATAAACTAAATTTGTTTCGCTATCACATCAAACACTCGTGAAATCCTGAGGAAATTCTCATTACTCCTCATGTGTATTTACTTGAGAATAGAAATAAGAAAAGGTTTATATAATAGTTTATTTCCTTGGAAACCATTATTTTAGAACTCGTGTAATATTTCATATTTATTGTTTAGTCAACCTAAAATTTTATTTTCATGCTGTACTCATAGATACATAATACATATTTCCTCTCTGCTTCAGAATAAAATATTTCTATAATATACTTTGAAATTTGAAGTATTGTATATTACAAAATAATTGTATACAATATTATTTCAATATACAACACTACTCAAAAACTTCATAAAAAGAATAAAAATGAATGTCACTTTTATATTTATTGTGGTATCTCGGTTGGAATGAAACTTTGGGATTTGGGGTCTGGAAAATCAAGTAAAATCTTTTTTTATTGAAGAGAAAATAAATATAAATATTGTTTTCCTAAATCAAAGACACTGAGTAACATGATTTGAGAATAGAAATGAATTGCATTTTCTGAAGCATTTTTCAATCATGCTCAGATGAAATTTTTTTTTCACCAATCTATTTACATGCGGTCCTTATAAAATTTGCTTTGATTTTCCTGGGAAAAGTTTTCACTAACAATATGGTTTCTAATATTGGATGAAAATGTTTCTCAGTAAACAACATTTTTATTCTGAAACAAAGAGTACAATACAAACAACAAAATAGAGATGAAAAGAGAGGATTTATTGTTGACTGTTTCTAGATTTAGATTTAGTTTTTCACATTCTAAAATAACAACAAACAATTGAATGGGTAACTTTCTGACCCTAATAATCCATGAGCTTGATTCAAATTTAAGGTGTGGATATGTTCAGAAGATTTTTTGATCCATTATAAACTATATGTACTTGTATTTTTCCCATAGAACCAAAAGATGACCAGAGAACGTCACAAATCAACATTCTAAAAATAGAACATGGTCGTTTTACAGTTTTTAAAAGAAGAATAGCATGATTTATTACTTACTGTATATTTTTTACTTAAAGTAATTTTACTAATTTGGAAATATTTCTGGTTAATTATGGAAATTTATTTAATGATTCCTACATATAATGAATCACCATGCACTTTCCGCTTAAATGGGATTCGAATAATTACCAGCTGTCATATTTGGAGTAAAAGTCCAATCAAGAAGCATTTTAAAATGTAGAGTATAATAAAGTAACTACCATTTCTGCTGTTTTGGTCTCAATTTGCATTGTTTGCTACCCTACAATCACTTTTTGCACATCAAAATTTATTTATCGCGGGGACTCCAAACCACTAAAGACATTTGTGCTAGAAATAATAATAAATTCATAAATGCTTGAATTTAAAACTAAAACGGTGGTCATACAGTTGCCTTTCCAGTTTTTTAAGTTACATTAGATTACTGCTGCAATTTCTGTTCTTAAAAGAATTTCTATAATATTCATACTTAGGCGAGACCCAGTATGTACCTTAATGTTAGCGAACTTAGATTACTCGCCCTTCACCAAACGCCTCGTAATTTTAAACTACGTAATTTCAGTTGACGAGGTCACATCTGTGCTGGTAACCTCCTCTCTGCATCCAAGGCACATTGGTGGAAATACTTCGGATATCATAGACTAACGTAGACAACTTCCCAACCCATAGAACTCCACCAACTCAGTTAGGGAGAATGTGGTCAACATCCCAATCACTGCCCTCGTCAGATGATGCTTCACTTTGCTGATCTTAACAGGAATAAAGCTACTTGAAGCTCTCTGAAACATATGAAGCTGAATTAGTTTTTGGAGTTAAATTCAATTTTTCTGTTTTCTCTTTTTATGCGTTATTTTGCCTTTCCTTATTTTTGAAAACTATAAGAAGGAGTAGCACGTGTTTTGTCGAAGACAAATCCCAACCCACCTCGATTACAGCTTATACAATGGTACTGCGTCTACCATTGGTCAGGGTCCCAGAACTGACAATATAGTTGATGAATTCCTGACAATAACGGAAAACACCATGAGATATTTGAAAAGCCCCTCTTTATTTTAAAATTGAGGAAATAGACATGTAATCTATATTATCCGGAGAAATAATATAACTGCACCAACAACCTTGATCCGAAAAATGGAGTCATGTAAGCAAGACAACAGTCGTATGGACAAATTGCTCACAGACAATTTCTCAGGATCTATGTCCTAAACATGCTAAATATTTAATGACATTCTCTAATCATAACTGTAAAATAAATATCTCTTTTTTATTTATATTGTCATCTATAGTGTAACAACTTATTGGCTAATTACCTATTTCCAGAAATATTTGATTCAGTTTGTACGTGAGTTTGCAACATGGTTGCATTACAATATACAGAGATCTATCCAAGGTAGGAAGCATTAGGTTTCTTTCACGCAAGACGACTTTTATCGTACAATAAAAAGTCGTCCAATACTTATCGTGGAAAATCATTAAAATACACACAATAGACTGCTATCTTTCCCACAGAACGAAAAACGATATTGTGTGACCAGTCTATTGTGTAGTTTATTAATAACTTCTCAAAAAATTTCGGATGATTTTTTTATCGTACGATTAAAGTCATCTAGTGTGAAAGAGGCCTTATACACAGGCATCAGACACGTTTGATTTCGATGCTCAATTTGCTTCTATGTCGCCCGTTAACAGTGGATTGCGCGTTCGAGTGTTTTATTGAAAGTTTAAGCATATCTTAACGTTTTTGAGTGATGTATTATTATTGAAACGCGTTCACAGATCTCTACACCTTGCAGACGTTTTTAGTCACATGTTTTCAGCCATGGTAATGCATTAAAGGGACACTTTTACTCTATTTTGTTAGAAATTCTAAGTATCGTTTTATTTTAGAATAATAAATTTGGAATATTATGTCTAGGTGTTTTGCAAATTATTTCATCTTGTGATGAACTTATACTTTCCTAAATATCGAAATAATTTTTAAGAAGATGGACATTATCTTCCTTTTTAAGTTGAAGGTGGAAAATAGGATTTAATGAAATTTTACATTGTATCTATGAATGAGTATATTTATATATAGCATTTCTAATATATATGATATCAAAAATAACTAAACGAATGTACAAATAAAAGTCTATGTTTTCATTACCGAAACGAAACAAAAATGTACTCTATATTATAGAAAATAAAATTGTAATGAAATTTAAAATTCCCATAACATTCCTAGATTTTTTTAAAAATAAATTTAGATGCTCATACTATTCTTGAAAATGCAATAAGGCTGGAGAATTGTCAAAGGGGTTCACGGAAAAAGAAATAAACAACACATGGAATATCGCAACTCTATCGAAAAGAGATCATTAGAAAACTTGAAATCGAAAATAAAAATCTAGACATGAAACACAGAAATTTTATGTATTTTTGTTCTAAATCTCAGTTTGTGAGATCTTCTATTCGTAGAAAAGATATCACGGATTCCCCTTGGGTAGTTATCAAAAGAAAACACAAAATATTTTATTTTTTCCAAATAGGTGCCATAGTATAATATATAGAACAACCCTGAAAAAAGTACCTGGTTAATTAACATTTCTTAAAATTGACGGCAAAAGCATAATTATTAAACGAAAAGATATTGGAAGTATTTATTTTATCTTAGAATATGCTTTTTACTATTTGATGTATCACTTATTGATTTAGTTTCTGATAGAAAAATTATCCTTTTTCCTCATGAGAGCTTGTTATATAGAGCCAAATTTTAAAATTATTTTTGAAATACTACAAATATCCTAAGCCAAAACAAGAATCAAACCATCGAGCTGTTGAACTGAAGGCCAGAATACTAATCATTTGGCTGCTTATTTTGTGAAGGGTGCTCATTATTCTTAAGATTCAGCTTACTTTCCTGTAATTTGAGTGGAATGGAGACCAAAATTGAAACTGACGACTATTTTTTGCTCAAATCATCATGCATGTTCAGTATGAACATATAGCTAAGTGGAATTTGGAATAGTTGGGAATTTAAAGTGTTTCCACTCTTGCGAAATTCTTATTTACCCTTTGTCATTCAAAAGTCCACCATGTTTATAATATTCGTGACGAAAATTCCATGTAACTTAATTTTGAAGAATAATTCAAGTTAAAAAAATGAACAAAATCAAGTTTACAATATTGCGTTTTTACTATAATGTAAGTGGGTACTTCACTGATGATGATGCAATTATACGTCTTGCCAAAATTGTTCAAAATAGGTTTGCTTAACCTCAGCCAGACTTTCAAGATATTTCCAGGGGACTTATTTGTCTTGTCTTAGTGCACAGGTATTTGAGGACTAAGGCACATCTGTTACTATTTATTAAAGTTTTTGTACCAACCTCAAATTCAGTTAAGTGTAATCCTGTCATTTTCTGCGCTTGACAGAGAGTACAGCTCCTTGTCAAGTCTGAATAGCTCTTTTCTCCCCCTTCAGATGATACTAGAAGGCAGCGCTACAAGCCAGTGTAGTGCGGTCGTCCTTTCTTATCTTGATTTCTTATTTTTGAAGCAGAGTAGAAGTCCCTATTCCTAGAATATAAGTTGATGTCCCTATCCCTAGACCTTGGTATACCATCCCCAGAGATATAGATTTGAATGAGAACATGGAGGACTTAGCGACCTGGACATATTAAACGTGTCCTAGACGACATTATTAAACACGGTGGTCTTTATCTGGTCCCTGGATTAAACTAACTTGCTATGTGTCAGGAGAAAGATGCTCTCCCGACTGACCTGGCAATCTTAGATCCTGAACCTTAAGCCAGTGGAATATGTATGTGAAATGATACCAAATATCATTCCACAGCATTCTGCTCTTTCATCAAATTTATATGGAGTAAAAAGTCGCATAGGCATTGCATGGTACTCATATAGATATAATGTCCCCTACCGACATAAATACGCTCCACTGAAGTACGTCGATTCAATGTTGAAACAAAAAGATGTTATTTGTGGAAAAAGTGTCTCCAATGAAATATTGGTCTTGACCTTTTAATTCACTGGTTAGTGTATAAAGATACACACACACACAAATATATATATATATATATATATATATATATATATATATATATATATATATATATATATATATATATATATAAACACTTTCATAATTCAATTTTCTCAGATTAAAAGTACCATGAGGGCATTGGAAGAGATTTTCGAAATGAAATATCTATCATTTATGGGTGAGGGTGAAGAAAAAAGTTGAAAGAGAGAAAACGGCTCTGGTAAGCCCCAACGTAACATTTTCTTGAGCTCTTAAGCTCTCGGTGTTGGACCAAGCAAGGACCAGTGAAACTAAACAGTTCCACTGTGTGGTAAACTAATAAATTTCTCCCAAATGAGGATTAATAACTTTTCCCACTGTTGCCAAAAGGAAATAACGAAAAACACAGAGAACTAACACATGGCTTGTAGCTGAACAGAAAAATGGATAAATAATAAACGGGAAATTTTCCTAATCGATAATGATGATCATCTTAATTAAAGGATTCTTGTTGCGAGGCTTTTGTTCTCTGTTCGAAACAGGAGAAATTCTCATTTTTTTATATTTTCCCGCACTTCAGTATTTCGTCTTTTATGTGACTTTCACCTTATTATTGGATGTATGATACAACTAATTAATAGAATTAAAAGAAATTGTGCGTTGTTTATTTTGCTGGTAAATTTAATCACTTATTTTGTTCTGAACGAAGCATTGAAGAATGTATTTTGAAACTTAATTTGATGATGACGATGATGTCATGTCCAACTTAATTTGAATGAAATAGCTTTGATCATAAGTTTTGTATTGAATTTGATTTTTTGCTCAATGTTTCACATTTTATAAAATCATCGAAACAATGATTCTTTACTTATCTAAAATTAATTTTTAAGAGCCACATTAAATATATTTTACGAATTTGGGTCGTATCTCAGAGAAATTTTAAAATTTATGAAAACATTTGCAAATAATGCTTAGAATTTGTTTAGAACTTTAAAAATAAAGTATATTGTTTCTTAAATTCAATGATAACAATAAATAAGAATTATTCTAGAGATAAATTTGAAAATAACTATTTCATTTTTCTCATTCCACTATATATACTTGACACACTAATTTGATCTCAAGGTTTTGATTTATTCCTCGTATTATAGAATTTTGATGAATTTGAAACTGGAACCAATTTTTTTTTAAATTATTAAGTGATAGTAACTCATTAAATAATAGTTTTCGTGTCGTTTAGAAAACACAGAATGGAAAATTGTACCTTGTTGACGGGAAGTATATCAAAATGCAAAATAAAATTATATTTCAATGCTAAGTAAATTCCAAGATGTTTATAAATAAAATCCTTATTTTGTTCGCCCACCCAAATTTTTGTCGGGTTTGAATTAATTGATTTTACTATTTATCTAACTTATATAAAATAAAAAAGCTATATTTCATTTCAAGATTTTGGCTATGTACATACAATTAATTTAATAATAAGTAGTGCTGTGATTTGAATTTTCTGTAATTAATTTAAACGTTGCTTTCAGGAACTTTAATCATTTCAAGAATAAAGGCTTGTAATTCTTTTTTTTTTCTTTTTTAAAATAATCATCTATGACTAGTTTTAAGTAGAGAAAATATATTCGTGGTATCTGATCACCCCTTTTTTTCAGCGTTCCCACAGAATAATTTTTAAAAATTTATACAAAGTAATTTTTTTTTCGATTTTTTAAAAAATAATATTTTCTTTCATTGCAGCGTATGTATTTACGTTTTCCCTGTATATCGCCAACAGAAATGTACTGGAATGCGGATGAAAAAGGAATCTCGCCTTCTGTGTTTAAAATTTCCCATTTTAGAGAAATCTCTAACGTTCAAAGCTTCATACGGTTTTGTTATAGCTGATATACACGATAAATCTCATTTTATATTGCAAAACTGCACATTTTGAGCAAAGTTACGTATATAGTGAAAACCTTTACAAATAGTACCAAGGTTACTCTGAAATTTTAGTGATACGCGCAGACAAGAATTTATAAAATAAAAATAACAGTTTAATTTTAAAATACCAAGTATTTTAACACAAATGACGATTTTTTACTAACTTACTTCAACTTGTTTAGCGTAGAATACATTTTAAACAGAAGAGAAAATGGAGTTGACGCGAGAACATTTTCGCGCTATGATTTTCTACGATTTTAAAGCAGGATTATATCAAGAAAAATGCGTCCAACGGTTGCAATTAGCATTTGGTGATGAATCTCCAGCTCGTACTTTAGATGGCTTAGAGAATTCAGATGAGGTCCCAATTTTCTTCAGGATGAAGAACACACAGGAAGGCCGCCGTCGGCAGTAATCCTGGATAATGTGTCTGCCATACGAAAAATGTTAATGGATGATAATCGCTGTACCTATCAAATGATGCAGAAGGAACTTAACATTGAATCCGCAGCCGCACCCAAAATCTTTCATGAAGAATTACATATGAAAAAAGTAGTTTGCCGTTGGGTTCCTCATAATCTAACTGAGCACCAAAAAGTGGAGCGTGTCAGAATCAGTAAAGAAACTCTTAAATTGCTAAATGATGGTGGCCACCGCATCATTTCTAAAATTATAACAGGTGATGAAACGTACATACCGTTCTTTGACGTTCCAACACGTCAAGAAAGCAAAGTATGGGTCTTTGAAGATGATCCCACGCCGACAATGGTGAAAATACAACGCGCACTGAAAAAAGTGATGTATGCCGTTTTCTTCAGAAATACGGGATTGGTCAAAGCCATCAAGTTGGAAGGACAGAAGACAGTAACAGCAAACTGGTTTACCACTAAATGTCTTCCAGAAATTTTGCAAGAACTGAATGTTAGAGGACTAATGCTTCACAATGACAATGCATCGTCACATACAACCGGATTAATTGTTGAGTTTCTTAAACAAAAACAACTTAAAGTGATCGAACATCCGCCTTATTCACCTGATCTAACTAAATGTGACTTTTGGTTATTCTCTAATCTAAAAAAGAACTTACGTTGACGTCTTTTTCATTCAGAAGAAGAGATTGATGTGGTTATAAATGCCTTTTTTTCATCTATTCCAAGAAATGAATGGCTTGAAGCATTTAATCTGTGGAAAATTCGTCTACAAAAGTGCATTGATGCTGGAGGAGACTACTTTGAACACACCTAAAATTTTGTAAGTATAACTTTAAAAACATAGCTGTATCTCAAAAATTTCAGAGCGACCCTCATATAAATAGCGTTATTTTTTCTAAACCACAGTTTCCTTGCCCGAAGATGAGTACAAGTGTTCTATTGAAATTAAGGGCCGCTGAAGCTGGTTTCTTATCCTGCAACCATAAGTATGAAAATATGAAATGCCCAGAAAAAATGGATAACTTTGATACAAAAAAATTAATTTAAATTTTTTAACCATTCAATTTTTTCTTATAAAACACTGTGACCTTTTCAATATTCGGGTTTGATTTTTGTGGCACAATTATTAATTTAATATATTTTAATTCCATAATTCAGAAAACTGAATAGTTTGTCTATTACAGTGTTCAAATTTATCGTAGAAACACAAATTCAAATCAGGAAAATAAATTTTTAACTATTATTCTGGAATGTAAATTTTTATTTTTGTGAAAAAAGTATGATTACATTTCTCTTAAGTAGAATATATTTAAAAAAAAAAACTAATTTAAAATTAATGTTCTTTCGGAAAAGACACAGGCAACAAAATCACGTTTTACATTTTATTTTATGCTTTACTAGAAAACATCTATTCAATTTTGTTATTTGAAAGTAAATAAACAAGCAAATTGAACCGAAAAACAAAAAAATAAACACAATTTGAATTTCTCTCTTTGCAAATACACCCACACTTTCCAGCACAACCGAGTAACATGCGTTCAGGAAAATAAGCAAGCGCACTTACCAAGCATAAATTTATTTTCTCTCTGTGCAAAACAAAATATAAATTCATAAAATAAAACACGCGCTTTGTAAACGAAAGAAGCGGGTAAAAAAAAGTTACGGTCACGGTAAAAATTCCGTGAAACTTTAATTCCTACATAGCGTGCCATATTAAATTGAAATGGGTGGCCTGCATCTTAGTTAGTAACCCCAAAGTGTAGGCGGATTTTCTGTTTGGAATAATCTTTTGTTCTCTAACTCGAACTCTCTTTAAACTAAATAGTTAATAAGAAATATTTTAGCGAAAAGTATTCTTTTATTATTTTAATTACTAGCAAATCCATCTTTATTCAAGTGTTGTAAAATTAGATATTCCGAACGTGTTTTGAAAAATAATTTTGTGTACTATAAATTATTTTTGGGGCTTTTTTTAGCTCATTTTCCGTGCTAAGGTAAAATGAAATAAAATGTATGCTTGTATAAAAAATGCGCAATGCGGAATGAAAATTTATAATCATTGAAATTATTAAATAATAATTATTCCTTGCTTATTACTTCTTAAATTTTGCTTAGAAAATATCAGTGTTATTTTAACAATGTATCATTGTTAGATAGAATTTTGCATAGAAATATTTTTTCTAATAATGGTATATACTTAAATTGGAAGCAGCAAATTTTCTTTTAACCAAGCTTATGAAAATTTCTTATATTCTATTCGTACGAACACATTTTAATTTGGCACATGAAGTAATACATACTTAAAGAAAAAACAACCACTTTGAAAAAAAATATAATTATACAAATTATAAAATGTGAAAATATGAGATCGATATTTATATAAGATATCTGTTATTTAATATTTCCGTAAATTACTTCAATGATTTTCATTCATTCCACACATCTTTTACACAAATACTAACTTTGACTCCAATTTACGTCCTGAGTTTACGTTCTTTCTATTGTTATTTATGAGGCTTGTTTTAATTGGAGCAACAGCACCGACAAACTCATGTACCCATTAAATATTGTTGTAATTTTCCATTGGTGTAAAATGAATTTATTAATAATTTCATAGACATCATACCAAATGGACGCAAATCTTTGCGAAGATAGGCATACCACACAAAGCGTTTTAATAATTCAAAACTTTTTTGAAATATATATATATATATATATATATATATATATATATATATGTGTGTGTGTGTGGAAAGAATGAATATATATATATATCTCTATATATATATATATATATATATATATATATATATATATATATATATATATATTCATCACTTTCAATGAAAAAAGAGACATAGAGACATTACATGAGATAATATAAAAACTGAATCAGTTTTTGTAATTTCTCAAAAAAGTGTGATATGCTTTAAAGTTTATGTCACGTGCGTATTTTATCTAAAATTTAAATTAAAAGTTTGAGAAGACTCAATTTAATTTTGTGCATTTTTCTGACATTCTACATATTTTATTTCTATTTTGATTTACAATTTAATAATTTAATTATTTTCTTTTAATATTTTTTGATATTTTATTTTAAAATTTAACTAGTTTCTTCAAATATATTTTTAAATTAATTTTATTTGATCTGTATTTCTTCATAAATGAACTTGGTGGTGGTAAAGTTATAATATAACATTACCAAAGTAATAAAAAAAATCAAATATGTGTTGAAATTTTATTTATATAACTTTGTATTTAGAGCTACATTTGGTGACTTTTTATAAATCGATATTATATTTTTAATGGCTTAGCCGATTTTTTCAAATTTATTTTTGAATGAACTTCATCATTTTATTTATATGTCTTAATTTATTTAACAAGAACGCGATAACGTTATGATAAAATATTGCCAAAATAATAAAAAAATTCAAATACATGTGTTAAAGTATTTTTATATAACTTGGGATATATATATATATATATATTGTACCGAGCTTCGGGGTTCGTGTGGATTGAGAGTTGAAGAAAGCAACCACTCAATGAACAAAAGACTTTTATTCGTAAAAAAATTCCACTAGAAATACCAGCTGTAATAATCACAATTATACAGCTCCAATTCGTCAGATACGATAAGTAACAGCTTCCAATCGCAGGTCTCAAATATCTCAGGCAGAGAACAGCTTCTCTAAACTAGCAGTCATGACTAATCGTCTTCACTCAGTGAGTGTCTTCACAAAATTAAGTAACTATGTCGGGCTGCGCTATTTATACCTGACTTGGTGGGGAAATCTACAAATTTCACAAAGGTTCTGGAAGCTTCTAGGCTATCTCGCTAAATATTGGTCCTAAAGCTTAGGTGATGGATGTTTCCAGAAGTATCTATTTCTCGCCAAGCCGCCAAAAATCTCGGCATGTCGCCAAGTTTTCTCGCCAAAACATCGCCAAATCACCAAATCATTAGAAAACCCACTTTTAACGTATAACACGTCTAAATACCGCAATTTTTGCCCAAAATGTGAGTATTTCCGCTCTGTCTGAGATATTTTCAGACATATACAATAATTTATAAATTTGTAACTATATATATATATATATATATATATATATATATATATATATATATATATATGTAAATAAGGGCATAATTATAGGGAAAGTGATGTCTTGAGTTCGATCATAGTGTCCATTGACTAAAATGAAACTGGTGTTGCTTTTCAACTTTCTGAATATGCGTCTGTTATAATGCTTTTCAAGTTCCCTTTCTTGGAAAATTTGAATATGGTCTTCGAACTATATAAATTCCTCTTAAATATTATTACGACTTAGATTTTTTAAGTATAACTTACGTCAGCTTGTAGCCTATTAGGTTATTCCCAAAAGGGAATAACTTTCAAATTAAAGCTGAGGAGCATTGTTAAAACTGTTCTTATACTGCAAAATTATATTCAATTATAAATTACAAAGTACAACTAATTAATTAAAGTAAAAGTTTGTAAATATTCCATAAGTTAATCAAACAAGTGGAAATAAAAGCATAAAATATCACTGAAGATCAAAGGTTACGTAAAAAATAAGATGTTTTTGACGAGTTAAAGACTGTAAGCAATCAAAGTGCATATTATCGTTTGAAACTTATAATATAAATTCACGTGCAAAGCTTGTGCCACACTGAATAATTATTAGATATTCTGTCACTCATTTTTTCAAGGATATTTGTGTGTTTGCAGGTTTGCCACGCATTTATTGCCACCAATAAGGAATTTTAAGCATTTCCTATATCATTTTTTAATAAAATTGAAAGTTAATCATGTATTTTAAATTTTTGTACATTAATAATGGTTGTAATAACTTCATTCAATTAATCATATTGAAATATCAATTCTCATTCCAATTAGCTTAATGCATCCCGGTATTAAAGTATACATTTGGCATGATTAATAATGAATTCTAATCAAAGATTCATACAATTTTAAGGAAATAATAATTAGATAATTTGGTAAGACACAATTTAAGAGAAATATCAGCAAAGATATCCACGATATAGAATTTCTGGATTTCTTAAGTCACAAAAGTATCGTGTGTCAACACTTATTTGGTAGAGAAAATGTTACACTCTATTTGCAGGCTGAAAATTTAATAGTTTTTAATTTCATATAATAGGAATTTCACAGGATTCTGAAATATAAATGCACTTATAACAAAAATAGTTGTTTGGTGACATAAAAATATTGTTTTTCTTATAAAATAACAAAGAAAAGGAAACAAAGTGGCTCGACGTTCCCTGTAGGCTGATTGTGTACAGTGTCCATCTGTTTCCTTAGCTAAGAGCATTCCAATGTAAAGTGGTCAGCCTAACCAAAGTCTCCAGTCTTTAGTTCCCAAACATGACGAATCACGATTGGTCTTCACACAAAAAAGGAAAAATATTCCGTATAAGAAAAATTATTTTTGAAAGTCTGCCTCTTTAATAACCGTTCTTAATTTCACCAAGGCAAGGAGGTAACTACGTAATACATTACATATATTTAACAACTGACTCTGAAAATTTAAATATGTTTTTAGAATCAGGTATACAAAACTCACTTAATATAGAATATTTGTCTTCTATTTAAAAACATAGAGAAATATAATTTTTCTTCTTCTGAAGAAAAATTATATTTCAATATCCATATTTGAAGAATTTTATTTGCAATTATTTTTTGTAAGATTTTAATTAAAATAAGCTAAAAGTACTTCAGTTTATCCGGAAATGCAGAATTTGTAACTGCTCTTAATTCAATTTAATATTGCAGGAATTCGATCCCAGTTTTTCTGGATGTTTATAGTAATTCAGAATACCCATTATATAGAAAAATCTAAGGCTTTATCAAATTATTCATTATACACATTAAATAACGCTAGACTCTGCATTTAGTTTTAAAATGTAATTTATAATGTTTTGAAATATTTGAAAGGTAAATTAAGCGAATTAAATAATTATGTGAAATAAAAGCCATTAAGAGATATAAAATTTCATATCACAACTATAATTTAAACCAAATCCTTTTTGCATTATAAGAAAAAATTGTCTGCCACCAACTGTTACGAGATCTGCTTATTGTAAGCAAGTTAAATGATTATGCTTGACACCATTTTTCAAAATAAACAATGTACAGATTTCGAATCACTTGCCCTTAATGCAGAGCTAGGCAGTTTCATCGCTAAATATTAGATGGCCGTCTTGGCAGGTGGTGAATCTCACGATGTTGATAGTCCGGAGTAGATCATAAATAGTGCCATCTAAGAATTATCGTTTTCGTCTGCCAATTTTATTTCGTCTGCAAAGCTGTGCAACAACTCTCTCTCTCTTTATATATATATATATATATATATATATATATATATATATATATATATATATATATATATATATATATATATATATATATATATATAAAACACTGCGTTACTCTAAATTTCTTTCCAAAAACTCATACGTTGCAGTGCTCATCTATGTTCTCTGAAGCAGAAGTAGAATATGTTCTTTCTTTGTTTTCTAAGTGTTAGGATTATTTTTTAGAAGAATTAAGGCAATTAACTTTCTGAGTTATTATTTTCTTTAGGTTTAAGAGAAAACTATTAAATGAATAGATATAATAGCATATGAGTAATTTATGTTGTTGCATGTACAGAACTTCATGTTGTTTTTGCATTACGCTTTTTTTACTCTGTATAAGTACAGAAATGAAATATGCCATACAGAAAAAAGTATGTCTTTTTTCAATACTGACGTGAGAAATAAGATTAAAATATTTATACTTATATTTTTCTACATATTTCATAAATGCCAGGTCTGCAACTTTAAAATGCACATTTTTTCACTAAAAATACGCAATGATTTAGAAAGAATGTAAAGAAGATATATTTTATTCAAAGTATCGGCCCTCGCTTTCTACACATTTTTGCCATCTAGTAGATAAATTATGGATGGCATTCCAAAAGAATTAAACGTCGCGTGAGCCAAACGAGTCGTCGAGCATTTTTGGATGTCTTCATAAGAATGGAAATGCTGCTCGGCAAGTGCGTGTCTCGTGAATGAAAACAGGTGATAGTCGGAAGCATATTCGGAGCATAGGTCTGGAAAGTACGGCGAGTGGGATAATATTTCCCATCCAAGTGCTGCCAAAGTGTCCTTGACCGGTTTTCCATTTGACGTTTGTTCAGCTCATGTGGCACCCATTTTCCAACCTTCTGGATCTTTTGCATGGCTTTCAAGCGTTTGGAAATGGCTACACGAGAAACGTTTAATTGCTCTGCCAATATTTCTTGAGTTTGCGTGGCGTCCTCATCCAATAACACTTGCAACTCGGTGTCTTCAAACTTTTTCGGTCTATTTTCACGTTCTTTGTCCCTGACATCGAAATCACCACTGCTGAATCGCTTAAACCACCGTTTTCAAATGTCACCAGATAGAGTATGTACACCGTATGTTTACTCAATAATTCGATGTGCCTCCGCTGCTTTTTTCTTCTGATTGAATAAGAGAATCAGCACGTGCTGCAAATTCTGTTTGTTTGGCTCAAAATTCGACATGTTTACCACCGAAAAAAAATGCTACTAACTCTTAAACGTTTAAAAAAAAAAAAGGCGTTTTGAATCTTGCTGTCACAGCTACAAAATGATATATTGGTTATGACACTATCATCTGTAGGCTTAGGGCGCCATCTACTGAAAATAATCCACTTTTAAAGTGACAGACCTGGTATATGCAAAGGAATATAATGTATTCCAATATTAAGTACACCAATCTTCAAACCTGAAAATTTTCAAGTATCACTGTCTATTCAAGTTTTTAACACTGAAGTAATTTTATTTTGATTAATTAATTTAAATTAATTTATTAAAATTTTATTAATTATTAACAATTGAAGGAATGTTATGTAGTTCCTGGCTAAGTGACAATATTCAAATTTTGTCATTTTTTTCTATTTATATTAAAAAAACTAATTTGACATAAAATAATTAAAAACATAATATGAAAATGGATGAATAGTTATTCATTAATCTTAAATAACCTCTATTATTTAGTAATGTTTACGTATCACAAAACAAATCACTTTCTTTCAATGACTGATTCTTTCGTTTTATCTGTGAAAGAAACCATAATATATATGATAATTTGTGATACATGTTATATTGTGTACATGTGACAAGGAAAATAATTAATATTTTAATTACAAGGTTCTTATTGTTTTGCTTCACTTACAGCAAATTTGATTAAATAGCCTTTATTTTGAAGAACACTTTGTAAAATTTCATAACCGTAACTCATTTTAAAAGCTAAAGAATATAAAATCAGAAAACAGTTTAAACAAAGTCATGAAATTAAATGCTTTTAAGCATAGCAAAAATAATTTTTGAACTTTACAAATTTCGATAATGGAGCTAAAAAGAACTTTGATCTAAAAAAAAAAGTAATTTCTGAATCTGTTTGAGAATTATTAACATTTTGAAAGTATCAAACAATGCATACGTGCTTCAGACTAATTTTTTCTTCTGTTTTAATCTCCACAAATATTCAAAAAATTAAGAGCACCCCAAATAACCCGTCTGTTATATAATATTACCCTTTCAACACTTTCAGCAAATTAAACTTTGAAAATTACTTCGAATTAAACAAGATTCAACTTTTCTGTTCTAAATGAAAATAGAACAGGAAAAAAAAAAAAAAAAGAAACTTTTTCGGAAACGAAATCAATACGAAAACCTTCAAACTGATGGTTTGCTTCTGGATGGGCAACATTCGACTCGCACAAACACATGAAGACATTAAAAAGTACTCCCCAAAGCTCTTATCTTTTGGCAAAAGCATAGAACCTTCTGAGGTGTTAATAATACGCGAATTAATGTAATTAAAACTAGGTTTTCCGTTTTCTGTAATTTCCCTCCATATGAAAAGTATTTTTCACATTTGTTTCAAAGTGTTCTGTGAAATTATGTTTTTTTTAAAAACATACCTTATTATCTTCCTTAATAACGCTTTTTGGATTCTGTTTCAATGATTTTGAGTTAATGCCGTTGCCTAGCAACCCATCTTTTGGACTCAGAAATCATTGCGCTATTTAGAAAAAAGAATTTATCCCAAGATAGTTACTTTTCTTAAACTTACGTGTATTAAAATTTGGAAAATATCAACTTTTACCTTTATTTTGAAATTGCTTTTTCTGTTATCTTTTAATGTATTACGTTAGAATGATGATATTTTTCAAAACGTGTATTATTTTTCAAAAAATGCACCAATAAAGTGATTATACGCGCTATTAGAATTGAATACAATAAAGTTTCTTAATATTTTCAGTTTTTGTCATTTAGTTTTATTTTTTAATTTGACCATATGGTATATCTCTAATTACGCATTAATAAAATCTCTGAATTATATTATTATATTTAAAACAGTAAAAATAAAAACGTAACTGATGTTATTAAGAATAACATGGGCAAAATTTAATATTTTACTATCCACAGATACTAAAAGAAATAATTAATTAATTGAGGAACAACTAAGTGTATCGATGTACTACTATTACGGTATCGAAAATAATCATTTTATCATCAATTAAATCATAATAAAGTTATTGCTTTTAGACTTGTATTATTAGCTTTATAAAATGGCATGTATAATTTACTACATCACATGCCATTATAATAATAGGTACAATACAGTTATATATATTCCTAAAAAATTAAAAATTTTATAAAAATAAGAGATGTTTGTATTTGAAAATCCAGTGGATATAAAAAAAATTCCTTTTCACTCATGGTTTTAGTTTTAATTAGATTAAGAATACAAAAATTTTAACAACAAAGACTGGTTTACCATAACCAATTTTATTGCTCCTTAAATACGTTAAGTAGCTAAAAGGCAAGGAAATATATACAGGGTGTCCCAAAACGACCGCATAAACTTTGCACAGCTGGATTCCTCGTTGGGAGTACATAAAAACTGCCCAAGGAAGCGTTCCTGAACGATCCATAGTTTACGAGAAAAATATGAAAAACAAAGTATGGCGTCTCTGCCGGTACAAGAAAAAGCACTTTATTGTACATGTCAACAACAGTATTTGCATATCTTTTCAGACGATAATGTTTAAAACGCTCACCGCACATATCACGTCATGCATGTGTGCGTGTCATGGATGTACATGTAGTGACAACACCAATGGACTTAGTTGCTCGTTTGCTTGCTGCTTTCACTTCGGTGAATCCCGCGGCGATGCTACAACGTGTGATGACAGCCATTCCACAGCGGGCTCAAGCCTGCCTCTACATACACGGTGGACATTTTGAACATTTGCTTCAAATTGTACATATACTGCTGTTGATATGTTCAATAAAATGTTTTTCTTGCACCGGAAGTGACGTCATACTTTGTTTTTCGTATTTTTCTCGTAAATTATGGTTCGTACCGGAACGCTTCTAAATATATATATATATATATATATATATATATATATATATATATATATATATATATATATATATATATATATATATATATATATATATATATTGTTATATAATGTCTTGTTATGTATATATATATATATATATATATGTAACAAAACATTATATATATATATATATATATAAATATAAATATATATATATATATATATATATATATATATATATATATATATATATATATATATATATAGATATATAAATAATTATACTTTTATTATAAGTTCAAAATGTTTCCCAGTTGTTCTTTCTTTATAGTACACGTATATTTCTGTACTTACAATACCATTTATATAAAAGATTTTAAATACCATTAAGCGACAATTCATGCCATAGCAAATGAGGTTCATGAAGCTTTTGTTTTATTCATGGTACGTTGTAACGATAACAAGTAAGCAATTCACAAAATATGCTAACTCTGAAATATTGACAAGTAAGGGTAGATGATTGAGTTTAATTGTCCTTGCAATTTTTGAACTCGAAATTGAGGACAAGTGTAAGAGCTACCATTTGAAATATATCCTAAACCTTTACAAACAATCACGCCTTTTGTAGGAATAGAATCCCCAAGAACCGTTGTAGTGAAAGCATTAACCATTCAAACTACTATCTTAATTTGTGAAGTGTTAAATAAAAATAAGGATCTTCGTTTGAGCTTTTTCAAGACAAATTTTCATTTCCGCATTCATTTATTGTAGAACCGAAGGATTCATTTCAAAAAAGACTCCTGATATTTTTAACGTTTGTACACAAACATTACGTGTCCTTGTCTTATTGGTTTTGCATTGTTGAAGTATGAGCAAGACATTATTTAAAATAATAGGTCTGATCTTGCATTCCAAAACTAAACTAGAATTGAAAAAATAATCGGTAGTTGGACTGATTTTTACACATGTTTTGCTAGCACTTGATACATTTTGGTTATATAAGTATATTTTACGTGGAATTCCTTTAACTCCTCACAAACTGTTATGTAATAATTATATTGTTGCTTAATTATATTATATATTATATTGAATAATTATATCAAAAATAATTATATGATAATTATATCATTTATGAATAATTATTATATAAATATAGTTTTTAATAAACTAAATATGATGTGCTTAAAATGTAATAATTTAAATAACTTTAAGGAATAAATTAACTGTCGAAAATTATTTTATTAATTAATAGTATTCTAATATAAATTTCATAGAACACTATTTGTCTTGTAGCTCATTGCTTATTAAGTGAAATAAGACTTGGTTATTCACTACAGAAGGGTTCCACTTAGTTATTATGTGTGTATTTAAATTGCAAGTGTTTATGGTTAGGAATTGTTTTTTAGAGTAGGATTTTCAATGTTACTTTTGCAACATTTGACATGATTTTATGTTTATGATATGATATGATCTTGAGGTATGATGGCTTAATTTTGGCTCTGTTTTGGGCCACTGCGTAAAAGCCATACATTGTACCAACTTGGTAAAAACTCCTGATGAAACTTGAGGGGTTGGTACACTATCCCAATTTATTTTTGTTTTGTTTCTTAAAATGTTAGCAATATATTTCCCTTTCAAATCACATGCCCGTATTATCATGAGTTCATACAAATTGCATAATTATCACAACAAAGTTTATCATTATTCAGTTCTTACTATCGTTATTAAAATAATTATCTTAGACTACAAAAAAATATTAGATTTCCTTTATTAGCGCAAATTCCAAAAGAAAGGTACTTGCTTTGCTATAACATAAGAATCATATCCATTAGATTATTAAGTCTTTTAATACCTTTATGTGGCATGAATTATGATAAGAGCAAACTTCTAAAGCAGAACATCTTATACTTTTAACAGAAGTGTATTGAATATGTTCTTACAACAAAATGTAATCCTAGGTATATTTTAAAAATTACTATATTGACAACAAACATGTAATTTTGAAAGTGAATTTTTATACTCTATGTTATTTAAGAGTAATTATCATAAAATTTACGATAAACCATTTTTCTCTTAGAATAATTCACTTAGAAATATGCTTTGTATAAAACGAAAGTCATTTACAATTCTTAGTGGATTCACAATATTCCGACTTTACACACACACACACTTATATATATATATATAGCTAAAATATATATATATATCTATATATATATACAGCTAAAATAGAGTTATTAAAATATAATTAATAGTAGATTTTATGAAATTAATAATCAAATGTTAGATGTGTGTGTGTTGAGAATAATAATCAAATACTAGATGGAGAATAATACATTGAAAATACCAAATAGAGAATACTAATAATAATGTATATTATATTAGTATTCTCTATAATAATGTAGGAAATATAATAATAATAATAATAATGATATATTTATAAAATTAGTCAAAACTAATTTTATAAATATGATATTTTATTACTTTTATAAATATAATATTAATATATTATTATAACTTTTATGATATATATTAATAATCTTAATAAATTATTATATATTAATTGTATAAATATGATTTTTTGACTAACTTTATAAATATATTATCATTCTCCATTTGGAATTTTCAAAGTATTATTCTCCATCTAATATTTGATCATTAATTTAATATATATATATATATGTAATCACCTACTCTAGATATATTAATTGTCATTGATTAAAATTGAAATCTTAGGTTTGCGGCCATGACAGATTAAGAATTAGTAATTCGTATGACACTCATGAATAAAAAGTGGTATCGCTGTAAATATAATGTTACGCAATTAAATTATTTAAAACTTCGTCAATATCATGTCTGTTTTCCAATGTGTAATTGACAATTCCAAATTTAAAGTATTATTAATTATTATTAGTACTTAAACTATTGGCCCTTGTATTTAATATTTAATTAAAAAAATTTCATGTCTTACATCAATGTTTACTTTTGAAATCAAAAGGCTAAAGTATGACAAAAAGCGTTAAATTTATTATGTTATACTAAATTATTTCTATTTTCTAACATCAGTTACACTAATTTTTGGTGTTCAGATTAAGATTTACATCATAATTAGTAAATTCATAGGACATTATTTGAAAAATCTAAGATTGCGTTATGTCTCTCTCTTTTAAATAAAATCATTTAAAATAATGAAAACTTTTAGTAATTGATTAGTCATTATACAAATGCACAATTTCAATTACGTTTATTCAAAAATTCTTCAAAGCAGTGAAAATTATGTTCTTAATGAATATATTTTCACTATAAAATTTTTATACATAAAAATATATATACATATAAAATTTTTCTCTTTTTTTAATTTTAGAATGATAAAAAGAAAACTGTTCTTTAAAAATATAATTAATAAAAAAAGAATTTCAATTATAATTATTATAATTTGAGAATTTTTCATTTTTATTTTATTGTCAATAAAACTATTTTAAGGAAATATAAGTTAAAGTTACTTTCGAGTTTTACCCAATAAATGTTTTAACCTCAAAAACTGTAAGTGCAACTTTATCATCTACCCCGTGCCTTAGGAGGTCAGACCTTGTTTATTATAGCGCGCTAACAATTTTATTGCACTATTATTATGCAATACTATTTGCACTAACACACTATTGCAATACTAACATTTATTTATAGTTCGTTGATCTTATCTTTTATAATTGAAACATAAATGCAGACTAAGCTTTATTTGTTAAAATAGTTTTATGATAAAAACTGTTAAAAATTGTTATGATCTTATGCTTTATATATATATATATATATATATATATATATATATATATATTTATATATATATATGCATATATATATGTATGTGTGTATATATATATATATATATATATATATATATATATATATATATATATATATATATATATATATATATATATATATATATATATATATAGATATATATATATATATATATATATAGTTGTTTTTAAATAGGTAGGCAAAAACTCATTTTTTAAACCTGCTATATTCACATCCTAAGTGACATTTAATAATTAACAAATACAGTCTATTAATTTAATTATATTTTATTCAAACGTTGCTAAATAAAAAAGGGAAACGTATTTTTATATTGTTACGTAAAATTTAAATGGTGAAAATATTTGTACACATGTCTTATATTCCTATTTAATTAATTATTTTGTTGAATTGTTGTTTGATTTTACAAATTATTGTAAATAAAATTTGTGTAAAGATAGTAGTGTTCTCGCCAAACTGACAAATAAATCTGAAAGACGTTGTTTCTTGATGATAGTGGAAACATTTATCTGATATTTTAATGATATTTTGTGATGTTTTTGTGCAAAAATTAGCATTTTTGAAATTGCAACTCCATTGAACTAACATTCGCTAAGTTAACATATGTTTACACTGAAAGATCTAAAAAATTACCAATATTATTATCTGAAGGTCATGAACATCAACATCATCATTACAGTGAAGTTAGTCGCGATTCTCGACTAACTATAATCTTAGCTTCATTCTAAAGCTAGGATTCTATTGAAGTCAACAGCAATAGAAATGTTGTTTCTTTGCTTTATTGTATAATCAGTATATTTATTGATATCTACATCAGCATTGCAATGAAGTTAGTCGATTTGTCGACTAACAATAATCTTAGCTTCATTCTAAAGCTAAGATTCTATTGAAGTCAACAGCAATAGAATTGTTGTTTCTTTGCTTTGTTGTATAATCAGTACAGTTATTAATATCTACATCAGCATTGCAGTGAAGTTAGTCGATTTGTTGACTAACAATAATCTTAGCTTCATTCTAAAGCTAAGATTCTATTGAAGTCAACAACAATAGAATTGTTGTTTCTTTGCTTTATTGTATAATCAGTACAGATATTTAACCTGTCGAATAGTTCCAAATTGTTGTATTGTAATTATTCTGTTACTGAAAGTACTGGGAATAAAGTATTTGTTTTACAGAAAATCTGAAATATCCTTTATTTCTGAATCATCTGTCTGTCGTTTTCAAGAAAAATTCTTAATCATAAGTTCATTTGATTTCTGAAAATCTTAAAATGTAATTTGTGTTAATAGTGAAATATTTTTGCTAATATTTCAGGAAAACATTTGTTAAGTTTTTTTTCCATTTGTTGTTCGCCTACAAATGAAAAAAAATTCCAAAAACTCTTTTAAGAACGCCTGCATTCGATACAGCTTTTTCTTAAATTTCTATATATTTTTTTTTATTTTATATTTAGATATATAATAGTGTAAAAACTTAAAATTAGCCAGTATTTATATAAATATTGCATATTTTCTGAAAAACCAGTTATTTTATGACAAATTTTAGTGAAATTTTAGGGAATGGCTAATTTTAGTGCGTTAATATTAATATCACATTTGAGCCTAAGTCTTATGTGATATTATTCTTAGAAATGAAGCAAAATCTAAGAAAAATATATAAGAAAAATATGGTTCAAAATATGCAGAAATATGGATATTTTATGAAATTTTACAAAAACATTTCCTTTAAATTAACAGTGAATAAAAATTTTCTTCATGTGTATTCAAAATTTTACTTTATTTCATAGGTAATAAAACTTAAAATATATAGGACAAGTCTCATACAAATATATTCATTATTGTTTGAGACGTCGTGTTATCGGCTTGGAGATTTTGTGAAAAACAAATAGAAAATCACCTTTCAAGTTTCATTTTTGATAGCGACAATGTTACCGATTCTTTACAAGCATGTAAGATAAATAACGATCTCTTACTTATGGTTATTAATCAGCACATTAGAAGAAAATGTATGAATATAAGAAATAGATAAGAAGTGAAATCCAAGTGTATCTTAGACTGCAATTGTCTTGACTGAAAAGATATCCATAATCGCACATTTCTTGGATCGGATTTCATTAAATTCAATGTTTCTATTTATTTGTTCTAATTAATGCAGATCAGATAAATGATCAAAAATAACAGCAGTGATATTCTATACCAAAGTTAAGCATTTTCTCTCTTAGTTTCTGAAAACAATTTTTTTCTTTATAATTATAACTTTTAATTAACTGTAATATATTTATTACTATGATGATTTTTTTTATCTAACATTCCGTTTTCTTTTTAAAAGATGACATGTTTTGGTTTTAAAAAGTAAATATGTTTTTTTCCTTTAATAACTTCCCCTTTTTCATAACTATCAATTAAAATTTGATGTCTTACTTTAATTCCAATTACGTTGTTTAAAACGTGTTGTAAATTTTTAAAACGTTGAATTTTTGTTTAAAATAAAATTGTAACTTTAGACATAATGAAATATATGATCATTTTCAACGAGTACATTTATTTTACCATTTATGTGGGCAAATGATAATTTTAACATTTATTTACTTTAACCCTATTTATTAAATTATTTTACATTATGCTTTCTTTTTCGCGGGAATATGAAAACATTATTCATAGTAACATCTTATTGTTAAAAACAAGAATACGCATGTATCTTTTCATAAAAAGGTAAAGAAATCAATTCAATTGTTTATTTTCAATTAAAAACAAATTTTCATTCCAACACAAAGAATATTTTAGAAAATAATTCACATTACATTTTATAGGAAATTAATTTAAATAATGGAAGAGATTTCTAAGAACCGCAACGAAACATTTTCTATCAGGTCTTCCTTTTATCAAATCAAAACAAGAGCAGAAATGGCTAAAAGACTTTTGTAATCTTTGTTAATAAATTTCAAACTATTTTCAATCTTCAACTTAAAAATTGAATGATTATGTTAGAAAACAAAACACATATTTTTAGCAACTGAATCAAATCCCTTTGTGCTTCTTAAACTTTCATAATGACTGATTTTTCATTTATTACAACTATCAAATTTATGCTTTTCAATTAAGTTTCAATGTTTGAAAAGTCGTTGAAGTGAAGTGAATAGATGTGGCGTTCATCTTTGAGAGGAAGTACAATTTCACGTTCGGGAGAATTCTCTTATCCAACAAGTGCCCTTAATCAATGTACCTTTCACTTAGCATTCTCTTTTGTTCCAAAACAAAGGGAACTTGGCTATTTCATTATTCAAGAAAGAATTAAAAGCATATAACGAATCCCATTGTCCAGAACGTTCTTTTCAAATGTATTTCTATGGCATCATCAAAGTTAATTTCCTGTTTTCAATACAAAAATATTCATACGAGTCTTTGTAATTTATGTTTTTAATTATTCGTGTGTTAGAATTGCATTTTTTTTTTCACGTTTCCATTCAATTTTGTTTTCTGAAGTTTAGGGAGAAAAAGAATTTTCAATAATCAAACGATATATTTATGAATAGAAGTAATGGTAATAAATGAAGAGAAAAAGAATGGAATCTTACATAAGGAACCACGTTTAAATTTTCTTTACATTTGATAACAAGGCTTGAAATTCATCATCAATTTTCTCATAATCAAATTCGAAGAAAATGGATTTTCTACTATAATGTCAAATTTAGGAAAGAAAAATCTAATAAAAGTTCTTAATTGTGGCTTAAAAGACTATTCAAAACAGAGGATTAAAAATAAGCATATTACAATATTCTTATTCTTGAGTACAAATGCTGTCACAAAAAAAAAACTCACTGAAAAATAATTGAATTTTCTGTTATAAAAATATTTTAACCTTCAAAAATACATTGCTATTTTTATTTGAGTTATATTTATTTTGTTAAATATCGGATTCTGTGATTGTTATTGTTGAATTGATGAGGTTAAAATTATAATGCGGCTCGAATCAGGAATTAATTTTCCAATATTAATAAGTATGTTTTAAAAAAAGACAAACACGATCACCTATGTAAATAGTAAAGAAAGAAAACATTTTTAATAAGATGAATCGTATTAAAAGATGTAAAATTCGCCAACATGTGATTTACAACGTTGGAAAAAGTATCCAGAGTGTGAAGTTGTCATTTGTAAAATCTAAATTCTAATTATTTTACTAAAGAACGCGTTTTGATAAATTGCTGGTAAATTTCAAAACAGTTACAAAAATTGATGGTAACTGTTAGAAAATTGCTTTAAAGCCAATAAAAAAAAATAAGAAATATATAATTAAGAACTGCTAAGAAAGCAATCCATAACGTTAGTCATCATAAAATAAAAAGGGAGATAATATCTAACAAAATTTTCAACTTTTTTTTATTTTGTCAATAATATGTTATGAAATTCTATGAGTATTTCTTAAATGATTAAATTGATGTAGAATTTTTTTGATCATTTTGTCGAATTTCTTGGAAAAAACTGAACGAAATGTAAAATCACTTTATGTTTGCCAAGTATGATAAATTCGTAAGCCTACAAGTATGTGTGGGTGGAACTACTAAAAGAAAATTTTTTAAAATTTTGCGTTAGAAAACACAATTTTCGTTCATCAGCACTCCTTACTAAATTTCTTGGTGCTTTTGGCAGCAATCGATTGAATTCCAAATTTAACAATAATAATGAGTAATCATTAACGCTTAGATGATCGAATGAGATGGCGAATTGTGAGGAAGGCTTCAAACAGGTCAGTATAAATCCCAGTTTAGTAGAGAGTTCAAATTAATACCTATCGTCTTCCGCAACTTATTGCTCGGGAAATGAATGGGACGGTGACCACATTCGCTCCCTTACTTGCCTGTTGGAGCTCCGTGAGTTGAGGAAGTGTCCACGTTAATTAGTGATATCCAAAGTCCTTTAGCTGGTGTCGTGTGGATGTGGAGAGGAGGGTGTCAGCTAAGGTGTGACCTTGTCACCAGACCATGGTTCAAAATGACGTGGCACTTGGTGATCTGCGTGTATTCCAAACCCGTTAACCTTAAGATACAGTTCGGGGCTTGCGTGCACCGTAGTGTATGTATGAAAACAGTTTCAGTAAACCAGATCTATTAAGAGAAGAATTGAGACATGATCTATTGAAACCGGATCTATTGAGACCTGATCTAATCTAAGCATGGAAGGTTATCCAAGAGCCACGACATTGAAGATGGTCCCCATTTCTTGATTCTAGCGAGGTGTAACAGGAATGATACTATTTTTCAGTTCTGTTATCACCTGTATACGGCCACAGAAACCAAAATTTCAAGAAAAACTGTTTCCAGAAGATATAAGGGAAGGTTGTTTTCACACAGACCCCCAATTTGCATCCCGTTCCCTTCTGCGGACAGGAGAATACATTTAACGTGGTGCAGAGAGCTTAAAAATTGGAATATGGCTCAATGGACAGCCATTCTTTTCATTGATGAGCTCCGGTTTAGCCTAACCTCAAATTTCCACCATTCATACATTCAAATTGTGAGACCCAATGACTCGCTACCTGCCCTCCAATATCTATGAAATCAACAATTCTGGTAGTGAGGTTTACTGTCATGGTCAGGCATCATATTAAATGGCCACACACACTTCCATGTCTTAGACTAATGCACTGTGAAAGCAGTAAGTTACAGGGGTGAGATCCTGGAGACCTATATTCACATTTTTAGGGGCGCAGTTTGCACTGAGTCCGTTTTAATAGATGATAACTTGAAACCATTTTGAGCTCTTCTAGTCGACAAATTAGTAGAAAGTGTGGATATTTTCTTGACTAATTGGCCAAGCAGATCCCCAGACTCACCGTATAGAGCATGTCTGTTACGCTCTGGAGAAAATCCCCTTCGAAAACCATCAAGAGCCTGAAAGAGCAGTGATGAACGAATAGAACCAACTGCCACAGAAAATCATACGTTGTCTTATTTCAAATATGAAATCACGCTGCGAGAACTGTAAGAAGGGAGCATACTCTCTGTAAAACCAATATTTTGCTCTGTTATGCAACAGTATTGTGTGCCATCCGACGCCATCGAGGATTATGCATGATCGTGAATATATCTTATAATTCTGCATGGTTATTCTGTATCAAATTTATATACATATTAAATTTCATTAAATTTGGTCCAGTGGTTCTGGAGATAATTGACAAAAACTGAAACTTATCTTAAATTTGATGATGGGTCTGTTATAATTTGAGGATGGGTATGTTATATTACTGGTAGATGTATTAGAATATAGGTGATAGAGGAAAAAGGTTTAATATCGAGTAAACGCATGAATTATTAATTCAATTGGATACACAAAAGAATTAAAATATTTTAATAATGTCTCGTGAAATGTTATATGTTTGAATAAAACTTATATGTAGTGTGTCTATGAGAGCGATTTAACTAAATAGCTATAATAAAACCGTAAAAGACAAATATATTATTAAATGAATAAATATTTTACATCTTTTTAAAATAATTTATAACATGCGTAGAATATTTGAAGTCAACTCCGAAATTTCAAAACAATTTTTCGATGTTTTTATTTGTAGATAAAAACTATAAGAACATTTCATATTCATAAAAAATTTCGAAAACTGATTATTAGAAAATATTAATGTAGGGCAATTTTCAATTTTTTAAACATTTGTGTACCAATAATGAGTAATTTGTGTAAAATTAAACAAGTAATTTTGGATTCAATTGTGTAAGGTGCTTTCTTTGTTGGATCTCGGGTGCAATCCGAAATTGAAAACAGGTGAACATTACTTCTGCATGCATTCTCTGGTTATACATTTGTGAATCCTCTGATGACTTGTTTACACCTTATCTAGAAAGTCTTTTCCGATGGAAATTTTTGGGTAAATATTAAAATGTTTTATAACAGTTTTAAGACATTATATTGCCCACTACGTAATGAGAAGATTGTTTTTTATATTTATATTTTTGATAAATATACTTCAGTGATAAATTGATTAATATAATTTCAACCAAAACTAATTGATATATAGAAATATGTGGACTGATATGCGACTAAGACTGCCTAGTGAAAAACAGTTTTCGAAATAAAATTTGAAGCACACATTTCCCATCACACATTTTCTAATATATTTATACAATACTAGCCAAATATAAATTAAGTATTCAATTCCAAGAAATATGATACATATGTACCAAAACATACTTTTGAACAAAACTTTTGATAATAAAACAAAATAATAAAGCATAGGTGAGTCAATCCGATCAAAATAATAAAACATAAAAATAGCAAGTTCATTGTTCCAGTTAATTTAAACTTATGACAAAGAAGCCATCTCAAAGTGACATTTCAATTATCTCCAATCAAATAACGCCCAAAACAATGCTACGGGGTCTACACGACAATTCACACGGAGACAGCCTGCCAAAAAGGTACTATTTTAGTTGGCGTTTCTCAAATCGCGCCAATTATAGCAGAATGAATCTCTTCCTCTCTTATTACCAACAATCTTACAATCGTTTTGGCTGGAATAAGAAGACTCGAAGAGGGAAAGCATGTTCGTCGAAAGCGTCATCTCTTTTAAGATGTTCTAATTAGTATGTAATTAGCTTAATTACAGACTCCCAGTCTTCACTATGGAATGAAAGGCACTAGAGTTACTGGAGAAGTACTACCTTTTCCGGCATTTCCCTTTTCAGGATCTGAAATTCCCTATCTGAAAAGAAAAGGAAACATCTCCCTTCCTGTTAAGAGTTTTAAAATATTTCTTTCACCCTACTTCCATTCGAATTCTTGTGTTTAAAAAGAATAAAAATCCAGCTCATGTTCATTATTTTTCCACTTTAGCCATAACATATTTCTACTTTTGTAAGTATAGAGGAAATAATAAGATAATTTTAGAAATAAAGCCCATTATATTACTGATACAAATACACGTAAAATTATATGTATATCTATATGGATATATATATTATATATATATTATATGGAGTGCATAAAATTTTATGCATTCTATACATAAGTTACATTAATAAAGCAGTTTTAATTGATGTACAATTTTAATTTCTAATGTCTGTTGGGTTTAACTTTGAAGTATCATTAAAACTCATAAATAAGATTTTCTTGATTTTTTTTTTTTTTTGTATAATTTATCATACCTCTTAAAAAGGAGATATTTCTTAAAAGTGAAATTTAAAATATATGCATGTTCAGAAATATATTGGATTCTTAATTTTTTTACACAATAATAAAATAAATATTTTTGTCTTTTGATATGGATTCTTAAACGGCTAGGAATTTATCTATTATTTTACATCCTTAATACAGCAATTTTTTAATTATCTTCTGAAAATAAATTTTTTGAATCCTTTTTCTTCTACATTTAGTACCAGAATAGGTTTATATCTGGTAACTCTTTAATAGCTAAATCAAATTTTTAATTATTAATCAATGTTTCTGATCTAGTTACTGAATATTTAAAAGGTCTGATCGCGTTTGCTACTTTGAGTGTTTCCATATATGTAAATTTTGGAATAATAACCAGTAGTTAAGAATTAAATATTTCCGTGACTTAAGTTGAGAATAGTTGTCTTCAATTTGAAAGATCCCAATTTCGATTCCAGCATTAGTGAAGCAATTCGAGATACACGATACATATCTTCCTTCTGAATGCATATCCGTCGCAATGGGTATTTAAGAGCTTTCAATGTTTCATCCCTTGCAGTGTATAAATACGACCAATCATCTGAGAAATGTCCTTCTGGAGGACAAGTGCGCAAGGGATACTGAAAGGCCATAAGCCATTAGTCTGTCCACTAATCTGAATGAAATAATTACATACATGTGTGTTTGTGTTTACTTCACTATACTGGTAATAATAGAATTATTGCGCGTTCCTTTAACCGGAAAAAGACATTAGATGAAGCAAAAAAATACACATTTAGGAAAAATTATTGAAAAGAACTTATTTTGTAATTGCACTTATTTGGATCCAGCGTTTCCAATAACTTAAACTATAGTGGGAAAATCTAGTTTAAATAATTCTCCTAGAAAATAAAATTACTGTTAAATGTCAGACCAAATGTAAATCCAATCTTTATGCTGCAAAAATAATTAGTTATATAGTAAACATTTTGACAAAGTACTTCTACTATTCAAATCGGTGTAGCTTATTACATTATAGAAATTTTGCTGCGTAAAGTAATGAAAAATACATGAAGGTCAAAGTGAACTGGATTTAAAGTTAAAAGATTTTCTGATTCATTGCGCCATCTAAGTAAAAAATGAACTCATACACTGGCCAAACAGAGCATTAATAATAATGCTATACTCTATTAATCATGAATATTTTCTTGCACGACATATTTTTAAAATAATCATATTAGTAACATTAAAAAAATTAAATATATATAAAACTTTAGTTTTAAGCACTCTATACTAGAATGACACAAGCATCTTTTGTGAAATCGAACCCATCTTTATAAAAATACATTTTTATTTGACAAAGGAAATTAATGATATGCTTTTTATGTTATGCTTGTGGATACAACATTCTATACAAGAATGACTCAAGGATCTTTTTGCGAAATTGGACCCGTCTTAATTAAAATACATTTTCATTTGATTGAGGAAATCAATGAAATGTTTTTATGTTATGCTAGTGGATACAACATTCTATACAAGAATAACTCAAGGTTCTTTTGTTAAATCGTACTCATCTTAATTAAAATCATTTCATTTTATAGAGGAAATTGACTACACTTTTATGCTATGCTTGGATACAAAGCAAGAAGTGTTTTTAAGGTTATATTAAATATTTTAAAGCTAAATATTCGCAAATTTAATCAAATAATATTTTCCAAACACATTCCAATTCCTTTGACTCGAATTGTTGTAATCTGATTGCTTTTTTAAACGCTATGAAAATTTTGTGAAAATTTTATAAGGCTTTTGAGATTATACCCACTCTAGATATACTGATAGAACATTTAATGTGCTTCATATAAGGGGTCTATAGCTTTTTTCAATATAGTAAAATATAAATCTTTCAATGAGAAAACAAAGATTAAATTACGAATATTTGGCAATATTGGCGACATGTTAGTGGAACATCTGCCAATATCGTCTTGATTTATTGAAGCATAAATTTTACTTACGAAATATGTGATAGTTATAAAGTTTCAAAGAATAAGTTATAAAAATGAAACAATAATTAAATTATTAAATTGGGATGGAAATGCTCGGCAAAATCGGAAGAATAGACTAATTTCCCTTTTGAAAAATTTACAAATTTAAATAAGGTGAATTTTTCAAATATACCCTTTGCACAAGAGTCTATCTAGCCGTTTACGAAACTCAGTCTCCATATTTCAAATCACATTCAATTTAGTCTTCGAACTCAGCTTCATCATCTTCCTTTTTATTTAATTTTTACCCCGGAAATAAAGGGAAAAAATGTAAAGTTCTCCTACGTGGAAATTGAAAGAAAAAGAAATCTTCGGGACATAGAGTGAGGCTGAGAAAGAGCAAAAAAATAAATAAATAAATAAATAAATAATTTTCTAAAAAGAAAAGAGGAGAAAATACTGTAAGAAACCTTCGATTGAGAATGAAGAAAAGGAAAAAAAGAGGGGAAAAGAATTAATGGAAAGTCCCTAGGGATTTTTCTGCCAAAAAGTGAACTTTCTTTTAAATAATACGAAAGATAGTTTTGAAGACTTTCTTTTCTTTTTTCTGATGACATATATCTATTTGGAGTTCTCTTTACATTTATATATATCGAAAATTATTCTCAACAAAAACTTTTGTTTCTGGCGTGAACGAAGCCTTCTACTTTTTCTCGTGCCAGTCGCCATACATTTTTTCATTCATGCATTTATTTATTCCGCGAATTCGGGATATATTTTGACGTCTTTCTTTGTGAATATGGAGGGGAAAATTATAGCGGGAAGAGAAAAAGTATTCTTTTTTATATTTTATTTTGGAAAGAGAAGGAAAGATTTCATTAAAAATGGCGTTTGTCGAACTCAGGTGACTACTAAAAGAGAAGTCTACTTGAAGAAAGACATTGTTTTACAAACGTTGGCGACAAGTTTCGATAGAAGCTTCTCACGCGGAACTTCGTCGAGAAATTGGATGTAGTAGTGGATTAAGTATTTCATTCAGAAATTGTTGACTGTGTCTGAAACAGCTGTAAATTAAACATATTTAAAAAGTAACTGAAAAAGTATCATCGATGCGATAATTTTTATAGTTGTAAGTATTTTAATTTTCATCAAGGATATTCGCAAATTTTAGTCAATATGACCTTGATTGTTTTTAGATAAATATTATAGTTATATGAAAAAAGACGTTATTAAAACATTGGACTATATTTTTCAATGTATCAACAAAAGCATGTATAGTCCCCACTAATCCAGTTTAAAATCAAAAACACATACTTTTTTGACAAAGAATTTGCTAGTCTAACTTTTTTTATGGAATACATAGGCTTCATAAATGTGTATGCTACGTATGGATCTGAATCGTCAATTATAAAATGCATATACTATTTAAATAATATTAGTGATATCCATTTTTCCTTTATTTAAATAGGAATGTGGTAATCATTATTATCATTATTGACATTCGACATAAGCATTTTTAAATGTTTTCTAAAAAGAATTGATTAAGAAACCTGTTTTCCATGCTCTAAATATAAAACAAAAAGCAAATAATGAACTGTTGATCATTAAAAAATAAGTTAAAGATAAAGTTTTACAAGAATAAAATAGGAAATTTAAATTTAAAATGCAGAAATAAATTTTATAAGTGCACCAAAACAAATTGTGTAAGCAAAAGAAGAAGTAGGAAATGGTGCAAAAATTCACTTGCTGGTAATCAATTTATTTGCAGTGATTTCTTAAGCATTTTGCTGCTTTTAAAACAAATGAAATAGTCAAAAGAAAATGTCACGTAAGCCATAAGATATTCCAAAGCAAGCAACATGAACAAATCAAAGCAAGTAACATAAAATGCATGAAACTTCAAAAACGTAATTTCTTAACATTTAATTCAGCGTTCACGGGGATTGCTACAAAACATCTTCTTCTTTAATAGCGTAACAACCTATTGCAGGTGTTAGCTACTTCTAAAGCACACTTTTTTTACCCGTCTGTCCAGAGCGACACTTTGCCAGTTCCTAACTTCCAGTATTTTGAGGTCATTTTCAGTGTCAACGAGTCATCTTGTTGATGGTCTTCCTCGGGCACGGGATCCTTCAGGGTTCTTAAACGTTGATATTCTTGTGGAGTTGTTTTCCCGGCTTCCCCAGACATGGCCAAGCCATCTCAGCCTGTTGTTTTCGATAACCTGCATAATCTTGGTCTGGTTATACAGCCTATACAATTCAAAATTATATCTGGCTCGTCAGCAACCCTTATTCACAAAGGCCCAGTTCTTAATACCTTCCTATCAAAGGTTTCCAGTAACGTGGACATTAAATGTATATCAACATTTAATGTCCACGTTTCGCGCTTGCATACAGCATCACGGGTAGTATGAATGTATTGTAAATTCTCAAGTGGTGACCAGGGTGCCCCAACGGTGACCATGTGGTAACCAAGGGATAAGAATAGTCCCACTGTATCCCAATTCATGCCGTAAGAGGCGACTAAAATAGGGTTGGGTGTAAAACTGTCTAACCTAGTTAAAAAAGAAAAAAAAACCTTGTTACGAAACTTATACAAAATGATAAAACCTACTACCAAATCAAATTGCATGAAATATCCAAAAACAAACAGTACTGAGCACTTCACTAGTACGTTTCGCTTGCACATTGTAGCATGTAAAGTATGAATGTATTGTAAATTCTCAAGTGGTGACCAGGGTGCCCCAACGGTGACCATGTGGTAACCAAGGGATAAGAATAGTCCCACTGTATCCCAATTCATGTCGTAAGAGGCGACTAAAATAGGGTTGGGCGTAAAACTGTCCAACCTAGTTTAAAAAAAATCGTCTTTTGCTTTAATCAGAGCAGCACGAAGGTGAAAGTACGCCTTTGCTCTTTTTTTAAAACGCTCCGATAGATGGCATCAACAGAAGGTCCACTCCTTCAATTTTGACGTGATCTGAAGGGGGAGGAAATTCTTCACTTACCATGGGTGCAATGGTAAGTGCTCAACGACCAACTACAGGACATTCGATTCCGCAGATTTAACGAGCACGTATATCACATGTACTAGGTGGTTCTTAGGTGGCATTGGGAATCGAACCCCACCCTTCCGAATGGAAGGTCGATATGCTAACCAGTAGGCTACCATGGCCTTGCGAAATGGTTTGTGAATTGTACAAATCAAAATAAATTTCGCAGTACAAAAATATAACTTGGGGAGATCTTGTGTTGCATGGAGAAAAACAAGCATTAAAACAGGGACATGAAATTACATAATATGAAAGCGCGTTATAAGAGTACCGTGTAGGGGGATTATTGTACTATCAATAAATTTTTTGCTGTAATATTTTTAATGTCTATATCAATTACTTAAGCTGATGATACTATTATGTGCAATTTGTTTTATACCTATTTTAAAATTCCTTTTAAAATTTTCACCAGAAAAATTTATTAAATAAATTTTTACTTTCAAACATATCACTAATATTTTCATTATGTCATTAAGAATTTAATATTTTCTGGCTAGTATTCAGAGAATTGTATAAAGGTATAGATAAATGGATAATCAGTAGGATATTAAGATGGGTTAGATAAGATTGTTATGAATTTATCAATTTTGTCACAATTAGTGTGTGTGTGTGTGTTCTTAAACATTATTAACCTCAACGCTCAACGTTATTTTACATAACCATAGTAAGAAAGTAAACTTGGCTTATCCATCAGTTTTTTCTAAGATTTTTTTTTCACAAATAATTTTACTTCGTGCTTTTTAAATTTTAATGTAATTCCAAAATTCTCTCTTCAGGTTTTTATATCCCATTGTTATTTAATATGTAAAGTATTGGTTTATTCCTCGCTTTCAGATTACAAAATATCTGATTTTCAAGAAATAATAAATATTTGTTTGTAAAATATTTTCTATGTCAATTCAGAGTTTTATGCTTTTAATTGATTGAATGGTATATTAACTACTTTTTTCGCAATACGTTTGCTCACTTTTTCAAGCAAATGATTATATTGAAAAATGATAATTCGTCCCCAAATGTTGTTAACTGTAAATTATTGAATTACAGAAGGAGAAGACTTGTATTTTGGAAAAAAATTAAACCGAAAGTACCTCTTAACCCTTCGTGTAAAGAACAAATTGCTTTATTTTCAAATGATATTCTTTTCAGAATTTGCTCAAAAAGGTGTGAATGGAACGATACAATTTATTTTAAATATCATCAGTAAAATTTCTTTATTTTAACTAGCAACAAATCTGAGATTAGAAATCCTAATTTTTCGACAATAGTTGTGTTAAAAAAAAGTTTTTTTTTTTTTAACATTCGATAGAATCGTAGTTTTCGTAGTCATTCGTAGTTTAAATAATATTTTTTGCATCTGCACCAAGTGAAAAAGCTTTTTATACAATATTATAATATAAAAATGTGTATCCTTAAATATGGTATTTAAATAGATACTTTAACTTCTGCAAAATATTGTATACTTCAATAAGTTGCTCTTGTTGAATACATTTAGACTCATTTGATGAAATAATGTATAAAAATGGACATTAAGAATATTTTTCCTTTTCATTCCATAACATTTCACAGCAAACATTACAAAACATCGCTCTTTAAACCTACAAAACGAATACATCACCTACAAAATACTACATTGAAATAAAGAATCTTATTTTTAAAAATAACTCTCACACAAATTTATCAGAAACAACTCCTTCGAATTTAAAATCATGCCCTTAAAATAGATCAGAACAGATTCTTGTAATCTGTTTTAACCTATAGATTTATTAAAACATTAATAGAGTATGACATAGACTTCATTACTACAATCATGTTTGGGTTGATTTTGTTTTCTAAATACAATGAATCATTCTTACAAATGTAAGTATTCACGAGTAACACTGCCAAAATATCGTTTAAAATCCTAGAATCTAAATTAAATGAAATTATTAGAGAATTTGCTATTTTTTAATTCGACATCAATAAAACCTTTATGTTGTGTAGCCACCACATTTTTGTACATGATTAAACTAAGAAATATTCCAAGAAACATAATGAAACATCTTTGAATGTTAATATTATTTTGTTGCAAAACTTACACTATTTTATTTTAAAAATATTATTATAACATTGATTGTAAAGTTGCTTATGCCACAATGCACACAGTTCCAAAAGTTTGCTCCATTTATGAACAGCTGTGTACTTTTTTTTACCACTGATTTAATACTATCATCAGAGCGTAACTGCTGGTGGTAGACAAAAAATATGTAAGGAATCGTGTTTCTCTTCTTTCTATATTCTCAGATTTCAATTTCTTTAATCAAAAAATTAATATTTACTGTTTTTCACTAAAAAAATTAATATTTAACAGAGCGTAACTGCTGATGTTAGACAAAAAATATGTAAGGAATCGTGTTTCTAAAAAAATTAATATTTACTGTTTCTCAGTTATAAGAAAAGTATTATTTTTATCCATACTAGTGAACACGTTTTTGGTATTTTCCAATGTGCCACTGATCAAAAATGTTTTGGAATGCAAAACAACTATATTTGGAATTTAGTATTTCTTATCTTTGTAACTTAGAGAGTATTTTCAAATTTAAACACCTTTATTTGATTTGGATTTCGCTGATCTAAGCCTGAGAATTCATTTCACGGTACATAATAGAATTTTGGTCTAAGCTAAGTAAATAGTAAGTATCGTTATTTTCCCAAATACTTATTTTTTTATAAAAAGTCCATGCATTCCGTTAGAAATTAAAACTTGCGAAAACTAGAAGGCTTGATGCACAAATATTCCCTAAAAAATTAATCAGTTAAATTTTATTGTATGTAAGACTCATTTATTTGCTATGTCTTCATCATTTAACTACAGGATTACCAGTTAAAATAATAAATTTTTAGTATATAGAATGCAATACTACTAAAAGTGAGTTTACATTAATTAAAAAAATGTCAGTCAAGTACCAAGTTTGAGAATTCTTCACATTTTAGAAGAAAATTGAAATTCAAATATTCGAAACTCATAATGTTTCCCTTAACTTCAATCACTTGAATTCTTTTAGAAAAAGCTACTGTATTTTTCAGAAAATATTCAGAATTATTATAAATTATTGGATTAATTTATTAATAAAAATTATTAATATAAATTACACTAAAGTGATTTCAGATATTACATTATTCAATTAAAACTCCTTTTTAATTAACACAGTATAACAACGAAATACTATCTTATCATAAGAAGCTTTAATTGATATAAAAATCTAGATATTTTAATATTTATTGAATATTATTTTTATTAAAACTTCATTTTTTTAATTAACTGTTTATAATTCTAAAGGTGTAAAACTTTTAATATAAAAGTTTTATTAATAATATATCGTGTTATACATTAAAAATCTAATGCGCTAAATATTTTATAAAATATATTTATGAAATACATATATATGTATGTGATTACGTATATTAGATGACGTTAACATTCTAGAATATAAATTATTGTAATAAGAGGATTAAATAATGAAAATTCTCGTGTGTATTATTAATATAGAATTTTTTAATTTTTATTTTAATAATTTAACTCGTGATGATTATTGGTAACTAATTATTCATTACCCTCAAGGAAATTTTAAATTGAAGAAGATGATATGATAGTATTATTATTTTTTCGACCAAATATAAATGCCAAAAATATCAAGTTCATATTTCTTATTTTTCTTTTATTATTACATAGTAATTAATCCCTTAATAAACGTATTGTTTTTGTAGTACATATTATATTATTTTGCATTCCAAATTCTTAAGAACTATTTTACTCACCGTATTTTAGATCAGTAAGCAGCTTTTAAACTTATATCTTTTCCTTCGCACACCCCCGTGCCACAACAAAAAAAGAGTAAATAAATAAATAAAAATATAAATTAATAATATAGCATAAAATATAAAATAATAAAAGGTAATATTCTTAGTAGTCAAAAGAGATCATTTACAAATATTCAATAACTAATTTGAAATTCAAATAATTAAGGAAATTTTTAGAAATTTAAATCATCTTTTCGATTTAAACTAAACATAAAGTGGATGTTTTGCCATTTCTTTTTCGCTTTGCTTTTTGGAAAAAGGAAGCGGAATGGAAAACGGTTTCTCAAACTGATATTTGACTCCTTATCTAAGAAATTGCTTTATTAAGAAAATGAACTTCGACAATATTTTCAGACTTTCTTTGGCGAACTTCGCCTTGTTTTCTGCCGCTCGAATAATGTGAAGGTAGGCAGCAAACTCGCCGACAAATCACATTTACAACTCCGTCTCAATACGATGTGACGTAGATGAAACGCTATCTGACGTCATGAATATTTTAAGCCAATGAGAATCGTAATAAAGTGGTATATTCAAGATCTCAACTGTAGCAAAAGAAACAACCACTTTATGGTTAAAAAGTTTAGAATACCTGGTTTTAATCTCACGATGAGTAGATAATTATATTAGCAATATTTCAAGAGAATACGTAACTACTCTCTCTGAAATTGTTTACTATCCATGATCTCTATATTAAAATGCTTGCATTAGTGCAAAAACAAAAGATTAAGAACAAAACAAAAACAGCAGAACTTTACAAATTTTCCTCTTAAGATGTAAGTAAAAAAATGGACGTCTTCCATTTCTAGCGAAAACTCTTCGCGGAAAATAAGAGATATATTCTTCGTATATCAGCGCAAACTTTCTCCAAAAATTGTTTGTAGAAAAGAAATATTCTCAATCGCGTATGAAGCTTCTATTTTGTTCGATAGTTACTTTTTCTTCTTATTCACATCATGTTCCAATCATATTTTTCGAAGCTTCAGACGTAACTTTATTTTTCCAACAATTCTTACTTTTAGAATAAATAAGTACTTGTGTAGTCTCTATTTTAAGTCAGAAAAAAAGGAGAGATGTATAATAGGGTTACAAATAATATATTGGTAGCTAAGAAGTATATTTGCAAAGAGAATGTTAGCATATATAAGACAATGTTTGGACTAAACAGAAACTTTCTCTGTTTTATTATTTTCCCTGTTTAGTATTCTTCTCCGATTTTTCTCAGTTCTTTGTTTCAAAATATGAAGGAAATGTATTAAATATTTTGAAGTATACTAACAACAAGCTTATATATTTTAAAAAGGATAAAGCACGGCAAATGTATCTTATTAAATACAATAATTATTAATTTTGTTGTTGTTATTTATGACACTTGAACAAGCGAAACTCGCTCTACCTTGGTTATGCGAATTTGAGTCAATAGAGAGTCTTTCGTTTAATCAGAACAGCCCAAGGGTGAAAGTACGATGCTATTTTTCAAATCATCCGATAGATGGCGCCACCAGAAATTTTACTTTTTAACTTTGAAGTGGATCTGAAGGGGGAGGAAATTTTTTTCTAGACATTGCACCCTTGGTAATTGCTCAATGACCGAACACAGGATTTTCGATTCCACAGATTTAACGAGCACGTATATCGCATGTAATCGGAGGGTGTTTGGCGGCATTGGGAATCGAACATTGATCTTACGATGCTCTAACTACAAGGATACCACGGCCCCATTACCAATTTTAATTCTAAAATATGCGTGTTCTGTAAGAATCATAAAACTGTATCAATAGTGTGTTCTTTTATTTATTTATTGCCGTATTTAAAGGTCTAATTTTATTATTTTTTAAATCCTATGTATTATATATATATATATATATATATATATATATATATATATATATATATATATATATATATATATATATATATATATATATATATATATATATGTATATATATATATATATATAGTTAAACATAAATGTTTTTTTCTATTCTTGTACTTTTCAATTCTATATATATTCTTACAATTTTCAATTTTCGCTTAAAATACTTCTAATCTTGCATATCTATATCTACATGTGTGTGTATATATATATATATATAGCATTTGAAGAAGACACTTTTATAAATACAGAAATACAGGCCGTGTCCGCTCATTACAAAGGAGAAAACCAGGAAAGTGACCAAAGTTTCCCATATGATGATGATATTTAAAAAAAACGAGAAGACAACTTTTATCCCATGATAAATTCTTTTAATTGTTTACAGTCACATATTCAATCTCAACCAATAATAAACAGGAAGACTGATATTGTGTTTTCGTATTTTCTTCTATCTCCTGTCTTCCATATTTTCACTGTGGTTCATTTTTCTAACATAATATCTTAATGCATGTATCAGAGTGAAGATGTTTCAAAATTTTCATGCTAAGAAATAAATAACAGTCCGATTTCTATGAAAAGTTATTTGAAAGCATTACTCTATGGATAATATATATACTATAAGAGCATTAAATTGGATTCCACTGCTATGATAACTTTTTTTTACTTGATATCAAACCATTTTATTAATTTCAAATTTTCTGTAATTTAGCATCAGATTTTTTGAGCGGAGGAAAAGTTAAAATCTTTTACGAAAAAAAATACAGAAGGTAAAAAGAGGAATCCTTATGAATCGGAAACTAAATTTAAAAAAATCCATGTAAATCGAAAACAAAGTCAGTGAAAAATACGAGATTCTTAAATATTCGAGAAGCTGATAAATTTAAAATTTGATGAAGAATAATTCTAAAATAAATAGCACTTTTTTTTATCAACATTTCTCATAAATATCTTGTATCATAAATATCTTGTATTTAATTTTAATTAATGATCGCGATAACAAGCATTCATCTATTAGTAAAAAGTATTTATTGTTTCAAAAGCCTCCTTTTCTGTCAAAAAAATCTAATTTGTTACGCTGTTTCTCCGTTCTCAGAAATGACTAAAGGAATACCTTTGAACGATTTTCAAAAGGGCCAAATTTCCGCATATCAAAATGATGGTAAAGGTATCAGAGAGATTGCTCAAATGTTGCAGGTGAGTCCTAATACAGTTTCAGACTTTATCAGAAATAATTAGAAAGAAAAAGAAGACTGGTAGGCCCGAAAAAGTTAATACCATGTGAAGAAAGAAAACTGGCTCGTGTGCTGAAGAAGAACAAAGGAAGTGTTTCAAAGGCAAGAAATCAAGCAGAATGTAATCACCTGACGAAACAAACAGTTTACAACTATATTAAAAGATTTCAAAAATTCATTTTCGTAAAACGGAAACATCATCATAAGTGGACACAAGCTCACATTGATAACCGTCTAGCATGGGCTAAGGAGAACATATCCTGGACAACAGAATGGACTGCTGTGATATTTTCCGATGAAAGGAAATTTAACTTAGACAATTCAGACGGATATCAGCACTTCTGACATTGTCTGGGGAATGAAGACGAATGCTATTCAACACGACAAATGGGAGGAGGAAGTTTAATGGTTTGGTTAGCTGTTGGATACGGAGGAAGGACAAGTCCGGTTTTCTTAAATGGTAGGCAAAAACAAACAGACTACAATCAAGTGCTGAATTCCGAGCTTCTTCCTTATAGGTCTGACTTGGGAGGAGATAAGTGGAAGTTTCAGCTAGGTGGAGCTTCCATTCACACAGCGACTGGAGTCAATCATTGGTTCCTAACAAATAATGTGGAGGTTTTACCATGGCCAGCCAAAAATCCTGACCGTAATATAGTGGAAAAAATCGGGGCAATGATGGTTCGTCGAGTTTATGCTGATGGAAGGCAATTTGATTCGCTAACTCAGCTTCGAGAAGCATTGAATGACTCGTGGGACAATTTTTGTCAAACAGAAGTTCAGTCTCGAAGCAATTCACTTCCAAATAGAATATTTGAAGTTATGAAAGTCAATGGGAAGAACATTCCTTATTAAAATCACAATTTTTTTCATTCAATATAATGCTGTCCTTCTACATTTTTTACAAAGTTTAAAAAAAGAGACACTATTTTTGTTGCCATTAATATTTTATGTTTGAATATCATAATTCTGATGTTAAAACTGTATTTTTAAAATACTCGTAAAATGTTTCTGATAAAAAAATTTTAGTAAACATAAAATATTTTTCGATTATTGTTACAAAATCAAGTGTCCTTCTACTTTTTTTACGTAGTGTAACTCTGAGTTGAATGAAAAGCTGCAATTGTGATGAACAAAATTACAAATAAGAAAGAAATATCTTAAAGAAAATTTTCTATTATTCGATTTTACGTATTGTGATACACATAATTTAAAATATGGAATAAATTATACCTAACAATTCAATCTAATTATTTTTCTTTATATATCAACGAAACTAATTATTGTTGTTGTTCTCATGTGCCAGCTAGGCTGGCAAATTGGGATGCGCTGCTCCACTTTTCCAACTGAACCTTATTTGGTGTAGAGTCCGACTTCTTTAGTACACACACATACCATAGAGCACCGTTTATAAGTTAGGCAACCATTCACACCTCATTCACACACAAGGAAAGGACAAATACAGGATAGATAGAGAGAGAAGGAACATCCATGCCCGAACCGGTATTCCAACTCAGGACCTCCCTATCCGTAGTCAGGCACGCCGACTACTAGACAAAATGGCGGGCAACGAAACAAATTAAAACCCTCTATTGGAAGTCGATTACAGTCATATATAAAACAAAACTTAATTAATTTTTAAGATCAATTTGAATTCAATGTCAAATTTTCTTGGATTCTAATTGTTATATTACTAATACGTTTAATTAAATATGGTCCATAATTTGAAAAACTTTATAATCTGGAAAAACGCGTTATATTCTTTTACTTTTTATGATGTATACAATTTGGAAATAAAAGGATAGAAATTAAAATGGTATTCAGTTTTGGTTATAAGTTACTAAGGTTTGAACTTTGGTTATAAAGTTACGTTTCAATAATTAGTTACTAAGCAATATGAGAAAGTATTTTTCATATTGTAAACAGAAGAAAACTATTAGTACACATTGTCTAACTTATTCAATTTATTACTGTCCTGATGTGAAGAGATTTTGCGTAAATTTTTATCTATAGGGAAGCTCTATAGGAAGTCTATTTGAATCATGATATTTCCAACTGAATGTCTAATAAGTTTCAAACTAAGAACAATTTATGTATAAAGTTTCTTTGAATTCAAATATTTATATTATGTTGTTGTTATTATCATTTATGACATTTGGAGAAACCAAGCTCGCTTGCCGATAGCTATGCAAAATTAAGTCAAAAGTGTACTTCTTTCGTTTTAATCAGAGCACCACTAAGGTGAAAGTACGTTTTCTCTTTAAGACTCCTCCGACAGATGGCACTACCAAAGAACCCCCTTCCCTCAATTTTAACTTTGGTCTGCAGGGGAATTTATATTATTAATACGTTTAATTAAAATGACTCACATGGTTTGGAAAAAGTTATTATCTGGGTATGTTATATTCTTTTACTAATTATGATGTATTTAATTTGGAAAGTAAATGTTAGAAATTAAACTTTAAATTCAATTTTGGTTACATATTAGGTGTGTGTGATGTTTTTTTTATCATGAAATATACCTAAACAATATATAACCGAAACTGGACGTATTAGACTGTTACAGAGTATTGGGACCATAAATATCTTCCATACTTTTAGCTTCTTGTCTAGTATTTTTGCCTTTATCAAAGGAAAACTGCAATAAATATCAAATTTTCTCTTTGTTGACTTCCATTTTCAACTGCCGAGCTGGCAGCCAAATGGTTAGCGCTCTTACCTTCGGTTCAACAGTTCGCGGGTTTTTTATCCCACTTGGGCATGGATGTTTGTAGTAGTTCGAAATCCACTTTAAACCATAGGTACCTGTATAATTAACTCTAGTGTGCAAAAAATGACCATTGAGCGACACAAAGAAACAAAACCAATCAAGTTTCAACTAAATGAACCTATCGAAATACAGTACGTATTTTAGTGCAAGACGTCACGTTCCTAACAAGCGAAATTATGAAATTCTTTTATCAGTACTATACAAGATATCAGTCACAACAGCCATCCACCGAGAAAATAAGGAATTTCTTTTTTCATAAACTAATATTACTATAATTGTATGTAGAATTAAATTTACGATATAAAGTTGATATTAGTTATTTTCTTATTGAGCAAGTTTATGCCAGTCTGTTTGCGTGGGGAGTCTATGGTGACATTGTTTCAATCATGAGATACATTAAACTGGATTTCTTATCTGTTTTTAATGATGAAAAATTTGAATTCAAACCAAAGTTACCTTGGAACCTAATATTTATATTATTATTAGTACGTTTAATTAAAAATGTGGCTCATGTTTGAAAAACGTTTTAATATAAGACGTTGTAATCTTACTAATAACGATATTCATAATTTCAAAGCAAATGTTAGAAACCTCAAGTGGAGATTTTCAAGTTATTTTATTAGATATACTAATTTACTTTACCCCTTTATAAAACCTTTGATATATATATATATATATATATATATATATATATATATATATATATATATATATATATATATATATATTTATATATACTTACTTTCAATTCTTTCATCCAAAAGAAGTAAAACTTATTTTAAAGCATTTAAAATAATATTAGCGAGAAACGTGATTATTTCATCAATGCTAACATTGCTAATAATATGTTAGATAAGTAGTTTCCAACCTTTTTGCATCAGCGCCCCCTTTTAAAAACAAAAAATTGGTGCGCTTCCCTGTGGAAAATAATGCATTGTTTTAAGTCTACTTCCTTTTTATATACAGTTAAAAAGTAGATCTTGTTTCGCTTGGTTTCGAAATCAAAAATCAAAATCAAAACTATCAGTAAAATCTTGCAACGCATTTTTGTGAAAATTTCCGTGAACAAATTTCAATAATATTTGGTATACTTACAATATAAGGATCCGATGACAACGCCATATTATGAAAAATAATTTATTGATATATCAGAATGATAAAAAAAAATATTCTTTACTTTTTAATGCATTTTAAAAAGAGCCTGTAACTTAGTTTTTTTGCCAGTTTATTTTCATTTTCCATGATTTTGGCACCCTTAGATCATTGCGCTCCTAGCGGCAGCCCGGATCGCCCTACCCTGGGGCCGGCCCTGTATACATCAACGTGGTTATCGCAAGCACTACTAATGAACTAATTCTGTTCATAGAAAACAGAAACAATCAGATGCTTCTGTTTACTGAAGTTTGGCGCGAGTAAGCACGAGAATTCTCGGGATGTTGCGAGTACTTATCTTTTGATTCCACACCCCACCGGTGCTCGGCTCCAAACGCGAAAGTGAGTTATTTCGTTCCAAGAAGAATATGGATGGGATGCTTTAGCATTTGTACTAGAAAAACTCGTGGATAGGATTGTGGATTATGTATACTGCTGATTCATTTTTTGACACCTATTCGACTTTTTTGGTTCATATTCGAAAACGATATTTTGGAAACAGGTGCATGCCCCCCTTGCAACTGTCTCGCCCCACAGATTGGAAACCACTGTATTAGATTAATATTTATTCGTTATTGTATACATAGTTTTATTGTGTTTATGCGATGTTCATTTGCTTCAACGAAAAATACATTAAAATAAAATTTTTAAAATCACACTAATATTTTTCTTGAGAAAAATTACTTTCGAGTTTGCAAATAATGATTGAAACAATAGAAAAAAATCTATAAAAAAACTTTTTTTCTACGTCCTTATGTTGATTCTTTCGAGCATAATAATTCTTGCAGTCCAATAGAGAAATGAGTGGGAGAGTCTCTCCAGGAGTGGAGAGAGTCTTGAAATGTGAAGAAGTGCCGGCTTCTTGGAGGGCAGAACATTTTCAAAGATGCTTGCCATCCATGTCGACATGTTCCTTACTTAAAATGCAGTCGGATGAATCCACAAGCCTAATGTAATATAGATGTTTCTGGAGAAAATCATGCCCAGTAAGTAACTTGAAGCAGGAGACATCTATAGGTCTAGGTAGATCTCTGGGAATACATGAGCTCAGCAGGGTCCTCCAAGAGGCATCAATTGCATTCTCTTTGTAATAAGTTTTTCGCTGGTGATGCGAGCCCGTTTTTGGAGGAGTTTGACTTTTTTCAGGCCAGTAGGAGTATCTGGAGGGCTTAAAAAAGAAGCCTCTTTCGCGAGATTGTCTGCTTTTTCATTACCAGGCAAGCCGCTATGGCTAGGGATCCAATGAAAAATAATTTCCTTTCCCGCAGATAGTAAAGTGGTAATGATGGTCTTACAGTTAAATTCTAAAGATGTGGGTAGGAGAGTATAATTTGCCACTGTATGAATGGCATCCTGACAGTCAACAAGAAAGAAAAATTTCATTTCCAAGAAATCTAAAATTTATAGAGCCATGTAAATTGCATACATTTCTCCATTAAAATTGTCTTTGTTTTTTCCCAAAGGCTCTTTCAGTTGGAAAAATTTGGAGAAAACACCAGCTCCCGCTCTCCCTGTACTTCTCTCAGCTGATGCGTCAGTATAAATGTGCGTCCAATTGTCGAGTGGGTATCTCTCATTAATAGTAGCAAGAACAGCAGCCCTGAGTTCTGCCTGAGGGGAGATTCCCTTCTGGACAGGAAGGACAAGGTCGAAGACAGGGGTGGCATATTTCAGCTTACCTAGGAAGACTGTAAGGCCTCTATTGTCTGACTGTAAGGCCTCTATTGTCTGACTGTAAGGCCTCTATTGTCTGACTGTAAGGCCTCTATTGTCTGACTGTAAGGCCTCTATTGTCTGACTGTAAGGCCTCTATTGTCTGACTGTAAGGCCTCTATTACTGTCTGGCTGTAAGGCCTCTATTAATGTCTGGCTGTAAGGCCCTCTAATACTGTCTGGCTGTAAGGCCTCTATTACTTGGAGTGCCAAGTGAGCTGGAAATTCTCTGGAATTCTGATAAAAATGTTCGTTGTGTTTTTAGTCGCAGAGTGCTTGGTCGATAGTTAGTCCAAAAACCCTCCCTGCATAGTAACCTTTCACCAAGAACCAAAGTAGCAAAGACTCTCCTATCGTGCAAACAGTCAAGGCCAGTCTGAAGTTTCAAAGCTGGTATTGGAGTTGAGAAGGCTCCCCCAGTGATAAGCCTAAGAGCACTGTTCTGAGCAACATTTAGTTTTGATAAAACAGTATCTGAGGCAGTGATTAAAATTTCGGCTCCATAATCGAAGACCAGTTGGATGAAAGAGTTAAAAGTCATGACCAAAACATCCTGAGTGGCACCCCACTTAACACCAGCTAGCCTTTTTAATAAATTAAGTCGGCCTGAGACATTTTCAGTGATTTTTGAGGCCTGTTTGTTCCAGGTGAGACTTGGGTCTAAAAGAATACCGAGGTATTTAGCACAATCAGTTCTCTGAAGTGGTTTGTCATCAAAGTTTAAAATAATCAGATGCTGTTTAGTACTCAAAGTAAAAAGCTCAAAATTGGTCTTGTCAATGTTGACAGAGAACTGATTGTCATTAGTTCATTTCACTAAAAAGTCTAGGGCAGAATTCATAATCCTCTCTAGTGTTTGAAAGTTGTTGCCAGTTGTCCAAAGGACCAGATCATCTGCATATAACAAAACCTGAACATCAGGGCAGGGCTTCGAGATGTTGCATATGAGATCATTAATCATCAAGTTGAACAAAACAGGGCTTAAAACAGAACCCTGAGGGAAACCCTGAACAGTTTACCCGAAACCCGATCTAGCATTTTCATAATTTACGTTAATAAAATGTTGTGAAAGGAAATCAAAGATCCATTTAAAGAGGTGGCCAGAGATGCCCATCTGACGAAGCTTCTTTAGTAACAGTTCAAACGCTGATTTAAAGTCGATAAACATGGTCAAACGCTGATTTAAAGTCGATAAAGACTGCAAGAGTACTTTCTTTTCTATGAAAACCATATTTGATTGGTTGACTGAGTCTGACTATTTGTTCCGTAGTATTAAAGTCCTTTCTAAACCCAGCTTGTCTCTCAGAGATAAATCCTTTACCGTCAAGAAAAAACTGTAATCTATCAACGATCATTCTCTCAGTCAGCTTGCTCAAGATACAGGTCAGAAAAATGGGTCCAAACGAATTTAGGTCAGATGGATCTTTATTTGGTTTCAGGATTGGAATAATGTTAGCTTTTCGCTATAAAGCCGGAAGTGTTCCACCCCAAGTTCTGTTAATAAATTCTAAAAGTTTCGACTTGGCATTCAAGCCGAGTTCTAGGATAAATTCTGATAAAATCTTATCAGGTCCTGCACTCTTGGCACGCTTTAAATGCCTTAAGGCATTTTTGAATTCTTCATTGGAGAAGGGAACAAAAAAGAGGCATGACCTGGAGTCGCTTACAGAGTTTGGACTTATTTCGTCTTTTCATTTTTTTGCTTTTGGTCTAAAATTAGTAATTTTGCGAAAATGACTGCAAAGAGTATCAGCAATATCTTTGTCAGAGGTCAAAAGCTTTCCATAAGCCTCAATTGGCTTTTTACAAGATTGGATCTTTTTTCCATTAAGAGTGGATAAAAATTTAAAGGCCTTAGTTCCAACTTTATGATAGTCTAAGTCAGTAAGAAATTTATTAAAGCAAGCACGTTTAGAACTTAAAATATTCTTTTTGAGTAGGGCTTGTTTTTGTCTTAAATTAATACACTCTCTCAAGAATTCTTGCAGTGGATTCTGCAAGAATTCTTGCTCGATCTCTTTCTTCTCGCAGAGATTGGAGTTCATCGTTCCAAAAAGGTTTTGCTCCTTTCCTGTGTCCTCTTGGAGTTCAAGCTTTTGCGCACTCAAGAATAGTAGTAATGATACAATCAAGAGCTTTATCATTGTTGTAATCAAGCGCACAGTCTCCTAGGAGAGAGTCAGTAAAATCAGCACATTTTTGCCAATTTGCCTTCTTTGAGTTCCATTTTGTAACAATGGGTTCTTCCTTGCGTTTAGGTTTAGTGATCTCCACGAAAAGAATCTTATGTCCTGCTCCACCTGGAACAGAAAGGAGATCATGTTTAATAAGAGTAGTGAGATTAGGATGAGTCAATAAAAGGTCTGAATGAGATGTCCTACCAGAAAAGGACAGAAAGTTTGGAAGACTACTTTAATTCTCAATGTACCTAACTTGGTTTGAGTCAATGAAATTTTCAAGAATGTTGCCAATAGGGCAGTTCTGTTTGTAACCCATCTCTGGGAGTGAGCATTGAAATCTCCAAGTATGAGTGAGTGCTTGTTCCAATCCTGCATAAGACAGTTTAAGTTTGGCTTGTTCTTAGGAGGATTATAAACAAAGGTGATACGAAATTCTTCGTTGTTTTTCCCAACACGCGCGGATTTCAAAAGCCTCTTACAGATCATGGTCGTTCATGGAATGTTTAACTAATGTATCAGCTATAGGGGATCGTTTTACAAAAACTACAATCCCAGAGGATATTTGTCTTGAGCGTAGTAAAAAGAAAGACTGATACTGGTTAATGGGAAAGAATTTTAAATTATCGGCAGCAGAATCACTTTTTAGGTTTATAAAAAACCTAAAAAAGTACATTCTTACTTTTCTTAGAAACAAGCATGCAGAAATATATCATCAAAAAGGAATGATGATTTAATATTTTGCTTTAATATATTTTTAACAAAAATGAAAAGCGTGTAAAATACTGTATTATTTTTACATGAAAGAAATTTAGCAATCAGTTTAATTATAATTTAATCATATTTTTAATGCTTAGTTAAGAAATTAAATACATATTCAAGACAAAAATCAAGACAAATGTAGTGAATCTCAATATATTATAACTAAAGGTCATTTTGTAATTACATTAACAGCACAACTTTTTAAATATTAAGAATATTTTCTAGGTTAATAAATATTTAATTAATGAATTTAAACATTACAGTACTCTTACTACTTTCACATGAAATTATTTAAATAGAAATATTTATTGAAATGTTTTCTTCATGAAAAGTAATATTCATTTTATTGCAAACTCATAAAAATATAAAAGTAGCACTGAAATAGTCTTTATATTTTAATGAATATTTAAATAAAAGTTTATTTATTGTTAAATTTAGATTGCTTGACATAAGAAATTTTTTATAATTAATCTATTAATAAAATTTTATGTAATATATTTCCTTAAATGCATTCCCATGGGATATTTATAATAGCTATTGATATAATTATTGTTATATAAATTAATGTTATTGCTAATATATTATCTATTAAGAAATTTTACTTTGTATAACAGCACTCTACATATATTGTTTTTATGGCCCTCATGCAACATTTCAATATATTCCTTATCTGGAATCGTATTTTATTTTTCTACTTTTTTATCGCCATATTGACATTTTCTCTTATTCGGGTACTAAACTATTGCCTAATTGGTGTAAGTTACAGTAGGTTACGAATATTTTATGACCAAAAATTAATAATTTTGTTTATCATCTACCAAAATTTAGAATTTTTTAATCATATATCAAGATATAGGAATCAGCACAAAAAGAGATCAATTTATCAATTTGAGTGTATTGATATTTTCAAATCATCACAACATTAATAGATATAAAACCATTCTACATTGTATAATGATTATCGAGAACATTTAAATTGCATCACCATTTACCGAACATTGAAATCCCTTTGGCCAAGTTGTACTTACGGCTCAACTTAGAGATTTGCATTAGATCCTAATCACAATGGAAAATTGAAAGATTGATCGTACATTTCTAAATGTTGTACTTATAGCTCTCTGGATTAGGGACCGGAAGTTTTCTAGGTTTTTTGTCAGGAAAACATCGTAATAATCTGTAATATATCAAAATACCAACCAGTAGACAATGTGGCGAGAATTTAAATATCTTACAAAAACTTTCAGGCAAAATTATATTACATGCATTGTTTCGTTTGATATTAGACAATTTATCCTTTTTAGAAATTTACTGATATCTTAACCTATTCATTTTTCCTTCAAGTAACAACATATACGTTGTCACAATGTATGCTGATGAAATTATACCACTGGCGAGGCTGTTCTTCAAAGTGAAGTCGGTAAACATTCATGATTTCTTCAAGAATTAAATACAATGACATTGATTTTGCGAAGAAATTTTCAACAATACGCAATGCTTCGTATTTAATGCATACCAAAAGGAAAATATTGCTTCAAAATAAAATTAACTTGCTCTTCCAGTACATGCCATAACGTGTTTTGGTCAATAAAATCGCTACAAAATATTAATTGACATTCCCTAATTTTTTTAGCAGAATGTTATCCTATTCAGCAATTGAAGGATATGAGCTAAATCTACATTCCTGCACATATAATTTATGACGCTCTCCATCCTTCGATTTTCTTCACAAGAAGAAATGTAATGGATTAAGGGTTATTTTTGAGAGGGCGAGTTCTTAGGTGTTTCCTTGGATTTAAAGTTTGGTACGAAATGCTTTTGTCTGGGGTGACTCGACAGTCCCTTTTAATTTAAAGAAAAATTTAGTACAGCAAATCACATTTTGTTGTATCGCAATATACTGTATCACTCGAAGCTTGTCGAGAACATTTTGCAGTTATTATTACTCATCATATTAATAAATTGCCCTGATTTCATTTATCAGGATGAAAACACTTGACTGCATGCTACATCACTTTCTCAATGATATTTACAGACTCTTTTTGTTGCTAGCCAGATTACCAAAGATTTGTTCGATTACAACAATTTAAAATATATTTTGAAAAATCTATAGTGGTCTTGGAATATATTCAAATTATTTCATTAGTTATTACTTTTACGAAATAATTTATTGTAAACATAAAACAATACTTATACCTTTTCTAAGTAAACTTTATATCAGTGTATTTTAATGAACTTTATATCACACCCAGTATGATGTAGAATAGAAACTAAAGTGATTTTATATATATATAACCTACTATAAATGATGTTTTTCTCTAACAATAATACGTTTACTTTTGTACTGAATATTTAATTTTTTATTCATCCATGCAAAAAGTACACATACTGAGTTTTAAAGCTCCGTTTTTTTTCCTTAAAAAACATATGTTTTGCGACAGAGTATTTTAATCAAACAAAATAAATAAATAAATGTGTCTAGAGATAAGTGACATAAGTTTATACTTTCAGTTAAAAATGCAATAAATTAAAATTTTTAAATCTAATTTCTATCTTTTTTCTCATTGAAAAAGATGTCAAATAAAGAAGAATAAGTTTATCTTTCTACCATATATTAACAAATTAAAACAATAATTATTTAAAAAAATGTTTTTATAAAAATCAAAGGCATTTGTTTTCCCAATTTGGAGAAAAAATATTTACTTAGAAACTTTAACAACCGAATATTTTGTTCTTTTTAACTTAACTACGAGTAAATTTTTTTCAACATTTTAATTAGTTTTAACGATTTATAAAACAACTTTTTGAACTGAAGAGACTTTGTTTTAAATAAATTAGAAGAAACATTTTGAAAGGTAGATTTCTATATAAATAATAGTGTAAGAAAACACATATGTTGTGTGTTGTGAAGGTAAATTCATTTTTAATCATGAAATTTAGAATAAATAATTTTACGGAAAATGGGATAACGAAATAGAAGTTCATTGTTATTAAAATTTACTTGAGGATAGAACTTGAAGCTATAAAATGGTATTTTGGACAAAAATAGAAAATACGGGATTTTTTTTATCCATTAATGTATATTTTTAGATCATAAATTTTGACATTAAATAACTAAGATTTTTATCCATTTTTTGTAAATTTCACATTTATTTCAAGACAATACTTTATTATAAAGTAAATATTTATTTACACTACCAGAAAATTTCAAAACACTTTATAAATAATAACTTCAAAATATATTTATGAGTTTTTATATTTAATAATTAGTAAAATCTTTTGAATATTACCTTAAAGCAACAAAAATGACCCGCTAAAATACAATATAAAACAATGTTGAATAATACTGTTCAAAATGCATTAGAATTGTCCTAAATGAAATTTTTCAAGTGATATAATTTGTATATAAATATTTTTTTTAATTAATATTTTATTATATTTATTAATATTAAAACATGTTCATTAATATTTTAAATCCTGTTTCTTATAACTCTTACAATTATTATTTTACTATTAGAATTAAGCAGTTGTAGATTTATTGTAAATGGTATAAATTAATGTTGCAGACAAATATAAATTATATTTGTGTATAAATACTTCAATTGCTTAACTCTATAAAATTAGAAAATAAGAAAAAAGAAAAGTACACTTGCAGTTTAAATTAAGCTTTTTTTTAGTTTTATTTACATATTTTTTATAGTATTAATCCTCATTATGAGTGAAACTTGTTCTAAATGTATACAAATATATATTATACACAGTTGTATATCATAAACAATTATATATTATAGACTGTTTTGCAATTAAAAATTCATAAAATTTAGAAAGGAAAGTTAATCAGTTTGGCAAATGAAACATCTTTTTATATGATTGTTATAATTTTAATTAAAATTTCTTTTAAATGATAAATAGTATGACTGATTACTAATCCTGTGATTCACTAATTTTGAATTATTTTTTATTTGTTTCAGCCGTTTTTAACTGAATTAATAGCATATTCCGATATTTTCCTAGAATTTAATTTTTAATATACTTAATATTTTGATTAAATATAAATAGTTTTTTTTGTCTGTCTTAATTTTGTGAATAAAAGTAATTAGCTTCTAAAATATAAACTTTTTAGAAAGATTTAATTAAGTATTACTTTTATTAAATCAAAATGTGTTATCTTTTTCATTTTAAGATTTCTTTTAAAATTTAATTTCTAAAAATTGTAATTAAATAATTTCAAAATATTATTTATATTTATTATTTTTATCGTACAAAATATATTCAAATCAAATAATTTTCGTTCTATTGCTTGATTTAAATCTAAAATATTCGTCTCTCCTCCTTAATAAATGAAAAAATACATTTAATGAAGTATATAGACATTATCAAATTACTATTTATCTAAAATCAGTAGTCATAAATAATCAAATATTTTTTTAGTTCAGTATAAATTAAATAATTAAAATAAAAAAATATAAATTAAAGCACCAAAATATAAATTTTAAGAGGTAAATTTAAAAGTTTAAATTAGATTTATAATTTAAGATAAATAAATTTTTTATTTAGCTGTGCACTCGAAAGTATATAATTAAATTATATAAAGTTAAATATTTTATAATAAAATATATAATCAAAATATGTTATTTTTCAGAAATAATATTTGAATTAAAAATTCATCAAAATATTTGATAAATAATAGGAATTGTAGCTTCTGTAGCTTCTTTTAATATGTGAATAGTCTTTAATTAACTAACCAGTATAAAATTCACACCATTTTCCTGCAATGAAATATTTTTAACTTTCTTTGATGGTAATGCCTCAAGTAGGGCAGTGATTTTAATATCAATCCTCACAGATGTGTGAAAAACTCACATAATACCGGTTCTATTTACGCGAGAGTTATATTCATATATATATATATATATATATATATATATATATATATATATATATATATATATATATATATATATATATATATATATATATATATATATATATATATATATATATATATATATATATATATATATATATATATATATATATATATATATATACATATATATATATACATATATATGTATATATGAATATATATATATATATATATACATATATATATATATGTACGTATATATATATATATATATATATATATATATATGAGTGTGTGTTTCAGCAGAATTCTCAGAGATTATGTTGTAATTTACGAATAAAAAACAATAACTATATTAAGCCACAGACATTCTTTCAAAACTTAAGATCTTTTTTCACAAGAATTAAAAATAAAATATCTAAAACAGAGGACATTATGTTAAATCATAATTTTCTTCAAAATATATCATTATGCATTTTTAAAGCAATATATGAAATTAAATTTAAAAAGAAAATTTAGTATATTTTTAAATTAAAAGTTTTATAAAAAAAAAAGAGGAACATTATTGAGATAAAAATTTCTCAAGAAATTCACAAAAGGTCTCAGAAAATGCTTAATTAGTTCAAAATGTTAAATATATTGCAGTTTATAGGAATTAATACAGTAAAATATTTTAATAAAAAATTTAGAGCTATTTAGTTAAAAATATTCAAAGTACCTTTTATCGTTTTTGAATTACTATAACATAAATTATGTAAGCAAAATTTGAAAGATTTTATTGAAAGAATGTAAAAAGTTTTATTTAAATCATTGTACATTATTTGCGTAAAAGTATCGAGACACCAAGTTGTATGGAGCTAGAACATCCTTAAGCACATATTAATATGATATTGGACCCTTTTTGGTATTGATAACAGCCTGCACACGTTCACGAGTTGTTGATAGGTAACCAAATTGACTTCAAAGCTTCCTTGACACTTGAAGATAGTGGCTTCCAGTGAGAATAGTCGATTTTTCTGGTTACGTAAACTGCCTTCTCATTCGCACCAAAGCTAGCCTATGAAATTTAGATCGGGACTTTGAGAAGGCTAGGTCTCCTTCTGAACACCCATTTTGTCAAACCAAGTCTGTGCAATCATGTCAATCTAGAGGGAAATGAAACTACAGGTACCTTGGAGCTTGTGAGACCTCGGAGACGTTGGTACCTCTCATATTCTTTTAAATCTTTTCAAGATTAAAAAGTAGGATTAATACCTCATGAATTGTCCAACCAGAGCACCAATGGTATCAGTATTCTCGTCTGGAGACTCAATGGCTCATGGCTTTAAAAGACGGGAACAAACTACTATCACCCGTATTGGTCACCTCAGATCATTAAACTTTTCTGAAGGCTCCAAAGATTTTGAGACATGTTTCAGCTGTTTCCCTGAACAAGCTACGCCAGAACACATCTTTGCGTGCCTGAGGCTATCCATGTATGATTTATACGACGATCTTTTGATGGATGGTGCTAGATATTTTGGGGGTATTTAAGGTTAGGTACCTGATCTTTCATTGAAAGCCAAATGAGACATGCAACAACAACAAGGCGTCTGTGGTAGCCTCGATGCGTGAATGCAGAAGTTATCCTTCTGAAAAATAATGGGCTCTTGCCCAAAATATTGCTATAGATTTGAGAGTACAGAATTATCCAGTATATCTATATAAAAATCTCTGGGTTTAAATTTACAACCACAGGAGCTAACAGACCCAGCACAAACCACGAAGAACACTCCCACACCATTATCTCCATATTTTTGGTATCCGCATACTTTTGGCAAGACGGTGTATCGTTAACAGCAAAAATTTTATTTAAGAACATATTATAGTTTGGTTTTTAAACATTATAAATACATTATATATAATTACATTATATAGTCTTAAACAAAGTTATGCTCTAAATACATAAAATGAAACAAATTTGAGTTTAAAAGCTAGACAGAAATAATAACTGATGACCATTTTTATTTATTTATTTTTTTATTCAAAGGGAAAAAAACAAATTTTCCTCTTTCAGTAAACAAACTTTCACAATTCGCTTTAAAAATGTATATTTCAAGAAACTGAAACCTTATCCAACTTTTGTTTGTATAAAAACAAATCTTTAAAATTGATACAAACATCTTATTTCTTTTCAACATTATATTTTTATCTCTTCGCATCATACACCAAACGTATATTTCTGAATGTTTGAAAGTGACTTCATTTTTAACATTGTTTTTCTCATCTGTTCTGCCTTATTTGAAGACTTAGAAAGAATCATACATACAGACCTGCAAAACAGAAGAAAATGAAAATAAATATGGACACATAATCATACTATGTATGAAATGTATATGCACAATATGTATGCAAATTAGATACTCAAAAATTTATTTATATACTGAATCATTATAATTTAAATATTGTACATACGTAATAAGTTATAATTGAATTAAATTACATTTACTTTCCTCAATTTAAACAATGTAGAATACGGCATAATTTTTTCTGATGAATGAATTTCTATATAAACATATTTTATGAAAATTCTATTTATGATAGTTTTTTTTTGATATTTTTGAATATTAATTTATTGGTTTCAAAATTAATGTAGTCGATTAATCAAGATTAGTGTAGTAAAAATATATAGGGTGTCCCAAAGCGACCGCATAAACTATGCACAGATAGATTCCTCGTTGGGAGTACATAAAAACTGTCCAAAGAGGCGTTCCTGTACAATCCATAGCTTACGAGAAAAATAAAAATAAAAAAAATAAAAAAAAGCATGACGTCACTGCCGGTTCAAGAAAAAAACTATTTATTGAACATATCAACAACATTATTTTCATATCTTTCCAGGCGATAATGTTTAAAACCTTCACTACGCATATCGCGTCATTAATGCGCGCCATGGAATGACGTTAAGATGCCGGTGAACTGCTATTTAAAAGGCTGCATCCTTTAGCCACCGGTAGTCTTAGTACGGCTCCACGTATTCCGTTTGTGACTACATGTACTTTATGTACTGCCGATGGAATGGAAATGCCTTACGAATTGCTAGGGAGTATGCACGTCGATATTTGCAGCATATACTGCTGTTGATAAGCTCAATAGTGTTTTTTCTTGCACCGGCAGTGACGTCATACTTTGTTTTTTGCATTTTTTTCGTAAACTATAAATTGCACAGGTACGCTTCTTCTGGCAGTTTTTATTTAATCCCAACGGGAATCTAGCTGTGCAGAGTTTATGCGGTTCGTTTTGGAACACTCTGTATATATATATATATATATGCCTGTAATTGTACAACTCTAAAAGAGAGAGCGGATATGCTTTTCTGCACTTCTCTAAATCTGCTAAAATTATTTGAAATTGAAAATATTAAGAATATTATTGACAGAACTGTTTGCTTTACAACCAAAACTTAATCTAAATTTTGTGAACCTTTGGGCATTAATCCTGAATGCTTCTACTATATAATCATTTCCAGTGTTTTATCTGTCCATATTACTATATATCACCACCTGCTTAACTATGTAGCGCACTATGTCTACCACATGAATAGATCTCGCCAATTTGTCTATGCTAGCCAGTTTCCTTGGAAACAAGACACGATTGATTTTCGTCAGGAGTAGCAAGAAAAAATTTTAGTAAACCTGAACGCCTTGAAAACAACACGAGTTATTACCTTAAATACCGGTAATTAGTAACAACGTGAAACCTTATCAGAAATAAATAGCTCTTGTTACTATAGTAACAGCCACTAACCATACTACTCGGCAGTAGCTATTTTTATGATAGACAGGCACTACTATTAAATCACTAAATTCAGTGGCATGACTGTCCATATAAGGGTAAAGGCCTATAGTTGTCATGTCTATCTTTATGAATGAGGGTTCTGGGATGTGAAGGTATGTCCCGGCTCGGTTGTTGATATAACACGAAACCCCTTTTGTTTAACTCCCCGTAATAAACTTGGTACTCTGTTTATTAACCCACTGTTGAGATGAAAGGCTAAGACGACCTATTACAGCTCGAGGATCGTACTTCGGATTTGTGCCTTGGAAGGGAACTACTATTTTTTAGTTTCGTTTTCCTTAATTCAATTACTTGAAAGAGCTGAATTCAGTTACTGAGTATGCTTATAATTAAGAATACTAGGAAAAACGTACGTTAAAAAATTCAATTGAAAAAAATCAGAGCATTTTAATTTTGCTTTAGAAAAATTTAACAATTCACAGTATTAAGAAAATCCCAACCGCTTAGTATTGTGATTCAATGGGAATATGCTAATTACACAAATAAATAACAATATGAAAACAAGAACTAAAAAAATCTGTCTTAAATAATTCTGTTAATGCCTGGTTAGTAAATTTAAATTCTTACCATCCATAAACTCAAATTTCTTTACTCAAAAAAAATGACAAACACAAAGAAAAGTTGTTATTAATAAATAGAATAAAGTAAGCTAAAGACTATTTATTCAGTATAAAAATATTCAGTATCAATACTCTTTATTCAATATTATATATGTTGCCAACTCTAAAGTGAGGATTTTCATTTTCACTAGCAAAAATAAAATTTAATTAATAAACTAGTAGTTCCTAAAAACTTCCGGAAAAATAATAAATATTAAATATGTTTAAAATATTTACTTTCTGGGAATCTTAAATAAAATATTTTAAAATATTATATTAATAATTAATACTTAATCAAATAGGAGGATATTTGAGCAGTAAACATACGATGCTTGTTAGCGTTAATTAAATATTCCTTGAATATAGAGTATTTAGTTTCTTATGACACTGTTTAATTTTACTCAAAATGTAAATAAATAAGTTAGAATTTCTTGAAAGGGAGTCATTTCGCTTTTCTAAAGAAAGAATTGGATATTAGTTTAAAAACGTTTTGTAACAAAGTTAGAATTTCATATATTTACTGTTTTCGTAAAATTTTAATCAATTTGGAAAATATATCCGAGAACGCAAAAGCTGTTATTTTTCATATTTTGTAAAGTAAATTAAGCTGATTAATTTACCAGAAATTCAACATGTTGTTTTCAGGAACTTTTAAACGTATTGTTATAACTCTGGAGAAGTTTAATTAACTAATTGTTGCATACATTTTAATGAGAATAAAAAAAAGTCATGTTTTCATATTGTAAAAAAAGATTTTGCTAAATCCACATTTACTCGTTTTTTATAAAATTAAAATGGAAGTAAAAATAGATCTCTTATAATTTTTGAGAAAATAAAATTAAAAATGACATTTTTTTAATTTTTTAGCACAAGCTTTAATGTTATTTTTAATTTGATATGCATTAAGGGAAAATAATATAACCTGACTGCTATTTTTCACTTAATTTTTATTAAGTAAAAATGTTTGCCCAAACTTCTGGTAAATGTCACTAACAATATGCATTATTTTACAATAAAAAATGTTAAGTTTATATTATCAAAAGATAAGCATCGTATAAGAATAATATTCTTATGCTCTTAACAAATGATTTTTGTTATTTTGTAATAATTAATAAAATCAAAGAATTGAATGTAAAATTTTAGAAAAAGTACAAAAATGTAAAAAAAATAGAAAATATAAAAAATATAAAGAAAAATAATAATTGATAGTAAAAGTAAGTTTTTTTTTTTTTGTACTATATTTTGTAATGGTTTTTCATATAAAAATAATTCTAAAAGTATATAACATTAATACGTCACATAATTTTCAATAAGTACTCCGATACCGTATTTTACCATTTTAGTTTATTTATTACGAATTCAATTTTTATAATTTTCAAGAGATACTAACGAATTAATATTAAACCTTTACTATAGTTAATGAACTTAAAATAAATAAAAAAATTACAAGTATTAGAGGACATAAAAGTACAATATTGTTAATTAATGATCACAATTAATTTTGTCATTAATTAATAATAAAATTTAATGAATGATAATGATTAATTATTCAAATATGATAATAATTTAATATTGTTAATTTTTGATCACCTGATTGGGGTTTTTGAATATTTAGTCAACCGAATGTAGAAAAATAGCTCTGTAAGTATACCATTTAGGGAAAATTTAGAAATTTGAAGAGTGTTGTGTTATTATTCATAATTGAACGTTGATCAATTTCATTCAACAACAACACTTGTTATTTTAAACGCCATATTTTAACTCTATGTTAAAGTGGTATGTAACCTTAAAAGACATGTTAATGTCCACGAAAACTTTTTCCACCCAGATTGAAAAAGATAATAAATGTAAGATATAAATGAAAGATATAATGAAAAAGATATAGATGTAAGAAGATTCTTACATCAGAGTGCTAATTAGAAAGAGGCTGCAAGTATTGAAGCCAGAAGTGGAGCTCAAACCGTTGAACCGAAGGTAAGGGAATTAATCATTCCTCTGCCATGATAGGACAAAACCAAGGCGAATCGAATAATTGATTAAATAATATAAAAAATTATCAAATAAGATATGGATCCAATACGCTGCAATAGAAATGAAATAATAATTAAAGCCCCCATTGTATTTTCTTTAAACAAACGGCCGCTACTACTATAAACATTCTAAATACAGAACAACCATTGATCCTAACAGAAATGGTTGGTAGATAGGGCATTCTTCATTTACATTTGATGGCCTATTTCTTAGTGTACTTTTTTTTGTTCCCTGTAGAAACGAGAAAACATTAGCTATGAAATGGTAAGCACAACACACAGAATATTAAAAATGTCTTACAATAGATCTTAGACATTTTTTTAATTCAGAGTCCAAAAATACTTGATAGATTCAGATAAATTTTTTGCTTTCTACCTAAAATTCTCCAAATTTGTAAAAACAATTTATAATAAATTCTTCATTCAATTCAATCAAAAAACACAAAATGTACTGCATAATATGAAAAATAGCTAGCCTTAATATCAATGGTAAGAAATCTGGAAGTATATAAATTTCAAAAATTTAAATTCACACACACACACACACACACAACAACAACAACAATATGAAAAATATTTACCTGCTAATTTCATTTATGTTATAAAAAACAGATATATAAAAACCGAAAAAATGCTTGAAATATTTGAATCAAATAAGTTCATAAATTAATGCGTAATCACAACTATCGAAACTATCTTTGCCACTGAAATCGCATAAAGAAGAAAAAATGCCCTTTTTTATTAAAAGAAAGAGAATCATTGTTTTTACTATCATTAATAAAATCTATTATTATTAACTTTACCCGGAATAATATTGATAAATATTTCAATGCTTTTCCATGCATTTTTTATTATACTAATATATTTCGCAAAAAATTATAATTGTTAATTTAAAAGCGAGTAATTTTGACAAAAATTTTTAATGTTTTATTACCTTTTTTTCAGAAATTTTTCCTTTAAATAATTTTTATAAGAATTTAAGCTTATGAAACTTTAAAAAGAAAAATTGTATTGATTTTCTTCCCCATATTTAAGAAAATTAATTCGCAGAAATTTCATGAAAGAAATCAATTCTTTAAAATAACATCATCTGTAGATTTTACTACCAATATACGCATGTGCTGAACTCTGCATACGTCACTAAGGTATTAATTTTGGGAAGACTAATGATAAAATATTTTCAAAATCTAACTTCAGGCTACTATTGGCAGCGTATGAGAAAGAAGAAGAAAATTACCAAATCGACAAGATTAGGATTCAATTCTATATCTTCCATTGTTCCTGGGCTATTTGTGACAAAGTCGATGGCATTTAAGACCAAGTTCAATTAATTATTGCTAAATTTCCATAAAGCCTGAATGAAAGCATTTAAATTGAAACAACTACTTTACAGAAAAGAGAAAGGTAGTGAAATAATTTTTCTTATTACCTTGTTTATACAATAGACAATCCTTTCAACTCTAAAATTTGATTCGTTCACACACACAGGTTTGTGTTCTATATATATATATATAAAACAATAAATCACTATAGTTTCAGTTTAATAAATACTGCAAAGATTACGCGAGCAATGTACAAAGATTCACAATTAAATTTTTATTCTGATTAAAGAGTGTGAATTTGCAATTATTTTTATCTATTTCATCATACAATTATTTCATATTTTTATGTGCTTCTAATGGGAAAACTAAAAACTTTGCTTGTAACTAAACTTTTGTATACAAACATAAACTATGTCGAATTTGTAAAAAGTACATTTTGAAATTTTGTTAAAATATCTTTATTTTAAAAAATGGTTGATAAAATTAATTTGATTTTGCATTATGGGTTTGTGGGTGTGTTTGAAAAACACTGTATATTCTATGTATTTTATTTCTTATCATCCATATATAAATCGACCGTATATCCATATCAATTTTCATACTGCATTGAGTGATTTAATGCACTTTTGTAAAAAAAATTTCGTACCTTTTTCAAGAATAAAAGACGTGATTATAAAGTATGTATAAAAAGAACTTTATTCCACCTTTGATAAAAGGCAGAAAATAAATTTTTCCTATTTGCAGAAATATTGTTTCGTATGAACACGCAGAGAAATACAGAAGACACAAAAATCTTCATCATAAAGCCGTTGTATATTTCTTGGTGGGAAGTGCGCGCAAATGGTGGCATCAGTTTGGGGTGGGGGGATCGGAGGTGAGTAGCAGCAATAGAGAGATGGTGATGATAGAAGATGGATCTTCGCATATTATTCCTCGGTAATAAACCCCTTTCCTTGTAGTTTTCTTTCTATTGATAATGATGTCTGTCTACGCATCTTCTAGTTAGGTGGTAAGGGGTCATTCATAAAATGCATATTGCGATGAAATTTCACCAAAATCTTGTGTGTGTATATATACATATATATATAATGTAGATATATATATATATGTATATATATATATATATATATATATATATATATATATATATATATATATATATATATATATATATATATATACATATATATATAATGTAGATATATATATATATGTATATAGATATATAATATATATATATGCGTGTAGAGATAGAATTTTATTACTGTATTTACATTAACTACAATATTTTATTAACATTCTCAAAACATAAATGAACCAAACTTTCGGAACTAAAAAGTAGAATCAAATCACTAGCAGAACAAAGGAAGAAATCCATAATTTTATAGCGACAAAATGGCAAATAACACAAATTCTCAAAGTTATTTATATTTTTAAGCCCCATATTTCCGTGATTTTGTAAAAATAGTCATTAAAAATTCAACAGGCAGATGATTTTTTAGCAAATTTATTTTATTTTTTTCTAGAAAGTGCAGTTTCGTGAATAGCCTGATATTGTTATGTTTTCCTAAATTGATTTTTTGACTGATTCAAGTTTCCTTGCCATTTTTCAGGGTTAAGAATTTCCTTGATGCTATTTCATGTCCACTTGAAACCAATCATCATTTCCATGGGACAGTAAATAAAGGGTACAATCAGGGATAAATACCTACCGACTAGCGAAGAAAAAGATGAAAGAAATGCTGAGAAAAAAATGAGATAAAATGAACAGGCTTTTATTCTAGTCCATTGAATAAGGCTTAGAGATCAAAACAGTGTGATATGAACATCGAAGAAAGAGAAAACTTGGATCTGATGATAAAACTGAATCTACTAACTCTAAAATGTCCTGCTGTTCCCGTTACCCAAATTGTAGTTATGATCCTCAAATCTTTCAGTTAAGATTGGTGTATTTCGACTTATGCAAACTTGATAATACGTGTCTATTCAAATGCCTATTGGTTGGAGGGAAAGCTGAATCTACATTTTTGAGTTAATAAAAGACTATCCGATTCATCTCTATGCTTAATATAATAAAATATAGTTCAAATAAACCACACGAATCATATATTTTTCAAAGATGAATCAATATATATCAAGTAATTAGCAAACACTATCAGAAGAAACTCTTGATAACACAATATCTTTCAGACTGGCTTAAAATACCACCATTGACTTCTCAACATATCTTTCAGTTATGAATTTAAATTTTTGCTTCAACCAGAATGATTTGTGAACGTGATTGATTTGAAAGAAGAACTCGTGTCTTTTCCTTCATATACCATTCATGCAAATCAGACAACTAGACGTCATCGACAATAATTTTACACAAAATCCTTAATAAAACGTTTTTGTCGATTTCAATCAAATTATGGATTGTCTTCCAAAAATTCTTGATTTTCCTTACATGATCCTTGTAAAATTTTATAAACGATTTTTTTTTTCAAATCTCATTACATTAGTAGAAATAGCTTGTTTGAATTTGCTAAATGTATTCAAAATACAGCACTGTATCAATATAAAGGAATAAATTTTGATTTAGACTGGCTGAAAAATTAAAAAAAAAATCGTTTCCTCAAGGTTTCAAATTCATTTTGAAATCTTGAAAAGAAAGCTTTGAATTGGTGTATTGTACCCCAGACAGTTCGACAGAATTTTATAGGATAAAATATTAGAAATAAGGAATGTATCAAAATCTCATTTTGGTTGGTGGTTTTTGGTGAAAACATGTCAGAAGATTATCATTGCGGGAAACAATGTCTGATGTATATAAAATAGATATTCGTTCGAATTGAAAATAAATGAGAGGAAAAACTGCTATAGATGCTGAATCCTCGATTCAGAATCTAATTTTTAGAGTGTGTACAGGAATTATTTAATTTATTATTTGCCTATATGTGTAGGGATCTAAATAAAAAAAGGTAGGGAAAAAAAAGGAAAAATTAGAGACAAAATAAAAATAAAAGAAGTTATTAGTTTAGAAGAAATTATCGTGGTTAAGTTTCAATTCGGGGGAACAATTTAAATTTGTTTGTCTATTATTTCGCTTATTTTTACTTTTTTCCTTTTGTAATCCTTACCATATAATAATATCAATATGCTAGATATAATTATTAATATTCTGAAAATATTAGATCGTCCGAAAAATTCTATCCGTTGATCGATGACGATGTTGTTAAAACCACATTAGAGCAAGATCTTTTTCTGGCTTTATAGTATTGGTTGAAATTATTCAAAATGAGTGCCACATGAATTTTGGCAGAATAATTTTTATGATTGAATCATCACAGGTCTACTTCTACTTGTTTGGAATGAAATAGAACTAATCTTGAACCAAGTGATGAGTGCTGATGAAAAGTGGATTACCTACAAAAAGACACATCTTAAGAAAAGAGTATATTGTAGGGAAAACCTAGTCTTTAATACTCTAATGTAAATTTGAATCTGAATAAGAAAATATTGTGTATATGATGGAACCTGTGAGGACCAATACATTTTCAACGTTAAAAATTGAACGAAAGCTCAACTCGGAAAAATATCAGCAACTGCATAATGTAAGAAAAGAGGCCCACGACGTTCCAAGAAAGGGATCAAGAAATTAGTTCATCAAAAAAACTTCAGAACTGGGCTAGGAAATTCTCTACCATATGAAATATTCTCCAGACTTATCACCCTCTAACTATCTTTTCTTGCAAAAATTTTTGAAGGGCAAAAAATTCAAAAATAAAGAAAATATCAATCACGCGCTGTTTCAATTTTTTAGATGAAAAGTTGAAACATTTTTCAAAAATGGGGTTTACAAATTGCCCTCACGCAAGAAATCATCCATAATAATGACAATTATATTATTTAATAAAGTTTATTCACTTTAAAAAAATTGCAGTTTGTTTTATTCCAAAAATGGATAGAACATTCCATCAGACCTAATATTAGCCAATTAAACTTTCAGAATTAAATTAATGAATTATTAACTTTACAAATAAAAAATTCTTACATTTATTCATATCATAAAACCTATATTTCTACAAATTTGTGAGAATGTAGTCATCGAAAATCAACAGACAATTAATTTTTATAGAGTTTACTTTCATTTTTCTCTGCAAATATAGTTTGGGGATATTTCTGTGTGTTTATTTAACCTCGGAGGGAAGAATTAAGACCAAATGATAGTATAAAAGATTTATCCTTATTTTATTTCTTTATACAAATTTATTCCCAATTGTAAACTACATTTTAAGAGCACTTGCGAATAAAAACATAATTTGGATATGACCCCTGTCTATCAGATACTATTCATCCGAATTATCTGCAATAATAATTTATGGAAAAAAACGAGTTACTATTTCTGATATGATTTATTACGTATGTTGTTTCTTAGAATCTATATAAATCGATTTAGCAACCTAATGCTTGAAATATGGGGATAACTCCTATGAAATTAGAAATTTTCCATCATCCATGAAAAGATATATGAAAATAGTAAGTAGATATGTATACATAATTTTATATATAGATAGACAGATATGGATAGACTGGTCGTTGTGAAATTCTCAACAGAGCTATATTATCTCACAAAATAGAAACGATTTGTTACTTCTCAATATCTCATATATCTTGCCGTTCTTAAGCAAAAAGAAATGATTAAATTGTCATTTCAGTCACAGTTACCATTTTCAGATGTAAGGCATTTAGATTCGATGATATAACGTCGATAGACTATAGTCTACTTATAGAGCAAGATCAGGATGAAATGAGATTAAATTACTGACATCTTGTCTTTTCTGTACTTTTTGCATAATGAGAAAATTTCCATTTATTCGATCTATGTATAATATTATGTATGTTTAACATAATTTTTTTCGTGAGGCAATAATATATATGCGTTAAAAACTTAAAGAGAACCAATTTAATATTAAATTTAATAATAATTGTGTTTGTTATTTTAATTTATTTGAGAAGTTTTTCACACATTGAGCTTTCAAAATTATTTGGAATGATTATTATTTAATTATTATCTCAATTTTTTAAAATATTGATTTATTTTATGGTTAAGAATATTATATGGCATTTTTCTATGTTGGTTAAAAATTAAGTTATCATGTTTCAAATTTTTGATAGTTAAAAAATAAATGCCTCTGTGTGTATCAAAACACAATACTCAAAATCAATGATTTAAAGCATTTTTCTGTTTATTCATAAGTTTTAATTCGTTTTAATTAAGATTAAATACAATATTCACTAAAAGAAATCTATATTATTGATTTTTAGTAATCTGTGCTTAACTTATCACTTTTAAAAGTCTTTTTTAGGCAGAAAACACTATTTGAGAGCTAAGAGAATAATTTTAAATGTTTCAAAAAATTGTTCATACAATTTCTATTGCATTTTCAATATTTACGTTGTTTTGTAATAAATTTTTACAGCTACATATATCTGTAACAAATTGAATGCACCTTATTTATCCATTCATTTTTTTTTCACAGAAAAATTATGATGAAGTGTTAATGGTCAAAAATTTAAAGTTATCCTGATCATTTCATTTTTCAATGACAGTCAAGAGGATGTTTATTTTGAATTACATTTGTGATGATTTTCAAAAATCATTTTCCAATTTTTCTTAATTTTTGGACATTTTTTATGTTGAAAATATTCTTTATTAAAACGAAAATTCTACCGAGTATTATATAATGTGTGCCCTTGTGTCCATTTGTAACATCTTCCATGATTCTTGTAATCAAGTAATTCCATATCTTAATCGGGGATATATGACAACGGTTTAGTTTCATTTGTTTCGTAAAATTATTATTTATTGCATTCCTTTAGAGTTGTCTATTTCCGCTGATTATAGTCATCAAGAACAATCAATCTTCTAAGCTCGAACCACTTCAAATGAAGCATTCGACAGCTAAATTGGTATTTATCTTTTTGAAAATGCCCCATTAAACTAGTTAAGAGACTAGTTCCGCACTCTACTAGTTAAGAGACTAGTTCCACACTGTACTAGTTCACAGACTAGTTCCACACTGTACTAGTTCAGAGATTAGTTCCACTCTAGACTAGTTAAAAGACTAGTTCCACACTCGACTAGTTAAGAGACTAGTTCCAAACTAGACTAGTTAAGAGACTAGTTCCACATTAGACTAGCTAAGAGATTAGTTCCATATTGAACTAGTTAAAAGAATAGTTCTACATTAAGATAAATAATGTTCCATAGCCGTTTTGATACGATCTTCTTCTGAGAGATGAGATATCAAAATTTTCTTTTACAGAACACGCTATTGCTCAACAGATACTCTGAGCTGTTTATTCAGTATGAACTGAGTATTCATAAAACATTGTTAACCATTTCCAGGAAGTCTTTTAAGTACATACTGCAATTCATAATGCACATAACAATGTGTGTAGCCTAAATTTTTAAAGCTGTGATTGCTTAGAAATTATTATTTAGTAAATCACTTTATATTCCAACAGCACCTTGTTTCCTTGGAAACTTTGAGTTAATATTATATTTATTGTCTTCTCTAGCAACCTGCATGATGCTTTCATCAATGAAACTTTACTGAAAAAGTTTTTAGAATCAATTTATAAACAAAGGATGAGCAATATTTTGAAATTAGTTTTTAACTGACAAAAATTATCCGGGAATCTAAGTTTGCGAAAGATTGAATCTTGCATACAATAAATATAATATTTCAATGTTGCTGATACCATCTGTTTTTTGTTTGAAGATTTGGTGTATAAAAACTTGATTGCTCTATGACGTAAAATACGATCACTTTATTTACATAGTAAACAATATTTATTTCATTTGTTTAAAATTCCCCGTGTTAATAATTCAATTCTTAATCAGAATTAAAATACTAAAATATCCTTAGAATTATAATATTTTAAAGATATTTGTTACATATGGCTTCATTAAAAAATCAATCCAAGTGTATAAATCACAGCTCAAGTATCACTGCTCCGTATTTGTTATGTATATCCTTGGCTACGGAGCACCCTCCTTGGCGCATCCTTTAATCACGCCATTTACGGCAACCTTTTTTCTTGTAAGTCTAATGCTGTACTCTTACGCAAAACCGCGCTGCGAAAACACACAGCAAAATAAACGCTTTATTTACAATTCTTTTGTATTTAATTAACGCAACCTCCGTACAATCACAAAAGAACAAATATAATAAAAAGAAAAAAACTTAGAACAAAATAACACGAGGACAGAGAGAAGTAAGAATTTAAAAATTAAAAAAAGAAATTCAAGGAAAAGAACAAAAGAGAGGTACAGTGTTTAAAAAAATTCATGAACGTTCTGGCCATCTAGTACAATTTGCTTATCTCATTCCGTTTTTGAGAATGTCTATCTAGTTTTGGGCACACAAAATGTTCGACATACGTTGTGCCCGAATTACAAAGTTGGCATAAACAAGATGAAAAGATGCCTATTTTATTTAGATTCTGGTGCCAAACAATCATGACGTGTTGGCATCCTGAAATTCGCCACACCTCTTTGCGGGACTTTTGACAAAACATTTTTTAAGTGTCTTAAGTGATATCCCAGGGTTTGCCTTTTTATTTTGCCAGGGGTTTCAAATTTAAAAAAGGCAGTGTCACTTGCATCTGTAAATATTCTTAACTTACATGTGCCTCCTGCGTAGTGATAAATAAGTATAACGACTGTGCATAAGAAATATAAAAATATTTCTCTAAAAATTTTGATAATAATTATAATTTTAATTATTTTTTATAAACAGATGTGAATGTGACATCTTTATTCTTCTATATTATTCAATAAATAATAATATCAGTAATAATTTAATTATTACTATTAGAATTGTGAGGAAATGGAATTATTTCTAGTCAATCAAAATGACCATCATTTGATACTTGAAGCAATATTCTCATGCTTCTCTGAAAATTATCTTTTATTTACTAATCGACAGCACCATGGGATTTAAAACATTTTTTAAATTTCATTCATATGGCAAAGTATTGATAGTTGAAACTAAGTTTAATACAATGTTAAACATAGTGACATATCAATGCAATAATCAAAAAATGTTTTGTCATTTCCAATATACGGCCATTTGGCACAACTGATATATCTTTATTGGCAATGTGTCAAAATTTAAAGAGAAGGAGCTTAATGTCAATCTTAACATTCGAATATGTTCCAAAATTACAAAGCAATGTCTTGGTTAAATTGTTTGGTATATTTAAGACTAAAATCCTGTTGTTGTTATTTCGCATACCAGACTTTATAGCTAAGCTAAACCATCTCCATAAACCTAAAAATCATTAGAAAGTCTAAAAATAAAATAGAATTCTCCAAAAACCCCTTCACAGTAAAATTCAGACAGTCAAGAATATATTTCGGGGAGGCCTGATCAGCCTTGCACCAGAAAAACTCCAGAAAGACTTTCTGGCCCTATTGAAAAGAAAGGTACCTAACGTGGCCACTCAAAAAACGTGAAAGAGCAGTCTGCTGTATCCTGGGGATACTGAGCTGGTGCCAGCAACGAGGTTTTTTCCAAAAGTACCAAGAGTGGGTAGGCGAATCTCTCCAAATTGCATTTAATTCCATCTTTTTAGTGGTTTAGATTTCCAAAAACGTTAGATAAGCGTTGCCCTGCAAGGTGTCAGGAGTGGCAGACTTAACACCAAACTACCTTCACTTTCTTTACCACTCAATCCAACATGGGAAGGAACCCATTGAAAATGTATAGAGTGTTTAATAGAAAGTCGTGTCACAAGATCTAAAATATTCAAACTTGCCTTATCCCCAATGGTCGTATAATGATACAGATGCTGTGTAGGGGTACGACTCTCAGTTAGTACCCAGATATCTCTGTAAAGAAGTTCAGAGATCGTGTCTATATAATTCAATCTCTCATAGATAGCTATAAGTTCCTATTTAAAAACCAAACAATATTTATCATTGATAACTCTTGCGTCAGTTGTACCATCAGATAACTCAATATGCACACCACTCCCAGAAATACCGCCGTCTCCCTTGCTGCCATCAGTATAAAATTCTAATGCTGAATGAGTTATGCTATTAATTGTCTCGAGAGCCATCTGCCTAATAAAATCTGGTATATATTAAAATCTGTAATCCATTATGTTGCTCTCGAACAATTTATATCTTGACACTCCATAATTGTCTGCCTAAATATATCTTAAATAATTTACTTGATTATTCCTTTTGTTTTGCTAATTATTAACGCAAAGAAATAAATAATATTTTTGTTACAAAAAGAACTTGTATTTATTTTCTAGTGCTGATAAATTGAAGAAGCATACATGCATGTTAATCAGAAGCTGCCAAATAAGCTTTTTTTGTGTGATGTTAAACCTTAAAGAGAAAAAAGTAAGTCGGAATACCAATTTCAGGGTTTGACTTATCTCGAGATTACAAACTATTGTCTCGACTAAGTTTTTATTTAAATTTCAGACTGCAATCCCTAAATTATTGAGTAGCAATCATACCATGTAAGTATCTAAATTTTAAATTAAAAATTTCATTTCAATGTGCAGGTGAGTTCAGAAACGATATGTTTGATTTGTCTCATAAATATGAAGAGAGTTTTGAATTTGCTTAATTTATTATTGAAGAACATAAACACTGATATTATTATTTTATTTTGTTGTAAGAGGTATATTGTGTCTGTATTTAAGTGAATAAAAGAAATCGATATAACATACTTCAATTTTGTCTCAATCACATAAACACGGATAATACATAATATAATTTTGCTAAAATTCATGCGATATGCACGTTAATCAGAATGATTTATTACAATTGTATAAATTTGTTTGCTAAGCAATTTTAAATACAACTTTTAAGAATTAAATCGTTGATGTTATTGAAAAACACACATTTTTTAAATATTAATTTTTAATAATTAAATAGAATAATAAGAATTAAAAAAATATAATTTATTAGTAACAAAATAAAATAATATCACGAATTCCTAACCCCAATCGTAACTCTTTATGATTGCGTAATATTATAAAAATCGTTGCTCCCTTTAAGTGATACATACAGAAAAAAAATTACATACTTTAAAAATTATATAGTTTAAAAAAAATGATACACTTTACAAATAAGTACACTTTACTGCTCATTAGAAGGTTAATGACCCTAAGCGGAGACGAATCAACAGAGCTTAAAAATGTTAAGAAACGATTTTTTTTCCGGGATGTTACAAGATATAAATTATAGATTACATTGCGAAGAATATGTAGCGAGTCCCTGGATATAAATGGAAAAGAAACCAGGAGAAAAAGAAAATTCGGCAACAACTTCCGAAAATCGAAAGAGAGTTGCTTTGAAGAAGAGGCAGGCTTAGAAACGGAAGTGACGTTACCAAGGTAACAGGAAGAAGACGTCGATCCCCTCCTTTACAGTGCGCTTCCCCTCCGCGCTCCAATCTCTACTAGCTCCTTTAAGACACCAGCGCACTAAAGCGCATTTATTTTTATTTATTTTTGTCTCAGAACTCTCTCGGCGAAATTTCCACTTTGTTGGGCATCAGATTAACTTTTGCGCTTTGTATCTATCGCAACCAGCTCCTACCTTCTCCACCCCCGACATCGCTAATAGTGAAGACCGTCCATGGAGAGGGGGTGTCGAGGAAGCCGGATGAATGAATTATAAAGCTCCTTCTCCTCTCAAGGATGGTCGCTTCGGTTGACTGCAACCGGCCAACTAAATGAAAGATTGTTCCTGAACTAAGGAAATCCCGGAAAATAAACTCCCACGCAAAGAATTTACCGAGGTTGGTACTTAAAGAGATGTATGCCTCTGGAAACTGGAAAGCGAAAGAGGTCTTCTCGGTTTTCCGGAGCGTATCCCGATTCTTCGGAGTTTTTTCCGGAGATTACGTTCTCTCCAAATGATCTTCATGTGGTACAGAAGAAGGCACTTCACAAAATATGAAGTTATTGCTTTACAATAACGAATGCTGGAGCTTATAAGAATGATTTTCCGATTAAATTTGTCAGTGACAGCATTAAAATTCTCTGTTGCTAGGAAAAGTTGTTTCTGAAGGAATCAACAAAATCCAATTAAAAGAACATATGATGCAATAAAAATTTTCAATTTAATGAGCGTTTCTAGGAGTAATAATGAAATTAACATAAAGACCTTATTATTCATTGAAAGACGAATTTTTTTCCATGCAAAAAGAAACTCATGACTGTGAAATGATTCTACAAATTGTAAAAAATTATACTAAATAAAATTGATATTTTTTTGTTGTCAAATACGCAATTTGACATATAGTTTTCGTTAGAAATAAAACGCATTTTCATTTTAAAAGCTAATGCATAACAAATATTTTTATGATTATTTATCGATCTAAATTCGTACTTAATCAGAAATTTATTTGTGTGTGTGTGTGTGTGTGTGTGTGTGTGTGTGTGTGTGTGTGTGTGTGTGTGTGTGTGTGTGTGTGTGTGTGTGTGTGTGTGTGTGTGTGTGTGTGTGTGTGCGTGCGCGTGCGCGTGCGTGTGTGTGTGTGTGTGTGTGCGTGCGCGTGCGCGTGCGTGTGTGTGTGTGTGTGTGTGTACATATTTCTTGACATTGATATGTTTTTCCTCAAATATTTCAAAAATAAGAAGATTAATCGATATGCATTTAAAGTTATATGTTTTTCTCTGAAGGTATCTGGGGAAAATATTATCGTTAGCTCAATTTTCATGCAAGAAAAATAAGCATGATATACATTCTCATTGATATTTAACAACTATTAAAATGAATTATAAAAATAACTGTTGTTTTTTTTTTAACTTTTGTACTGAAAAATAACTGTTGTACTGAAAAGGAGGTTAATCTAATATCATCAAAATGATTTGAAGAAAAACATTCAAACATGCTTGAAGAAATAAAGTTGATTTGCAGAAAGAGTTACCTGATGTCACGAGGTATATTTGAAACGAGAATTATGAGGACAAACAGGAAAAAATAAACTTGACTAGAAGAGAAAAACATTTGATATTATATGATTAACTTGAAAAAAGGAATATTTAATAAAACTTAAAAAGAAAAAATTAACTAGAATATTTTTGCTTGTTTCACATTGAAAGTGAAAAACATTCAATTAAGTTTGAAATTGAAATTGATGATTTGTATTGGAAATGAATCACAGAAAGAGTTGAATACATGATGACTGACTTTAAAATAGTAAAAATAAAGACTACTACGACGAAGAAGAATTTGATTTCATAGGAAATGAAGAAATTCATTAAAAAATATCATCGTAATGTACAAAAAGTGCTTCTTAACTTATTCATCCTCAAAAGATACCTCGTTAAAATTCGTCATCCTCAAAATTTTTGTTTAAATTTCGTTACCCTCAAAATCTTTGTTTAAATTTCATAATCCTCAAAATCCTCGTTTAAATGTCATCAGTCTCAAAATCCTCGTTTAAATTTTGTCATCCTCAAAATCCTTGTTTAAATTTCTTCATCCTCAAAATCCTCGTTTAAATTTCGTTATCCTCAAAATTCTTGTTTAAATTTCATCATCCTCAAAATCCTAGTTTAAATTTCATCATCCTTAAAATCCGTGTTTAAATTTCTTCATTCTCAAAGCCCTCGTTTTGTTGACGGAGACATAAATACCGGAGAAATAGATTACGAGAGATGGAAGACCGATCAAAAGCTTCTACGACAAGTGATAACCACGTACAAATTTGAAATATGCTTCTGGTGAATAGCCATTGTACCATCGAGGACTTGCATGAGTTTTGAATTTCATATCATACACATGCCATAGTTAGAATCTCTGAATAGGTAATCTACACAAGTGGATTTAAGACTTAATGACAATCTTTCCTTTGGAAAGAATGCATAAACTAGTTGCTTGCTGATCAAAGTGCGTTCATGTAAATTGTATTTATTGTCAGACCAGTGAGGTGTTTATTAGTTCTCTCTCAAGTTTAATTGTCTGGTTATAAACTGAAATTCGTATTTCGTTTTTCAGATTAAAACGTTAAATGAATGATTTAAATCATAGTTTGTGTAAGAATCTATTAGTTTAAACTAAATCACAGAATAAATATGAAATTTTCCTACGTCATCTGACTTCAATTCTTTGCTTATTATTCTTTTTCAGGACTATTGCTAAGTTTACCATTGTTATGCGCTTTGATAAATCATTATTAATACTTAATGAATGTGTCCCATCAAATTAAGAAGAATAAGCGCTTTCTATTAGCATTCTAGAAACATCGAGATGATAATTTGAAAAAAACTATTAGCTTACTTTTGACTTTCGTTTAGAGAGTATTTTATTATGTGTTTTGACCCTTAGCAATGGATATCTTAACAGCTCATAACAGTAGTGTGGACTTGTAGTATATGCAGGAAATACCTTCCAAGATTCTCCAATTAGTGCTTGTAGAGATAATCAATTGTATTTACATGTTTTAAATGAAAAACTCTAAGCAAATCCCCAAAACATTTTACCTACCTGAGGCACATGCAGAAAGTAAAAACATAACATTCGCCTTATGTTGTATCACAGAAATTAACATTGCACATCAGTCATAACCTCAAGAGTTTGATCGCCGAGCTGACAGCCGAATGGTTAGCACTCTTGCCTTGAGTTCAACAGTTCGTGGGTTCGAATCTGACCTTGGGCATGGATGTTTAAAGTGGTTCGAAATCCACTTTAAACCGTAGGTCCCGGGCTAATTAGCCCTCATGTACGAAAAAAATGACCGTTGAGCGACAGACAAACCAAACCAAGAGTTTGATATTTCAGCGTTAGACCACAGTAAAATCATTTAAAACCTCATGTGACAGATACGTAGCAATACTCAAATATATCTTGGTAATCTTCTATATCATAAATTTTATGTCTTTTTGCGAAGAGATATATGCACAAAAGATTTTGAAAATAGCAGCCCTGTGATGTAATGGTAGGCACAGATCCAAAGTTAAATCTTCGGTCAGGTCAAGATCGTTTTAGCCTTTCATACATTCAGTGGGTACATAAAACTGAAGACCAAGCATACTTAGGAAGTAAACACTGGAAGTTTTGCTATAGACTGACAGCCTAACAGGGATATATGCTTTGACTCTATTACCTATGTCAAGGAAACAGATATGGGCACTGTAGGCTTTGGCACTAAGGGGGCTGCCATGTCATTCAGTTTGAAATTAGCTGCGTCTCTCTGTTTTTATTTTAAGTTTCTGATATTAAAAACTTTTCCCCGATCATTCTATGATTATTTGCATAATTCTCAAATAGACATTCCTTCTCAATATAAGTGACAGAGAATATAAGAGGCTGAGGGCTAACTTAACTCCATTTTTTATAGTAAAGTTTTAGAATTGGGAGCTTAACATATCATAAGCAAAATGTGGCTTGATTTGTTTGAAATCAATATACGCATATTTTTAGAATATTTCAAAAAAATATTGATAGCTTTTTTTCATTTAATCAAGACAATCATTCTAAATCGAATTGTTTATATAATACTGAAATTTTTATTCATAAATAAATGATATTAATAATTAATAGAAATTTAATAGCATCAATACAAAAAAGAATGTATTTTTAAGGATCATGATATTATTTTTAAAATTACAAAAGGTTTGATTATTAGAATGTAGAAAAAAATTATGATTTTTGAAACCAAATCTCGTTAAATTTCGATTAATCAAGGGGAAATTTAGACGAAATATTTTATTAATATTATTGGATTCCGCCCAACTTCAGTATAATTTTTTTAATGATTAAGCGCTTATTAAGTGTGATATAAAATTAATTTGATTAACATTAATAAATGTTACTATACAAACTCTTATTTCAGTGTTTCATGGGGGGGGGAATCTCTAAAGATCACAGAAGGAGCTCTTGGGCATTTAAAATTTTTCTTATTTTAGAAAGAATAGATAATCCTTTTTATGAAATATTAATCTATTTATTGTTTGTTTTGTCATTGAAATGGGAAGGGCAAACACATTTTTTTATTTTAATTTCCATTTACTCATTTTTAATAATTTTCAAAAATGCTTCAATTCGATGTGTTTCTGAGGATTAATATTTAAATGAATTTTTACTTCAATTAAGAAGTAATTATTTTAGACAATTTATTCCATGAATTACTTTTTATTACTCTAAATCATTCGAAAAAATATTACATAAATCATTCGAAAAAATTGAGTTTTGTACGATTAGTTTAAATTAAATATGAAAAAGTTGAATTTACATATATAGATATATATATATGTATGCATGTATATATATACATATATTTATATGTATATATATATGCATATATATATATATATATATACATATATTTATATTTATATATATATATATATATATATATATATATATATATATATATATATATATATATATATATATATACTAAATAACTGTATTTCACTTTCGTTTTATTTGATTATACTTTTTTACATCATTATTGATTCTAATAAGTAAACATACAAAACTAAATTATTTTTATCTGTTTTATTACAAGTTTTTTTCATTATTTTATGATTGTAATGTGAACATCATAATAAGAGACTTGGTCACATTCCTTTTAAAAAGTAGCTTATATTAAAAAATTCGTATCGAGTAGTTTTAATACAAATCTTTATATGAAATAATATATCAAATATAATATCAAATATCAAAATAATGATTTTCTCTCATATATTGTCATGTTTCTCGGAAGAAAAATCCTAGTATCCTCGTGATTCAGAGCAAAACCAATATTTTCTGAACTCGGGGTACTTACTTCAATCTCAGGCAATGTTGAACAATGAGATGGTTGTTTCCTGACTCACTCTTCCGTAACCCTAGCGGATTACATATTTAAGGCTTTTAAGGAATTCTACCATTGTGACAAGTAAATGTGACCCACTATCTGGATATCAGTTATTCATTATATGGACTATCTGGTATCAGTTATTCATTATATGAACTATCTGGATATCAGTTATTCATTATATGAACTATCTGGTATCAGTTATTCATTATATGAACTATCTGGATATCAGTTATTCATTATATGAACTATCTGGATATCAGTTATTCATTATATGGACTATCTGGATATCAGTTATTCATTATATGAACTATCTGGATATCAGTTTTTCATTATATGAAACTAGCTGGATATCAGTTATCCATTATATGAAACTAGCTGGATATCAGTTATTCATTATATGGACTATCTGGATATCAGTTATTCATTATATGAACTATCTGGATATCAGTTATTCATTATATGGACTATCTGGATATCAGTTATTCATTATATGAACTATCTGGATATCAGTTTTTCATTATATGAAACTAGCTGGATATCAGTTATCCATTATATGAAGTATCTGGTATCAGTTATTCATTATATGAACTATCTGGATATCAGTTATTCATTATATGAACTATCTGGATATCAGTTATTCATTATATGGACTATCTGGATATCAGTTATTCATTATATGAACTATCTGGATATCAGTTTTTCATTATATGAAACTAGCTGGATATCAGTTATCCATTATATGAAACTAGCTGGATATCAGTTATCCATTATATGAAGCTAGCTGGATATCAGTTATCCATTATTTGAAGCTATCTAGATTCAGATTTTCATTATATGAAAATATTTGGATATCAGTTATTCATTACATGGAACTATCTGGATATCACTTATCCATTATATGAAACTATCTAGATATCAGATTCTCATTATAAGAAAATATCTGGCTATCAGTTACCCATCATATGAAACTATTTAGATATCAGATTTTCATTATGTGAAACTATCTAGATATCAGTTATTCATTACATGAAACTATCTGGATATCAGTTATTCATTATTTAAAATTATCTGGATATTAGTTATTCATTATATAAAACTATCTGGATATCAGTTATTCATTATATGAAACTAGTTAGATATCAGTTATCCATTATATGAAACTATACAAATATCAGATTTTCATCATATGAAAATATCTGGGTATGAGTTATTCATTATATAAAACTATCGGGATATTAATTATTCATTATATGAAATTATCTGGATATCAGTTATTCAAAATATGAAACTAGCAAAATATCAGTTACCCATTATAAGAAACTATCTAGATATCAGTTTTTCATTATATTGTACTTTCTGAATGTCAGTGATTCATCATATGAAACTAAAATTGCTTAAGTAATGTAAAAAAAATCTGTTAACAAATTTCAACACTAAGCTATCTATTATGAGATGCAAACTATTTCTTGGCAATTTTATCAAGTTCGATTAGTAAAGAATTTAGTGCAATTTGATTTCCTTTGCCTCAACCAGAGGTTTGTGAGATGGCATGGATTATATTTTACATAATTGATGGTAAAAAAAAAACGATAAAATTTTTGTAACATAAAATTCTTGAGGTGAAATGGTGTATAATATAGAATGCCTATTGAGATGTTAGCCCTATTTAATTGTGGTTAAAAATTAATAGTTGTAATCAAATTTATCTAAGTCTCACAATGATAAAAAAATATTATTTTAGGTGTATATATAATGAAATGCATTTATAAATATGTTCAGAAAACAGCAATTCTTTCTAAAGCTTCATACAAGTATTAAGAACTGCAGTTAATCAGTACATGCAAAATAAATATCGTTCTAAAATATGCATATCTAAATAAACAGGTACATCAAAAATCATACTATCTCACAATAAAGCTTCAATAAATCATTTGGGAAAGAAAAATCAGCAATTACTTCTTGGGAGAGATTGCCTGTTTAACAGCCTACAAAAAAAAACCACTTAATCCCATGCAGGCACAAGAACTCACAAGCCACTTATGCCGCCAAAAATAACGCCAATCGTCGTTAAAGCAGTTCAAATTTACGAGTTTGGCTGATGGATGATTGTGACGATATATAAACGAGGAAGCTTTTACTTTTGCTTCAGCAGCAGGATGCGTCTCTGGAGCATCAGGGCGAACAACGCGCAGAGGCCATTCAAATATTTATGGATCATAGATTTTTTTTTCCACTTGCTTTTAGCGCCACTAAGGGAAGGAAAAATTATATATTGTTGACCTGGTGCGTTATATTTATATACTCAAGAAAGATTGCTTTCTCTCTTTTTTTTACAAAGAGAGTTTTAAGTTGAATAACCTGTGAAGGATTCTTCTTTTCCACGTTGACCTGATGGATGTCAAGGAGTTGTCAGCTTTTCCGTTACGTTTGATTTAATCCAGATGTTTGGCAGCTTTTCCAATTCTGCAAGGATCCAAGTTTTTGGGGGCTTGAAAACCCACTAATGCATAGAATGTTTGCATCTGCTCTTTCCAAATATACACCTGCTCTTTTCCAAATGGTAGTTTTAACCTAAACATAATAAACAAATTTCCCTCATTTACTCATTTAAATTACATAATTTCGAATCTACTTTTAAAATAATCTTAGATGTATGTGACAAAGTATTTTCATAGAATCATAAACATTTCTATCGTATTGTTTTGCATTTCAGGAGTCATAGATTACATGTTTCCATTTTCCTAACAAATGTTTATTTTAATGTAACTAATAGAATAAATGTTTTATTTTGCTTTCCAAAAGACTCTTTTTTTAAAAAAAAAATATTTTTGAAAGCAAAATAAAAAACTATTAAGGGTTTCTTGTCTTATAAAATTACTAAATTTAGTGGATTTAGGAGAATATTAAAGTGATATATTCTCAATATTATTCTTTAATTGAAATAATGTAAATACTCGCTCGTTTTCTTTCAAAATGTGATTGATTGATTTATTTTATTTTTATCAAAACTTTTATTTCTTTCTACTCTTCCACACATAAATTTAAAGAAGTTATTATATTCTTTAACAGATTTTATATACATTTACCTCACAATAAAACCATGTTTTATATCGTGCAATTCCCCAGGTTCCATATAACCATCATTGAATAACAGGAAAGGAATATTTTGATTTCGATTTTCCATAAGTGTGTGTATATCAGACGGAATTTTTTTTTAATTTTTCCTCTTGTGAGACATGATTGCCCCCTCAGTTGTAGTAAAACGTCATCCAGTAAAACAAACACACAATCTGTGTTCAAAATAGTCTGATGACAGCATTCATATAAAAAGTTTCCAAATTTGTATATCCATTACTTAACCTAAAATATATGTAAATGTTCAGGATTACCATGACAAAGGTCCAGGAGTAATTCCTATCGATGTGAAAAGAAATAGATGTAACCCCATTTAACAAAATAAAATTTTCCGGCTTAGGCTTGTATATTTAATACGATGGTTTCCTTGGCTTTTTCCAAGTTTTCCTTTTAAATCCTGTGATTATGATATATCACGTGAAAAGTAACAGGTTTGTCAAAAACTCTTGTGTCTATAAATTATGTTAGCCACAGCGAAATTTTCAAAAATAAATTCACTTTACAAATTTAAATTTAGTTATCAACTTTTTAATATGATGTAATACATTTTTACGCATAATATTGTGCATTTTTATACGCATCATAGTAAGAGCAGAAATCTTAATTTAAAATAGTTTTTAAACTTATAAAATAATCCTGAGTTTGAATCCCAGCCCATAGATGCGCTTTTTCTCTCTATCTATCCTGTCTTTGTCCTTTCCTTGCATGAATGGCTGAATGGTTGCCTATCCTATAAACGGGTACCTATGGCATGTGTATACTGAGGAAGTTGGACTCCACAAAAAAATGTGGTTCAGTTGGAAAAGTGGAGCAGCGCACCCCATAATGCAAGCCTAGCTGGCACACGACACCACCAACATATATATATATATATATATATATATATATATATATATATATATATATATATATATATATATATATATATATATATATATATATATATATATATATATATATATATATTAAGTCACAAAAATATATTGCTTTCAATAATTTAATTTTTGCACTCCTAGCGATGAAATAAAAATCCATAAGTTACCTTATTACTGCAACAACTAACAAATTTCTATAAAAGCCTAAAATTCTCTTATGGGATACATTTTACTAAGTTCCTGGAATATAATGCAGTCACAGAAAAATAAAACTAAAAATACGGGATAATAAAATCTTCAGGAGTTTTAGTTTTCCTAAAAGTTTTCGCACTTTTAATCGCCAATGTAAGGTTGCATTACTTTTTAAAAGGAAAGTTCGAGGCGTAAAAATAAAATCCTATCTCAAGCAGCTCTCTGAACCAAGCGAAAGATAGTTACGGGAAAGAAATTAGCTAAATCATGAATTATGAAAATAGTTTTCGAAAGTATTAACCAGAAATTTATATTAGCAAAAATCAGGAACGCTAAAGAATTTTCGGTCTCGCCCGAATAAAACCTCTTTGAATTATTATAGCCGCTTTTAACCGTCTTTAAGCCTACAGCCATTTTTGCTTATACTGATTAAAAAATAGGATCCGGTGACTATGAAAGGCAGAGGAGATGGAATCTTATTATTTATGGAGCTAGTTGAATTAGATTTCTCTTTTTTGAGCGCGAAATTAATTTGGCGAAAAATAATTCCTCCGCTTTTTAGTTTTTATTCAAAAAATATCGAATAAATTATTCACAGAGAATTTCGGTAAAAGGCCAATTAATTTTCAAAAAAAAATGTTTTGCTTGTTTTAAATAATTAGCCACCCGATGGTAACTTTCTTATTTTTTAATGATAAATATAAAATTATTTTTATTAATTAAGGAGCTGTTAATATGAATATTTTATTGAATTTTCGCTAATATGAATAAATAGAAAGAAATGATGTAAAAACATTTTTATTTATTCATATTAGTAAAACTTCAATAAAATATTCAGTAACAAAAATGCCTAAATTTTGCATAGGGAATATTTTTTAGTAATTTGTGGAATATTTTTAATATATATTTTTCTTTCAATAACGCGTACTGTCTTACTCATTAAACTAAATCTTAATAAAAATTATGAAACATGTTTTGGGGATTGTTATTAAATATATGTGTGAGCAAATAGGAGCAAAATTATTAACTTTTGGAAAAGAATAAATTGTTATCTACTATTTTACTTGTAAAAATACTTGCAGAATATTCCCTAATTTCTTAATAAATTTTAAATAATAAAAAATATATAAAAGCTTTTAAATTTGAATATGGTTTTGAAATTTTAGACGATAAAAGAAACTTTACAAAAAAGGTACTGAGAATACACAAATCAGAATTCAATGAAACAAATGAGCTCTTTAAACATTGAACACGTTGTCTAATGTATACTACGGCCAAGTTGATTAAAGTTGTGTTCTGTTCAGCCGTTACCGGTTCCTTACCCGTTTTCGAACTTGGATGATTTTAGTTCTTAGATTCCAGTTTAAAAAAAGCTGCAGGTTTTCATTTAAGAAAATCCCGTATTAAGAAAAGAATGAATGAAATACAGGAAAAAACTAATAAATATTACTTGCCATACAAATATTGTATTTTTTGTCTAGAAATTTTATGAGCTGCAGTGCTCTCTTTTGGTGAAATATGCACAAGCTTTTTTCTTTAATTCAAAAACTCATTTTTCGACACACATTTTATAAAATAATAACTGAATAAAATTTTCTCTATACCAATTTAAATTAATCAATTCCGATATTTTTTGTGAAACGTACTCTATTCTATAATATCTTCTATAGGAAGATCACAGATTATTTTCATGTGGACAGATTCCAACACGTTATTTTATTGAAAATTCTTATCTTATTAAATTAAATTTTTATTGCAAGGTATATTGATTATCTTTTATGTGTAAAACTAAAGTTTTTTAACACTTATGACTGTTTATGTTGTTGTTGCATGCCCTCGAGTTCAGCAGCGCTAGACTAGGTCCATGAGCACGTACGCTTTCAATTACATGAAAATTAATTTAGCTTAAGGCTTAATGCCGATATAAATATGGTTAAGCCTAAGTGTTTTAAATACGGACATGTGTGTGTGTGTGTGCGTGCGTGTGTGTGTGCGTGCGTGTGTGTGTGCGTGCGTGTGTGTGTGGTGTGCGTGCGTGCGTGTGTGTGTGTGTGTGCGTGCGTGTGTGTGTGTGCGTGCGTGTGTGTGTGCGTGCGTGTGTGTGTGCGTGTGTGTGTGTGTGTGTGTGTGTGTGTGTGCGTGAGTGTGTGTGTGTGTGTGCGTGTGTGTGTGTGTGTGTGTGTGTGTGTGCGTGCGTGTGTGTGTGTGTGCGTGTGTGTGTGCGTGTGTGTGTGTGTGTGCGTGCGTGTGTGTGTGTGTGTGTGTGCGTGCGTGTGTGTGTGTGTGTGCGTGCGTGTGTGTGTGTGTGTGTGTGTGTGTGTGTGTGTGTGTGTGTGTGTGTGTGTGTGTGTGTGTGTGTGTGTGTGTGTGTGTGTGTGTGTTGTTGGAAAGAGCCTTTTCCTCAATTCAGCATATGAGGAAGTAATAAATTCAATTTACTTTGGTAAATTAGCCAAAGTATATATCGATATTATTATTGTTCTTAAAAACTTTCTAAATTAACACGTTTAATTTTAATAAGACAACATGCTAAATGTGAAAATGATTTATCTAGAAAAATTTCTGAAGATCGACATAAGTAAGTTCAATAAAAGAAATTTTATTTATATTTTGGTTATTAATATATATTTTATCGCAGATTTTTAGCAGAAATTTAGCAATATTGTAATTTGTTAAAAAGAAATGTTCCTTAAACTGAAACTTCAATACAGTATTTAAATGCATATCATCTAATAACAAAATTTATTAAAAATGCTAATGAAAATGATTTAGTACAAAAAAATCATATAATTCCCCATGATAAAGTGAATTTCATTAAAGAAATTTAACTTATGTTACACAAGTATGTAAAGAAAGTATAAAACATTAAAAAAGCAATGTTTTATAATTATTAAAATATTCATTTGAATATAATAGTGCCTTTTACATTCATTTGAATATAATAGTGCTTTTTACATTCATTTGAATATAATAGTGCTTTTTACATTCATTTGAATATAATAGTGCTTTTTAGAGTTTTTAATCCCTTAAATTCTGCATTTAGCACTTTTGTTATTTATTAATTTAGCTTTTATAGTTTACACTTATGTAATTTTTATAATTTACACTTTTGCTGTTTAACACTTTTGCAATTAATATTTCTTTGAAGATCTTTTTCTGACAACATGGGAGATCTCAGAAAGTTTAATTCAGATCAGCAAATTATTTTGGACCATTTTCGGAAGATAGGATTGGTTCGGAATATTCAAAAGGGGTGTCAAATGAATTAAGTCTGAAAAATTGTGATGATCGAGTCATCATATGCCTATCTCAGTTTGTTCGGAACAAAATCAAATACTCCTAGAACCGAGTGATAAATGGGTATCAAAAGTGTATTACCTACGAAAACATCGTAAGATCGTAAAGATAATGCTTCGCACAATACGAAAACTTCGTATACGATGTTTTCGTATTGTGCGAAAAATCTAGCTCCTCGAAATTTAAAATTAATTTGACACTGAATATGAGAATGCTGTGTTATGATAGGATATTTGATCACCAATACATTATGAGTATTAAAAATTGAAAAACTCAATTTGAAAATGTATAGTCCGGAAGTGGCTAACTTAAACAGAGAAGACCAAGAAAAGAGTTGGCGATGTACCTTGAAAGTGGAAACCTAAAAACAGGCCAAAAAAAGAATTTGCCAAAAAATTCTGTAATGACAAGAAACAAGTGAAAGTTGGAGAGAGATAAGTCTAGACAATATGGGGATGGAAAATTTGGTCCTATGAACAATATTCTCCTTACTTATCACCCTACAACTATAACTTGTTTTTGTCCTTACAGAATGCTTTGATAGGCAAAAAATTCCTAAATAAATAAGACATCAATCAAGCACTGTTTCTATTCTTGAGTTGTCCTCAAGCTGGCAAGAAGTCATTAATTATAATGACGATCATATTATTTAAAAAAAAGTTTATTGTGTGACGTTACGCAATTTTAATATACGAAACAATCAAGTAAAATAATTTCCTCCTATTAATATTAAAAGTTAATTATTCTATCAATTTAATTTTAACTGTAAGTGTTAAAAATTTCTCTTAGAAGAAATCTCATTCGATTGGGCAATCGAAAACATTATTTGCTGTATATTTTTGTGAAATATTTTTCACTAAAAATATACTGGAAATAATTTTTTTCAATAATTTGTTATAACGGCCTCGAATTTTTTTTAAATTTTTTTATGTAAGTATTATATATTAAACTAGATTTCAAAGGAAATTGATCAGGTCCCTATGGCATGTGTGTACTGAATCAATCGAACTCCTCAACCAAATATAGTTCACTGTGAAAAAGTGGAGCAGCGCACCTTATATTGCTAGTCTAACTGGCGCAAGACGGAAAAAAAAAAAATAAAAAAAAAAGGAAATTGATTCAAAGATAGAAATAAGTGTTCAATTTAAATGTAGCAATATTTTTTTAAAAGCAATACTTTTTTTTCATTAGCATTCTTTTTTTTTTCTTTTTTTTTTCATAAATAAATATAATTTCTTATAGAGCATTCTTATATTTTTTTCCAATATAATTTAGAAATTTTGAGTTATTTATGAGTTATAATGTGTTAAACTTTAATTTTTTTTATTACTTTTTATTTATCTATTTATTTTTACTTTTATTTATACCTTTTTAAAATTCAGAGTTATTGCTTTTTCTTAACGATAACTTAATTAAACAACTTGGTATTATTCAGATTAGAATATGAGAAAATATTTGAATTCTTCATATCTCTCGCTAACCGAAATAAACTTTCTTGCTATATTTATATGAAGTTATTTAAAGGTTTTAAAGTCATCTTCCCTCCGATAACAAATTCGATCAACGGTTACTCCAAAACAAACGTTTTTTTTTTCTTCTTCTTTCATTGGAGGCCAAAAGGAATAACCTAAGCACATCCATCAATACTTTCAAAGAGATTCACTGGCCATGGAACTCATTTCATCCCAACAATTTCCATCTGGAATCTAAGATCGTCTTCGGAAAACATGTTTGCAAGTGAACCACACATCAGTTGACCTGATGTGAACTTGTTTACGTTCTCAGTGCATCACCCCCACGTGGCAGATCGCCTTTTGCAAGTCCGGATCCTTGTTTACGGAAAACTTTCCAGAACAAATGTATTCTACTAGGGCGAAGAGGCCTGCCTGCCACATGTACTCCACCCCCACTTCAGCACAGAGTGATGCATGACGTTCCATCCCTTCTGTTTATTTATAGCCCAAGTTGTTCTCCCTTTCAATCCCGGGTCTCGAAATGATTGCGGTTTTCTGCTCTGTGTCTTTCATCTTTCTTTCTTTCTGGAGGAACAGTTACACGTGGGATAGTGATTGCCACTTGCCTGCGACCGAGATAACGCCAGCTCCCCTGTCCTTCACGAGGGTTGTTAAGTGAAGCCCTCCGATTTTTCCCGCTTGAGTGATGGGAAATTTGTTCTTCTAATTCTTCTTCACCAAAGTGTCAAGTCGGTACGTTGATCTTCTTCTGCCTTTATTTTTGTCATCCAGGATTGGTATTGAATTGCAGTGTCATTCACCCATCTGTTCTATACTGCTCTCATTTATTTATTTGATTTACCATGCTTTATTAATGTTGATGGTTAAATCAAATACGATTCACTCGCTAAAGTATGCGTTTCACTTAAACGAGTGTATCATATTTATAGAATATCTATAGAAAATAGAAAAGCTAGGGAAAATGTTTTTAATCATGAGGATATTCTTAGCCCTGCATTAATTATAAAGTATAATTTAAGTTTTCAAATGTTTTTTCTCAAACTGCATATATATATATATATATATATATATATATATATATATATATATATATATATATTAAATAAACATAGATAAAATACCTCTCTTGGACCAACAGGCAAAAGTTCAATTTTTGTGGATCAGGCAACCATTTGTCCATGAGAACAGGCCACTTTTATGGCATGAAAATGAATATAGGCAATACAAGGACGTATGTAAAATGTAAAAATTGTCACAATGAAGAATTCTCTTCAAGCCATATTTACAATTGCCCAGCAATACTAGCATCTCTCAAGAATTGCGGAGAATATCCATTTGGCCACGTTCTCTACACAGAGAGTGTAATGAAGTTGTCATTGGAAGCCACGATTCCATTTGACTCTCTGAACATCAACCAAATAAACACAGGTTCTAGTAAAATATTAATGCAATAACTGTAGCTGCATAAACACAACAACTGTGCTTCGGTCTCCATTAGGGTTCACCGGTCTATTGGACTAAAAGAAGCACCTTCATCCCATATCCATGACTTTTTATGCCATTCTCACCTCTCCAGAGCATCTCCTAGGCTGCATGGGTCTCCGTTTAGAGGACTTAATATCATGTCCTTTTCTTGTGACTGACATTTTTAGAGTGCATGGACTCTTGTACCAGATCTAACTGCTGCTCTTCATAAACAGCAATGAAGTTTTTTATCTCCTTTTGTCGATGAGCCGCATTATGTTATGCTATTATGCGCAATAATCCTGTTAATGCGAACAATGTTTATCTGATGTAAAGAGTTAAAAGTTCTCTGTTTGTCCTTTTATTCTTGAGTAATATAATATCATACCCTAGCATGCAATAAACTCTTAACTGGTACAAACTTAAATTGTTCTTCAGAACGAAAAGATTCTGTTTCTTTTTAAAAGATCTGTTCTGATCATTCATGACATTTATCAGAAGGATAGCGCCAGACCGCAACATGCCCTGCAAGGTGTACAGCTGCTTTCCTGGCCTGCTCGCCAGAACCCGTTTGGGATATGATTGGAAGCAGCTGTATACCTGCAGCTGCACCCAATCATCATTTGAATTTACACCAATTTGCAGATCATGCCACTTCTTCATTCAAAGGACACACTTTGCTAAATGGTTGACAAAGAATAGAGAGCCATTTCTCAGGATGACATCTTATTGATTCTGAGCCTTGACGTGTTGCATCATTAATCCTACAACCTACTGACCCGACCCAGTTCTTGCTTTGTATTATGCATGTCATTTTGAAATACAGATTACTTATGGTTTGTAGCTGTCTCTCTCTGTTTGTTGAATTTTGTCACTTTTTAACAAATCCTTTTTAGTGTTGTATTTTCAGTGTCAGGTACTGTAATTTAAGTATTTTGTATTTAGGTATGCTTGTAATAGTCGTGGATAATTTTAGCTAAACATACAATGTATACATTACATGTGGTAAAAGTATATTTTCCCCCATTTTTTTTCTTTTACAGCAATTTAAAAAATTTTATAATCGAATTTTAGGAAAAAACATTTTTACAAATTTACAATTTTCGTGCAAGATAATATGGGAGTTTAGAACTTCATGAGTGTGAGGTGAGTGTATTGAACCATATAATTTCACATCAAGTAGTTTACATTAACATTGAATAACTAAGACTGTTTAATGCTGCAAAATTATTACAGAAGGAATAAAGATGTATACTTTTTCCTATTGCCTCTGTAAGCATCAAATAGAAAATTTATGGGGTACTCAAGTGGTTAGGGTGTTAGCCTTCCGTCTGATAGAGCGGAATATGATTCCCATTGCCTATCCAGAATTTCTGATATGGATCTCCATAAATTTTGTGATATAAATTAGTTATTATAGTTCTTAAAAGTGTATATAAATTACTTCTTAAAAGTATAGTAACGTACTCAAATTTCATATATTCTTTCATCAAAAGTGCGTGGGTACATCAGTCATTTTCCAATGAGTTTAGAAGATACATTCACTCATTTTATCAGCTTTTCAATAGTTCACATTGAAACTGTTTCAAGTCTTAAGACAAATCAGAACTTTCCCAAGGTAGGCAATAAATTTCTCTCTTAGAAAAAGATTTAAACTTATTATTTCGTTCGTTAAAAGATATAAAGTTTCAAATTTAGACTTGCAAAAAAGTCAAATTACAATTGCTTTTTTCTCATAGGAAATTCACTTTTTTTTTCCTGCAGATTTCAAACTCTGTGAATTGCGAGTTTATAGAAGTGAATAAAAGTGTTAGAATCAGCTGAAATCTTTTACTAATGCCATTCACTTTTAGGAACTTCTTTTAGACCCTGTTCTTTCTAGTAAAAGGAGCTCAATTTGTAAGTATTCGGTTTCTGCCCATCTAGAAGAGCTAAAATAAGTTGGAAACTAGTTGAAGATTTTTGAAATTGAGTTCTAAAAATCGCTACCGTGGACTGTTTCAAGTTTATTGACGTTTCAGATAAGTTCTGGATTTTTCCCGCTCCTTCTCGAAGTTTGGAACATTTCGTTCTTCCTTACAAATAGTATCCTGAAGCGAAATAGCTCAAAGAAAAATGACGACATTGCCTTCGAACGATCTGAAATAGGAAGCTGTGTCAGTTCCATTTCGAGCCCAGTATATTTGAGACAATTCTTTTTCTTATACCGGATGTGACAACACTTATCTATTCTAAATGCAGAGTGGCACGAAACGCTTATCTTTTCTATTCACTAGAGCATTAAATAGAGTCAAGGAAAAGAAAAAAAGGAAGGAAACTTCAGACAGAAAACAAGTACTTCAACTTGGATTTCTAAGAAGATTTTCGAACCCTCTAGAATGTGTGAAAGCGCCATCTCTTCGAAATAATCACCCCCAGAACTTTGGCAGCTTTTTACACTGGCATAGCAAAGATTTAGTTCCAACACTTTATTGCCCTTCTTACTTTTTTGGTTCGTTTTCTTGCGCCTCAAGAAGAACTAAAGTATTTTAGCTGACCCTAGCAACTTTTAGTGCCACTTTCTCTTTTGCTTTACTTCTTTTTTTTATTTTTCCCGCCTCAACTCACTGATTTCAAAGTAGGTCGTATTTTTACTTAAAAGGGTTTGTCGTGAAAACTGGGGGAAAGACGGCAACGCTAAATCCTGAATCTCTGTTCGAAACAGTGAAACAGTAGGGATATTTACCACTCAACAAAGAGAAAAAAGGGATTTATCGAAGTCAGTAGGGAATGACAATGAGCATTAACTCTTTATCTACCGTAAAGTGTGGGACGAAGTGAAGTAATTTAACGGATTATTTAACACCTGAAATTAGAAAAAAAAATTAAATTCTAAAAGAAATTGTTGAATGGCTATTATATTCAGGAAATAAAGATTTTAATTTTTTTTTTTCTCAAAGGAAAGATAGTTTTGAGAATTATGTTGTTTAAATAAATTTTAGATAAATTAAGGAAATTCACAAATTAATGGAATTGAATTTCAAGAAATCTTTTCTTTTTAAGATCCGATATAAAATAAAGAAAATTAATAAAATATTTACAAATAAATTTTATAGTATTTATCCTTCAATTAAAAAATGCTAAAATAGTTTTAACTGGCTAATTTAAAATTGAATGAGTTTCTCCAAAAATTTGCTTTAACTGTTTTATAACATTTATTTCACCCATGTATATACACTACTGGCCATTAAAATTGCTACACCAGGAAGAAATGCAGATAACAAAATGATATTTATTGGACAAATATATTATACTAGAAATAACAAGTGATTAAATTTTCAAAAAATTTGGCTGGATAGATCCTGAGAAATCAGTACCCAGAACAACCACCTCTGGCAGTAATAACAGCAGTTATACGCCTGGGCATTGAGTCAAACAGAGATTGGATTGCATGTACAGGTACAGATGCCCATGCAGCTTCAACACGGTGCCACATTTCATCAACTGTAGTGACTGGCGTTTGGTGACGAGCCAGTCGCTCGGCAACCATTGACCAAACTTTTTCTATTGGTGAAAGATCTGGAGAACGTGCTGGCCAGGGCAACAGCCGAACATGTTCCGTATCAAGGAAGGTCCGTTCGTCGTTGATCACACCACTGAAGGCGCTCTTGTCTATGACGCAGCGTCAAGGGAAGCCGCAACCATGGTCTCCGAGCTGAGAGTCCATGCTGCTGCAAACGTCGTCGAACTGTTCGTGCAGACACTTGTTGTCTTCCAAACGACCCCGTTTCTTGACTCACGGCTCGCGACGTGGTTGCACGATCCATTACGGCCATGCGGATAATATGCCTGTCTTCTCGGCTGCTATTGATAGGTGGCCGTTGAGATCCCGCATGGCGTTCCGTATTACCGTCCTGAACCCATCGATTCCATGTTCTGCTAACAGTCATTGGATCTCGACCGACGCGAGCAGCAATACTGCGATAAGATAAACCGCAATCCCGGTACGCTACAATTCGACCTTTATCAAAGTCAGAAACGTGCTGGTACGCATTTCTCTTTCTTACACGAGGCATCACAACAACTTTTCACCAGGCAACAACGTTCGAATGCAATTTGTGTATGAGGAACCGGCTGAACAATTTCCTTATTTAAACGCAATGTAGGTGTCGCTACTGGCGCCTGCTTTGTTTGAATGCGCTGAAAAGCTAATCATTTGCATATCACAGCACCTTCTTCCTTTCGTATAAATTTCACGTCTGTAGCATGCCGCCTTCTTGGTGTAGCAATTTTAATGACCAGTAGTGTAAATTAGGTACTTAAAATAGATAAGAATTTAAATTGTTCAATATATATACATTTTTATTTGTATAATGGATATAAAGAAAAATGCATCAACGCAAAATGTACCTATGCTAAAAATTCTCTATCTTTAGCATAGATGTAGCGTTCACAGTAATTCTAATTCTCCTGCAAACTATTTCTCAATGAAGGAGTATTAAAAAGTGCAAAGAAAGGGAAAGAAAATAGAAATTGTTTAAAGAATCAGATTAGAGATACAAATTATCAGAATAGATTGTGAATTCAATGCATGGATAAAACTAGTAATTACTAACAAATTTAATACAGCATTTAAGGAATTATATTTGTTTGAGAACTTATTCAATTATTTAAATTTAATGTTCCGTGTATATATATAAATATTTATGACATAATAACCATTTGCAAAGAATCAAAACTTGTAGTAAAAAAGAGAAGAATGTTATAAGAAATTAAAGAGATTGCAAAGAAAATTCCTCCATACATAATATTTTAGAAAAATAAATATTTCTGTATCTAATTTTTTAAATTTTATTCCTTTATTCAAGAAACCACACAAGGTTAAATTTATATTATAATATTGTGAAAGTTTAGACAAAGCAGTAGCACAATTTTAATTATTCTTTCCTTACAATTATTTTCATTAAATTTATTATTAAATTGTAGATATGAATTTATAAACGTAATTTAACATTTATCCACTTAGTTTTAAATTTGTATGCTTAAAAATATTGGTCGATAAATTGATTTGAATCATGTTAAAGGAGCGAATTCTTGCATGTTTTCGGGCAGAAAAATCTAGTATTTATGATACAGAAATCATAAATTGTTACACGAGCTCCAATGGGATTAAATTTCTTATTTATCAAAGATTGTTTCACTTAATCACTTACTCTCAATGTCCATTTTTTTTTTTTTTTTTTTTTTTTTAAAGAAAACTAAGAAACGAAACCCTTACCTGAATTCCTGTCTCCCAGAAATTTCTTGGGACAGTATGGACCGCAAATCATCATATATATTAGAAGACAGTTCTTTCATTTTTTAAAGAGACACTGCATCTGGTTGACATAACTGTAACTGTCATAGTTGTATATCAATGAAGTCTTGGAGAAATTTCTAAACCTTTATATTGATTTTTCATTAGAGTAGACTTCAATCACGATCACATAAAGTTAACAGTACACATAGTCGATAATTTCTCAGAAAGAAGATAGCCGCAATTTATGTCAGCCAGACACTTCCCCAGACGTAAAACATTCAGAACATATTTAGATTTCTCTGAGAATAGAAACTGCAAATCGCACCTCCCCTGTCAACAATATGATTCTTCAAGAACCTGGTAAAAACATTGGGGAATAAGAGGGACAGCTGGCATTTGAACTAGTAAGCCTCACACATTCACTCAGTACAAACCAGTACTTGTTCTACAAATAAAAATTGAGATTTTTAATTCTTGCTGTTTTTAGTCATTATTATTATTATGTCTTTCTTTATATTGAGATTCTCATTTCAATAATAAATAGAGTAATTATTTTGGACAGCTGATTATTTTTTTTTATAATTTTATTTCAGTGAATTTTTTTCTAGATGAAACTTCCATCCTCTATGCCAGAGAATTTTTATAAATAGCGGGAGAAATAAAAAGTATATCATAAGCTGAGCACTGCTATCTTTACCTTCTTACATTAGAAATTTTAACCATGAAAATTTCTCATAAATCACATTTCCCTTTTCTAATTTCTTACTGTATTTAAATTGTTAAATAGTAATAAGAATAAGTTTTGAGAATATAAAAGGAATGTTGTAATAAAAAGAATTGTTTCTAAGAACAAATAGAATTGTTTCAGAAGACATTGTATGTATCTATTTATAATGAATAAGTTTTGTAGTTTGATTGTATATTGAATAGTTATTGTGCTGAATATTATATAATATGGAATATTTATTGAATATATAACACGTGCAGTTTAATATTAACTTGATTTCTAATATGAATTCGATAGAACAATATTGTATTATTACGCTATGCGTTTTCGGCTGCCTGTTACTACATATTGAAGGTGCTAAATGCAGGGAACTGATTGCTATTTTTGAATTGGCCGAAACTTGAGTCCAGAGCCTCTACTTTAAAGGTCGAGACGAATGTTTGTAAAGGCATATTAGATCATTTGAATATTTAGCTTGCACAGCAGACAACTGATGATCTTTGATTGCGACAAGAATCCAGTCTTCTGTGGATGCTTCTCATCATTCAGTTCATCATTAACCTGTGATGAGGTTCGATTTGCTTATGATCACTTTTGCAAACAGAGATAAGTTAAGAAAGCTGGATGCTATTCTTAACCGTACCCGATGCCCCTGGTCACTGTAAATTACGTCTTGCAGTGAGCTACAAACATTCCTACCCGAGGCAAGAACCATACCCACAAACAGAATTGAAAATCTAAGTATTATCCACTCAGCTACCATTACCTAGAGAGATACTTGGTTTGGTTTTATGACACAAAGTTCAAAACTGGCATGTCCAGTTTTGGACCTTGCGCCATACTGAATATATCCAGGTTTGTATGTCCAAAGATGAACATTTGTGAGCTATAGTTGCATAAAGTTTTAAGCAAATATACAAAACCTTAAAAATTAATTGCACCCATAACTTTGTTAAATTGTCATTCACAGTAAAAAGTTATTTACGCGGCAGTTCATCATTAAATTTATTTTGAATTAAATTTTCAACTTGATTTAAAATATTTTTGATGCAAGTTTGGCTTATTTGTTGCCAAACTTTTCTATTATAGGGTTGATGTTTTGAAGATCACTACACTACGTTCTGTTGCTTATTTCGAAAGGAAAAGCTGGATGCTATTCTTAACCGTACCCGATGCCCCTGGGCACCGTAAACTTGATGGATTCTTTAAGCGAGTGAAAAGTCCTCTCCACATGTCATTCGGGTTTGGAAGATTCCCAAAAACGAAAAGCAAGTTCCGGTTTTTTCCTTTTTTCTATTTTGTTTTCTTGTTGTCTTTGTTCAGAGAAAACAGGGGATGAAAACCAGCTTAAGTATTTAAGCTATGCTACAAGAACAGGGATGGATATTTTTCTGGCTTCCAAGCTGTCAGCTGTCGTATACACATAGGAAGTTGTCGACAGAACCCTGACAAGAATCGAAATTGGCTTCATCTCTCCTAAGCTTCTCCCCTTAATACTATATTTGTTGGCAAATAAGATAGATTTTGTTTGATTCCTTACAAGAAATGTGGCGTCTCTAAAATCAAAAAAAATTCAATAACTGCAACTCAAAAAAAAGAGATTAAAATGGACAAAAATCATTATGAATGCTCATTTTAATTACAGTTTTAAAAGATTTAAGTCCACCTATTAGAAGGAAAAGGTGTTCTTTCACAGAATCCCATTAACTGTTAGAAAAAGTGGTCGTGACAGTATGACACTAAGTTCAATACCTAAGCTTGGTTTATAAATCGTCCAGAGAAAACTGTACACATTAATTATTTCATACTCGAATAGAAACAATTTTTGCTTCTTAAGTATAGTTTGAAGAGGAGAAACCCATCTCACATATACAAATGTCGATCTCATCACTTAGCTTAGTTATTTAAAAATTATTTCGCTGCACTCGACCCTAGATTGGAAAAAATAGAGACACAGAAATGTGTGTCACAATTTTTTACTGATTTATTCATTCCCTCAAACTAAAATGCATAAAATTTAATTAAATAACTTTCTAAATAACCATTTGTAAGTCAACTAACAAAGACAAAAATGATTGTAAAATTTATGTGCTTTATTTCATAAATATTCAGTTAAAATTAATATTTAAATACATACATATATTAGGTTAAATATATTGTATAGTTTATTTGTATGAGATACGTGAAGTAATATATAAGCAAGTTAAATAAGTATGAATCATGACAACTTGATTGTTACGTTAGTCACTTTTTTAGCAAAATTTTAAAATTTCATCTTTAATCCAAATAAATATTATCATTGTAATGACTTTTAAGTATATTAATCATTTATGATACAATAATCAACCCTTAAGTGGTGAAGAAATTATAAGTTAGTCATCGTGATTAGATGTATCAAGACTTAATCATAGTTCATAAAAGATATATTTATGGATGTGTCCCATACTATCACCAATAAATTTTTATGTAGCTAAAATGCTGTAAAGATAAAAATAATTTTTTTTTCGGAAATGCTTCTCGAAAAAGAAAAAAAAAACTAAATGTAAATATGGTGCAAAACTAATTGATTTTCTTGCCATAAATTTAAAAAAGTCCAAAAATTGGTAAAAGTTTACTTACGGGTAATCCTTGAATTTTCAGCAATTTTTTGACGTCAAGACGACGCTCCGAAATGTGAACTAAATGACAACCATATAACTACGTTAGTTAAAACGCCTGAAAATACCAGTGTTACCAGAAATTAAACTTTATTGCAATATTTATTGCAAAATTTATTACCATACCAAGGGCTATTATATTGTGCACGGAAAACATAAAAGTATAATCTGGATTAAATTTTTACAAAAAATTTTTAATGGAACTCATTAACATTTATTAAACTTACAAACAATAAAAACAAAGAAAATTTAATTTTGAAAAAAAAATGAATTTCGATATGATATTTGATTATTTCGAGCAGAACTATATATCATCATACATAGGAAATGTAAATAATATTTTAACATTTTCAAAATAATATTTTCCTAGAACTCAAAATATATCCTATTTCATATATTGCAACTAACTATACAGAGATATTTAATTTTTTTTATATTTTTGAACTTTCATTTCAAATCTGATTTTGGTATTTCACCAAATTCTTAAAGTATCTCAAATGAGAGGATCGAGGTTAAGAAACTATCCTGGCCATTTTATGTACTGAATTGTATTTAAATGCACTTTAAAGTAACTGACTTTCAAATATCCTTTTATTAATATTGTTCCAATATTTTCTGTACTTTTATATGATACATTATTTCAACGATATTTCTTCTTATGACAGTTAATATCAATATTGCCTCTTGATATCTAATTTTTTGGTAACTGTCTTATATATTGAAAATTGTGTAAAAGTTGTATCATATTTACTTAAATAATGTAATGGAAATTATTTTTTATTGTCTTGATATACTACCTTGAACTTTTTTTCCTGTATTAAGTATAGTCGCGCATTTATGGGCTTTCTTACGTCGATATTGTCTCTATATATTGGACATTATTGGATATAATTTCAATATATTGGATCTTCATGTATGTATTGGACTATTCATGTCGATATTGTTGCGATATATTCATCTGCATTCGATACTTTTTGGATATGCTGTATAGTCTCATTCATATTGGATTGGTAACATTGATATTGTCTCTATATAATAGGTACCATCCCCATTTAATGGATTGCCAAAAGGTTATATTGTTTCAACAAATTAGACAGCATTGGATATTTTCTCAGGTTAGTGGATAGCCACATATGTATATTGGATTGCTCACATTGATATTGTCTCTAAATAATAGATACCATCCCCATTAAATGGATTGCCAAAAGGCTATATTGTTTCAATAAATAAGACTGCACGGGATATTTTCTCAGGTTAGTGTATAGCCACATGTGTATAATGGATTACGCACATTGACATTGTCTCGTTATATTGGATTGTATTGGATAGACATATATGTTTTATACTATCAGTGACTATATTTCTTGATACGTTAGACAACATTAAGCATTTTGCTAATAAATATGATAGTTATTTATATAATAAACTATTCCAGTTGATACTGTCTCAAAATTTTATACTGTATTGTCTTTATATACTTAATAGTAATGCACGTGTTGAATAAATGATGAACATATTTCTCTGTACATTGGAAACTTTTGTTGAAAATACCTGAATGTATATCCCATAGCTACACTATTTCCTTGATTAAATTGGAAAATACTCCAAAATATTGTCGAAATGTCACATAGTAAATTCTATGTCCCCCACACAAATGTTTTACTTCTTTCTAATAAAATTATCTGTTCGGTCTTTCTATTAATAGCTTTTTCTTAATTTTTTCATCGTAAAAGTGAATAATCCGTGCTTACATAAAATAATTAGGTCATAAGAGTTTTCTTACGTTTCATGAAATGATTAAAAATTATAACTGAGGCAATCACAAGTTAATTTAATTAACTTGTGATTGTCTATTATTAAGACAATCAAAAAAATTATCTTTTATGATACCATTTTCTTTTCGCTTAAAAAGTCAAATTATTAAAATAAGCGTTCCTATGTGTAATTACTTCTAAAATTTTCTAACAGAAATAAAAACAGCAGTTAAAGGAATTTACATAAAAATTTAGATTATTTTCTTCATCAATTAACAGTTTGAGAAGGTTTACAAGTTCAAAAGTTAAGTTGAATTTTCCTTCCGAAGTAGATATTTTCTATCAATGCAAATCTACTTTAAACCTGGTTGAAATAATCTTCATGAGTAGAAAATACTTGCGGAATGTCAACAACTTATCAACTGATAATTATCAGTCAATCTTGCAGTTTTCGGTGACTGAGCCGAATGAAATTAACCTAAAAAATTTTAATCAATGCTCAGCACAGTTAATAGGAATGAAATATTGATCAACACCTATTTCCTTTGACAAAGATTCAAACCTAGGCGTACTACAAGCAAAGGTTATACAGTAACGATTTTTCTACATTTGTGGTCGTGGAATCCTGGTTGGTTAGGGCATTCGATCTTCGTATCTAAAGATAGTGAGTTTGAATCCCGACAGAATGAAAGATCCATCATGTTCGCTAACGGTGGCTGGGCCACGTTAAATATGTCATGATCTCGATGTCATCCATGAAAAGTGATGCCTCTGAGGGTCTTCTCCTAAGTCCCTGTTTCTGAATTACGAAGACCTACTTTCGGACTGCGATGGCACAGCCACAGGCTGCCCTTCTGTATAAGGTGCGCTCACTTCCAACCCTTAGAGTGATAAAAAATAGGAATCCTAATAGCAAGGCATTATATGACAACAGCAACATACTACATTGGCGGGAGGGAAAAAGGTCATTGCAATAATTTTCCAATTGCCAGTTTTCGCTGATCAAAGCCACTAAATAAGCCATCTTCATCATTATAATCGTTTTAAACAATAATCACATATAATGAGATTAAAAACGGAACTTATAACCTTTTTCAAATACCACACCATACCAATAAAAGGATATAAAATTTCACAAGAAAGGATTGAACACAAATACATAGTTGAAAAAAGGGAGCATTGAAATAAGCAATTTAATATTATGAAGTATATGTATTCATGGAAAGAAAAGTGTAAGATATCATCAAAATTAAAAATAATCATTATGAACTTCTAAAGGAGAAAAAGTAGCTATCATATATATGTAATAAATATTATCTACATAATATATTATTAAGTTTTCAAAACAATTAATTTTCAAAAATTTTAAATCCTCTTTCTTCATATGAACTACTTTTTGATTTTATAAATAACTCACAATATTTGAATTTATGGATGACTTGAAAAACAAAACAAATCTTTTTAGAGCGTTTAAGATAATATTTATATCAGATCTATTGCTTTTAATAAAAATATAATTTTAATATATTGCTTATTTATATTTTTATGAAGCGAGAAGTCATAATTACCCTAAGTCATGGAACGAGACGTATCTGGAAGCTGAATCGCTAGCGTCCTGACTTGACGTCCTTTTTAAGTTTTTTGGTTCAACAGTTCCTGTGCTCTACTTTCACATCAAGTAAAGATATTTGCAGTGATTTACATTCTAGTTTAAACTATAGGCACCGGGAGAATTAGCCCTTGTGAGGTAAAGGAGACTGAATATTGACAAATAAACTACAAGGTAAACAAGAATGTTCTTGCTGCATCTAAAAATCCAAAAATACATAATTTACAGAAAGTGTAGCCTTTTGACAATGTGTCTGTAGCTAGGCAATCCTCTTCAGAGAAGATTCGGTGATTTTGTATGCAAAGAGGTCCGGGATTGCTTAGCGCGAGTCTGCTTCATTGGAGAAAGATTTTCCCCGAAGATGCTTGTACAGGGAATGGAAGGGGTGGTAATCAGATGGTGCAAGGTCATGTGATAAGGAGGATGGCACAAAGTCTCCCAACCTTTAAGGCGCTGTAAGGTATTCTTGCCCACCAGCGTGACAGGTGGTCTCGCGTTATCGGCCAAGAACAATACACCCTTGCAATTAACCAGTGCAGGCTTTTTCTTTTGCAAGGCCTGTTGCACACGTTGCAATTGCTGCGGGTACATGTTCACAGTGATTATTTGGCCCGTTGGTTGTAACTCATAACTGAGAAGGTGAGGGATTCGATACTTGCTCACCCTGCTGAAAACAATCAGAACTTATGGTTTAATGTATCTCTTCTGATAAATCATTGAAGTTTAAAGAAAAAATTACCTTTTCATGTGCTAATATATAAGCTATCCAGTTTCATTTAACCGGCTTTATCAGCTATAATAAGGATCTCAAAACAAATGTAAAATGCAACAATTGTTGTTTTTGTGTTATAGTCTCAACTATATATTTCTGCTGACTGCAGTCATTATCTACAGCAGATCATATTATGGTTTGAATCACTGATTAGAGACGAGATCGACATATCATCAAGCATGTGTCGTTCGAAATTTCCATCATCGATAACACTTTAGACCCAATAAAAGTTTAATCAGAATGGGTTCTTCATCAAGACGATTTTAGACGATCGAAATTATTGTAATATCCTATTATGGTATCGATAAACTATTTTGCAACAAAATATTGTATGATTAAAGACTCATTCATATAAAATTCTTTCATTTCAAATATATTATCTCGAATAGAAAGTTTAAATACATAAATAAATTTCCATAAAATATTCGCATGCTAATTTAAAATATTATTAAATGAAGCACACATGAATATATTATTTTGTAAAATAATCTTATAAAGATTGGTTATTCTTCCATTAAACTATGCATATTTTTTGGATAAAATCGTTTTTTAATGTATTAGTCTAAAAAATATGCTAAAAATTATAATTAGATCATAATAATAAATTTATCGTCGGCCCTAAATAATTTAATTTTAATACGCTTAAACATTTTGCATATTAGGATTTTTTTATTTTTGCGGTGGGTTCTTATTTTTATGGTTATTTTTTACAAAAATTTGGTATGCATTTTGTTAAAAACAAAACTAAAAAAATATGTTCGTGAAATAGAGAAGCATGAAAAATCAGCCATAAATTCAAACGATAAGTTCCATTCGAAACTCGTTTAAATTATGTAGATCGTTTGGCGTTTGTGAACGCAAACATTTACGACGAATCTGGAATGAAAACTATGTTTTTCCGTTAGACGAAAAATGTCGCATATTTTAATTTTGAAAGAATTATTCACCCTTTACTTTTCGTTCTTTTCTGTTAATGATGACTGAAATTTATGCATCATTGTCCATTGCCCATTTTGTCCTTTGTTCTAAGGCTCTTAGTTTTAATTCTAAAGAATGAATGAATAATTTTTTTTTATGAAAAATAGGAAAACAAAAATAAATAAATGGTTTTGTCGCGTTAGTTGTGTGTCGAAAACTTCTCTCAGAATTTAGTTTACGATGCCGGGGTCTGTCGCCGTAAATTTACGGCTGCAAGTTTTGCGCGCCAAGAATTTAATTGAGACATCAAGTTAAGTGTAAATAACAGCTTTCTCGAGGTTCTGCTACCCTGTAATGACGCTGGAAGTTCTTTTTCTTGGCGGTTATCGTTTTTCCTCGCGTTTTATGACTTCTTTTTTCAACGCTGGGTCCGACGCAAACTTGTTTCAATACCACATTTTCGAATTTATTATTTTTTCGCTTGCCCATCGTTTATTTTTAGACGATATTCTATTTAGCTTTCGCAGGGACTCTAATGGAGTAAGTCGTTTTCGAGCTAGCTGGAAAGCCTTTGCCCAAATGGAGCAGACGATATATTTATTAGCGAGTTCTTTGTTTCGCTAAAGAAGAGATCGCGTGGTTTGTGTCACAAGCTGTGTGAAGTGGTAGTTTCTTTTTTTTTTTTTTTTTCTCTCTCTCTGCAGTTTTGTGACATTCCGCAAACATTTTGTTAAAGTCGTCCGTTTCACTTGGTTGTGCAAGAATTATTGCAGAGTTGGAATCAGTGCCAAAGTCAACGATGAATATTTCTTCCATAAAACTAAACAAAATGATATTTTAAGCCATACGTTTCTCCAACGATATTTTTTTTTCCTTGAAAGTTCAACGCCATTTCTTTACACTATGTTTTCGAAGAAATAAAGCACATATTTGATTGTTCAAAAATATATGTAGGATGTCTTGATATTTTAGATTACAATGGCATGACGTTCTGAATTGCATGCATTCCAATAAAATTGAATGATTCATTCTATTCTCTGTATCCTTTCTTTTCGAATAATCTGTCTTTCAATGTTTTGCATGACTCTTATAATGCTGGTACATCAATATAAGTTTATCTCAATATATCTTCATGCATAACCTTTTTCCATAAACTCAATTAACAACTTAAATGTGGTAATTTTTGTTGTCAAGCAATATGCTTCATCAAATACATATAGGAGTGAGTAAAAACTCAAATAAGTGGATTTTATTTCAACCTTTATTTAATGTAAATAAAATGTTTATTTACATCTACCAAACATCTATGATTGTAGTTGGTTTCCTTATTTGTTGTTCAATGATCATTTCTTGCACATGAGGATTAAAACCGAGACCAACAATTTAAAGTGGATTTCGAATCACTGCAGACATTCAGCTCAAGGAATCAAACTCATGGGCTGTTGATCGGAAGTCCATCAGTGATTGTAAATAACAACATGAATAAAAGAATTTAATATCAAATACACATGTCCTGGCGTTAGGATGGCGTAGGATGTCATTCTTATTATCAGAAGGAAGTGAGTTTGAATCCTGTCTTCATTGAAGATCCGTCGTACGCGCTAAAAGCTGTTAGGGTATGTTAAATAGGTTGTCAATCAAAATATTACGTCTGGGAATAGCAGGCCAAGCATTGAGGGTCTTCTGCTTGATCCCTGCTTCAAAATCACGGAGACTCCACCCGGCTGCATCTATCAAACTGGTAGAGCCCAACTCAGGCCTAGGTATAGAGAAGCATGTTGATGGCATGTTGATGAAATCGCAACTTAATTTAAATGAGCTATCGTTATGTTTCAAATCCCACATAAACTTTAGGTGTAAATAGAGGTTTTACGAATAGATTCTTTTCTCAATGTTTAGCTATTATTTTAAATGCATTTAGAATGTCACCAAATTTCATTTCATGCATCATATTCACAGCATCATTGAAGGTATCTCGAGAGAAAAGTCTTCAATTTTCCTGTCCAGAAAATAATGAACCTGATATTTGACCCCGTTGAAATCTATATTGTTAAGATAACTTTAGTTTATTAATTGGCGCTGCGTTCCACCGTCTGCATAAGCTCAGAGAGGAAAATTCAAATCGGGTGTCAACCTCGTCATTTGACTCTGACTCAAAATTGCAAGTCAGTTGGTTACGTATATGTCGAGAAATATAGAGAAGGGGAAATGTTTTCAACAAAAAACAGTCACTCTAAAGAAGCAGATTAAAACAAAATCGGTAATATGTAGATTAATTTTCTTCTTTAGTATAGTATGGTGAAAAATGTTTCAGCTAAGGAGTAGACCGCGTCACTAAAAATTATGAGAGCATTAGATGCGTTTTTTCAGCTTTGATTTACAGGAATAGATTGTAGCGAAAAAAGCAATAAACAAATAAAATATAATCAATTCGAATGATAAAATATAGTGTATTTTTCCAGTATGTTTATTAGAAATTTTCAATAAAATTTATTAAATGGTGCGCTTGTATTTTTGCAATCAAATAAGCATTTTTTTTTAGTTTCAAGATTCCATAAGATTAAATTTTATCCTTAATTTAGCTGCATAATTTTATTACGTTCTGAGCAAATATAAAGTAGCTCTTCAGATTATACTTAAATAAAAGAAAAAACTTTGTTATTTTTTACAATTTCTATTGTGCTATTTTCTGTGATACAATAATCTAATTTCGTTATATGCACATCTGAGGATTTATAACTCAATTTTCTTTACCGTCAGCCTTAACTAATACAGGCTTAAATCAAAGTGCATTTTATTTTTCATTAATGATCTTTCCCTTCAATCCAATGCTTAAATCAAATCAACTTATTTTTTTTAGAAGTTTCTTTTATCGTTTCCATTGATTTTCGTTCATATGTTATATACATATAGCTAATTCATTTCGCTAATAATATCTTAATTCATGTTTGACTTTTATCAAATTTTTATTCTTATCTAAAATAATCTTTTTCCAATGCACATAAGTAAAATCAAAATATTTTGATAGTTATAGACAAGATAATAAAAATTACAATTTTGTGAAAAATGTTTTTGAATGTATTTTATAGAACTTAATTCTATGCTAGATGCTTTAAAATGAAAGATTTTAAGAATATGTAATTTTATGTCAAAAAAAAATTGAAATATTATAAATAATAAAATAAAATCGAAACACTTTACATTTATTTCAATGGATCTGTTGTTTACACAAGATTATTTAGTTTAGATTTTTGCAAGAAAAAACGTTCATTTAGATTTTGGATATCGTTTCTCAAAGAAAGTATTTATTCCTTAAAAAGGAAAAGGACTTTTAAAATTTACTTAATTAATATAAATATGTGATATTGAACGCTTTTTCAAGTTCATATCTAGTTTAAACTGGAAAAATTCATTAATGTAGTAAAATTGAAATGGAATTTGAATTAGATCTTTTCTTTCTGTTTAGAATAACTAAATAAACAAAACCCCATAGCTTTTTTTAAAAAATTAAATAGAAAGAAAAACGAAAAATCAATGTAATTTAAATCAATTTTTTTTTAGAGTATAACAAATTGTTTAGTAACAAAAAAGTATAGAATTCAATATAATTTAATATATATTTTTTAGTTATTTATACTAAATGAATTCTTTAATAACAATAAGAAAATTTTTAATGTTTCCATAATTTACAAAAGTCAGATGGTGTCAAAAAAGAAATCATTTTTATTTCTGAGCAAATAAAATTATAAATAATGAAAACATTTATTTTTTAATTTAAGGTACCCGAACTCGTTCAGAGCACTTTTTTTTAAACACACTGCATATATACATTGTAACGATTTTTTCTTATTTCACTTTAGAAAACATTAATATTGAGCTACTAAAATTTTATATATTCCAATATTATTCTTCAGAAATGTTAAATATGTATACAATTTTAAGCATTTTTTAAAAAAATTTTTAAAAAATGCTACATCAAAAACTTTTAAACATATTTGAAAAAAATTAATACCAAATAATCTATATGTTGTTATCTAGAGCATGTACTAAAAATTAAAGTTTTTGTTAAAAAATAAAAAAATTACGCCCAGTTGAATATTTATACTGAAATTTTAGCCAAAATTTCTATGCCATTATTCGAATAACAGGCCATAATTTGGGAAATATTTTAGATATTAAAATTCTTTTAGTACATTCCCTAGAAAACAATATACAAATCACGCTCATGAGATTCCATAGTGATATTATAAAAATATTTTGAGTTATCGTTTTTCAAGCGTGCAAATTATAGGTAAAAGCCGGTTCTGAGAAAATCGCATCTAAAGATTAAAGTGTTGTGCCTTTATAAGAAATACTCATATTTGCTGATTAATTTTTTTATTTGATTTTCTGATTGATTTCTGGAGCAATAATTATTTTATGTATCTTTTAAAAGCTTACTAAATTTATATTTCAAAATTAAACATTGTTTAAACTAATTTTTCACATCATTCTGGCCCTTTAAACACCTACTTCCGGTCCTTTAAATATGTCCATTTTTGGTTTCCTAATCTTTACGAAATCCTTTATATCTTGGAATCTAATTAGCGTAGAGACAAAAACAAACCTGTTTTAAAAAGCTATTTAAATTCCTTATATAACGAAAAAATAAAATTAATTTATCTTTTTTTTTTTTTTTTTTTTTTGCATTTTTGCGAAATTGACGTTTTTAACGTGTACGTGTCCCTTAAGAAATAATAAACGTGCTTATATAAAACAATACTATAGCATCTATTTTATTCTCTGAATCAAGTTATGTTTTAAAATAGAGAATTAGTTAACGTACTTATAAATATGGATGTTAAAAATAATTATTTGCCGGCATGGTATGTCTTATAATATTCTCATTTATTTATGCCTTACATACTTAATATCTTACATTCTAAAGTATAATTAACGACACTTTCTTTTACACCGAAAGAGTCGCTCTATAAAGTATTACACAGATTGAAATCAAAAATAAATACTCTAGCACCAGTACTCTGTAACATTTTATTATAAAACAGACATTCAAATAACAGCAAAGAACACCCAGACATAGAAGTAGTGCATAAAATATATATGAAGTGCTATTGTATTTATCAAGGAAGAAGACTTGCAGCTATTAACATCAATTTTAAACACCAATAGCAGCTATTAGTGATGGTCCCTTCATCATGCTAAACACAAAGAGATGAATAAATAATGCGCTTTTTTTTCCAGGTTGTAATCCTCCACAGTTTTTATATCTACATTTTCATATTTACATGTATTTACAATATACACTTGCTCGTAATATCTTTGCAAGATTTCTGCCAGGTGTCGTTAAATTTCTAATATGCCAATGAGCACATTACTATGCACCAATTGCAGCAAATGTTCTAGTCGGAACATAAAAAATTAATTGTTGAGGGTTGCCAGAAGTAATATTTGATCGCCAAGTTGGCTGGGGTGATATATTCTAGCATATGTACGCTATTTCCTTGTTGTGATGTTAAAAATGGAATGCACATGATTAATGGCGATTTTAAACATTAGCCTAATTTATTACTAGCATATACAGGCGAAAATAAATAAATGTGAGTTTAAGCAATTAAGAATTTCAACAAATGATTAGATTTCTTAAATATTTTTGGGTTTTATTTGAACGAAATGGTATATAGTAAATTCAATTTTTTACTAAAAATTTCATATTCATTTATAACATTTTACATGGACAATTCCTTAATGTTGAAATCGTATCCTTTAGTTTTCATTATTTTGACACAAAAATCAAATTTTAATTTTTAAAATGCAATTTTCACCGATATTATTTTTCAATAATTTCATCAGGAAGACTGCTTAAAGGATTGCAAATAAACTTTTATAACTATAATAGCATGTATTTAAAAAAGAATAAAAAAAATTCTAGTAATTTTTATCGACATTTCGTAATTGTATTTACTTATAAATTTTTTTAATGTAGTTATAATGCCCTAAATTGAAAAAAATACACATTTATATTGATAGTTTAAAAATATATATAAATTTGTGTCTGAGTGTCACAAAGAGAAATAATTACTAACAATAGAAAACATAATTATAACAAGAGAAAAAAATATTAACAATCTAATTATTTTCTAAAATTCTTATTTTTGCTCTCTAATCTTAACTATTATAATTTTAAAGATCTAAGGTTTATAACTTCAAATGTATAACATAGCAATAGAAATAAATAATTTTATTCTATTACAGAAAAAAAAATATTCTGAAAATTAAAATCAGATAAGAATATGAATTCAATCATATCAATATCAAACAAATAGCAATGATCTGCTAACGTACCTTACCTTATCTGACAATTAACAAATATTTAATTTGTAAGCACATCCAGCATGCCAAATTCTCAATTATTTGGCGATGAAAAAATGTTCTTAAGATGACGTAATAGTGAAGTAATAAATTCATGCATGAAAATGTTTACATATCTAAATAATAAATTTCAATCTGATAAATAAAAATCGTAAATATATACTTTTGAAATATTAAGATCTTAAAAATGGAAAACATAAGAACATTAATTTCGTTAATGAATACAAATAAAGAAAATATAGGAACAATAATTTTGAAAATGTAAGTACGATTTCTAGGGTTGCCAAAATAGAATTTTCTAAATAATCCTTGTTGGTCTCCATCTCTATACTGTAATAAAAAAAACAGGTTTCCAGATAAATAAGTAATTCCTCAAAAAAAATAAATAAATAAAATAAATTCCAAATTCAGGATTTGGCAAACTGGATTATACGGCAGCTGTGTCTAATCGTATTTAACAGATTATTAAAACAAAACCGAGCTTTATGCAAGAAACATAAATGTAAATGTTAATTTTTACGAAACTTTTAATTAGTTTACTTAACTCCAATGCAAAAATTATTATTCTGATTTTAACGTTTTTGTGATTTTAAGCTGCATTTTCGAATAAAATATAAAAAAAAGCTTCAATAAATTTTATCAATATCATTAAATAATTATATATGATATCTGTGAAGTTTTAACACGTTAAATTTGTTACAAACAATCCAAATTCTTGTCTCTCTCAAAAAAGAAAAATCCAAAAATAAAGTCCGACATACATTATTATGAGCACCAAATTGATATAACAAATAATTCAGTGCATTTATTTTATCGCATTAAAAGTTCTATTTAATACGATTTTATAAATTTCCGTTTTATTTCTTATCTAAATTCTTATTTTTATTGTGAACAGTAAAGATTTTTTTTTAAATAAAGTATTAAATTTACATGGTTTCATTTTAATGACATCTACTGAATCAAAATAATCTATTTTCATTTTAATACTGAATTTAGTTTGTTGGGGTTTGAGTGCAACTTATGTATATATATATATATATATATATATATATATATATATATATATATATATATATATATATATATATATATATATATATATATATATATATATGTATGAGGATTTTTTAATTAAGTTTAATGTATTACTAATATTATAATGCTATAATTATATTTCAATTACTTTTTTCTATAAGTAATCATAGATTATTACTGAATTTATTGCAGTTTTTTTATTCTCATAATCTGAAGAGTAACAAAATTTAATAAACTTATTGAAAAAATCACTAGATTCAATATCCAACTGTTTGCGATGTCTTCTGAAAATATTTTCTTTCAAATGAACTTTTACTTTATTTTTTTTTTAAATTAATTGCATAACTGTGTAAAACATTATACTTTAAATATTATTACTAAATGATTATTATTAAGGATAATTATTATTAACTCTGAGAGTTAAAAAGTAATTTGAATGGTATATAAATATTACTCTGAGAAAATATATAGCCATGAGTTCAGTAAACATTATCAATTTTGAATTTAAGGCAAAAACTTTTAAATTATTACATTTATTATTATAATTTATATTTTTCATTATGCATTTCATTGCACTTAATTTCATATAATTTTTATATTCAATAATTTACAATATTATTGGTTGTTAAATTTTCATAACCAAAAATTTTGAAGAGTTCTCATTAATATAGATATTGATATGAAATTATTTTCTGCATGTTTTCCTTAACAATTGTGAATAACTGGAATTGCCTCCTAAAGTTAACTAACTTTTATAATTCCCTTATTAATATATATTTGTTTTATTTTAAATTGTGAAGTTCACTTTTAGTTTATATTTCTCTCCTCATTTGGCATGTTATATTTCCATAACTTTTAGTTCTAAACTACTATTATTGAAGATTTTAAATAAAATACTAACAATGAAAAAATTACTGAATTTATTATTTTAATTGTTAATAAGATATAAAAGAAAAACTTGCAATTTTATACACCTGACTTTAAAAAATAATTTACAATAATTTTTATCCTCAAAAGTATATGATTAACAATAATTTAATGTATTAATAACATAAAATACTACTGTGCATTTAAAGAAATTGAAATTATTACGATAAACTTCATTAATAATTTTCTAAGTATTTACAAATATTAATAATATTCAAACAAAAAACACGTTGTCTTAATTTAATAGTATATAAAATTATAAACAATTTTAAATTCAAGAAATATGCACTTTTTTTTAATATAGCATGATATTTTTTATTTAAAATCAAATCTATTATATCATTGTTAAAAAAATGTTAAATAGAATTTTATTTTTAACAAAGGAAATGATTTTGTCCGTAAATTTCATTAGCATATTTACAAACCTTTTATTACTTTTTATATTATGAATACTGATTGTTAAATCTTTATACTTAAGTAATTTATTCCATGGCTTTCAATATTGCTTAGCAAATGTTTCAATATACAGGTGATTATCAAAGATTCATAAAGTTTAATGCTTTATAATTTTAAAGCGATGGCGATCATTTAGAATAAATAACTAACGAAAAGAATATTTATTAAAATTTTGATTTTATTATTATCAGTCTCTTTGTGATTCACCGGGGTTTGGAGTGATAATACTTTCTTAAAAATGGTATTTAATAAAGGAACTGGAAGATTTTTTTATTGCCGTTATCTAATGAACATTGGCAAAAACTTGCTTGAACATGTATGAATCAAGTTAATATGAATTTAATGCCTTTGGCCTTATTCGATCTATGATTTTAGGTACTCTTGATACTAAATAATTACGCCTTAACTCCATAAGGGGGGCTAACTCCATAAACAAAGTAGAAGTCACTAATAAGTATAACAAAGTTATGCTTTAACAAACATTCCTTTGTTTTAAATACTATTAATAAGATGGATCAAATTAATAATAGCATTGTTTTTTAACATGATAAAAACATCTACATGTTAAACAAATGTGCAAAAATTGAAAATGTGATTTTTGCATAAGTTTACTGTGTCATTAATTATTTCTTATATTAAACTCTCAATTATCCATTCCGTTAAAATTTTAAAAAAAGAAAAGAAAAGAAACTTATTTAAGAAGTGTTTCAAAGTAAATAAAGATGTATTTCAATCAATAAAGAACTGTTTCAAAGTAAATAAAGTAGTGCTTCAAAATAAATAAAGAAGGGTTTCAATCAATAAAAAAGTGTTTCAGAGTAAATAAAGAAGTGTTTCAAAGTAAATAAAGAATATTTTCAAAATAAATATAAGAGTGTTTCAAAATAAATAAAGAAGTGTTTCAAAGTAAAGAAGCATATGAATGATTTCCTAAAAAGGAAATTCTTAAGTTTGTAAAAACTGAATGATTTAATTAGTCCTCAAGATTACTTGAGATCTAAGTATGTTTATGTCATTTACATAGTATACACATTACTTTAATATATATTTGTATTGAGATTATTTAACATTTTTTACATAACTTCGTATATCATCGGCAAAGTAGGCTTATTGGCGATGAATTAGTTATAATCACCCTATATTTAATTTAGTCTAAAAGTGTGATAAACTATTTTTAATGAGCATTTTTAAATAAATTTGATACTATTCTTCTATAATATATATATATATATATATATATATATATATTATATATATATATATATATATATATATATATATATATATATATATAACGAGCAATTATACAATTCAGGAAAAAATTACAACAAATTAGATCATTATAACCAACCATGTAATTGGTTCTAATTCTGAAAGAAGAAATTATCTTCAAATTCGTGAAAATTATTTTTACTTGACGAAAATGTTTGAGTCTGTTTTTTCGAAGCTCTATTGCATCCGCTAACTTAAAATAAATTATCAGTACGACCACAATCAATCTCAGTTTATTCTGATTTCCATCTTTTAAATGCTAATTACTATGCAACATTTATTATACAAAAAAAGTTATTTCCTAGCCCTAAATTTCTCTTTCACATTACCAAGAACTGCATGAAGTATTTATACTGTATGATGTGTGTCAATCAGATAAACCTATAAATACCATTTCCGTTCTTTCAGATAACGATTATCCTCTCAAAATGTACTAGATAGATATTTTACTTTTTTTGTAATTATTTTAAATCTACATATGTAAAACATTAACACATGAAAGAATGGAGAATGTAACGAAATCGTATCTTATTTTTTTTTTCGTTGGTTGTCAAACTTCGAACATTTTATTTTCTGTGATTTTTTTTTTACTTTGTGCATCCAAGCGGCTGTAAAGCCGTGACGGCCTGAAAGAGGGATAGTGGTTCCTTCATTTGTACTGGGTTTATATTTAAAAAAAAAAAGTACTGTCATCGCTGCTTTCGTCTCTAATGTGAAATCAGAGCATCTCCTACAGCAAGGCAGTACTCGAAATGATCGATAAGTAACAGGTATTTAAATAACTGGTAGTGTGTCTTTGATCCTTGTTCTTTATTACTCGGGTAATCGTACTCATACTGAACCCGTATTCTGCGGAGCAGATTGCTTCAGGTAGACTTGTTGCAATTTCAGTCAGGTTTTACTCTATCAGACTTCAGCTTCACCATCTAGAAAGATAAAAAAAAAAGAAACTTAGTATTGTATAAAATATATTTAAATAAATTTGAATAAAAAACTAAATATTTTCAACTTAAGAATTATATTTATTTTAAATTACTAAATTGCAATAAGTGTGTTTGCAACAAAGATTAGTATATTCCTTTATCCATAAAAATATGCATTAAACAAGTTAAAATATTTAACTTCTACTACACCAATCGCTTGAGAATTCTGTTAGAGTCTCTTTTTATTCAAGTATTTCAATAGGAAAAGTATTCCGTTTTTAAAAATCCCTTAAAATAACTTTAAATTCCCTTTTCGAAAACAGAATAATTATATTATCAAATAATCTATATTTAAAAAAAGATGTAGATGTTAAATTTTTTTTCCTTTGTTGTCCTTCCTTTAATAAATGCCATTTTTATATGTTAAAATGCATTTCTTCACTTTGAGAAAATAAATTACCAGTGCTCTAATTAAAGTGTCAAAAAATTGGTTGAAAGTAAAAAAACCAAAACTGGAAGTAAGAACTAACCACAAAAGAATACTTAATAGATTTTGTTATCCTCGATTAAATTTTTTCAGCCCACATTAAAACTTTATTAATAAGTTGCTTTATTGCTACATTTTGTATGCAATGACTTTTTAACTTAGAAAGTGTACCTTAAAGTGAATATCGAATCACTAAATAACCAAACCCGAAATTGAAATTGAACCTAGCAGCAGCTGAAGGCTAAGCCAGAGCATTAACCATTCATAGGGAATTCAGCAACTTCTAAATGTACTACAATTTCAGTAGATTCCAAATGTCCATGATCATTATTTCTCTTAGTACACATTCCATAACTTATTATTAGAAATATGTAATATTATTTCTTCTTCATTGGTTCGATTAGTGGGTTGTCCTTGATCTTCTTCAGAAATTCTTTTCCAGGTATTCTGCTTTTGGCAACCGTTTCCAAATCTTTAAACTTAGGTCTTTTTCAACATCATCTCAGCAGTGGTCTGATTTCAGTTTATTACTTATTGGCTTTACCAGAAATGTTTTCTTACTACAGCAATCATCACTGTTTCAAGCCACATGGTTAGTAAATGTAATTTTCTGTATTTTGATAATTTTTCTGATAATTAATCTTGTATAGTTCTATATATATAAATTAGATCCCTTCCACGATTCAGTCACTTAGATCTTTGCAAACTACAGAACAACGTTATCGACTTTGCCTTAAAATGTCTCGAGCTCTAAAATACTGAGTCACCTTTAAGTGCAAGCAACGATAGGAGAGGTCTTAATATTCATTGCTTCAACCATATTACAAAATGGGCTGATCTTCAGGTATTTAATTTTGAAAAATGAATATAAAATCACGAAATAAAATGCAACATCATCCATAGGATTAAAAAGTATAAAAATGCATTTTAAAAATAATAATTAATATCTCGTTATTTGTTGTTGTTGTTGCATGCCCCAGAGGTCAGCAGCTCTAGACCAAGTCCATGAGCGCGTACACCTTCAATTAGTCCAGCATTGTAAGTGTATTCTCCATCAGATCTCTCCCTGAGAGACCAAGACATTGAAGAATATGTTCAGGAGAGGCCTGTTCACTTAAATACTTAGAGCACATGTACTATTCATGAATGGGGAAGGGTTGCAGCCTCCGTTAGTCCATAAGACTGCAGCGTCCAGAGGAGGAGGACTGACAAAGCTCCATAGCCCTAGGCTTTATCTGAGCAAATTGGAGTGGCCTTGACACCTCGGATGACGCCACCAGGAGATCGCTATTTGTATGAGTCTTCACCATTATATTGAATCTAGATTTGGATTGCTGGAAAACCATCCATATTCATGTATTTTAAACAAACTAAGATGCTACTTTTTTCACTTAAAATACAGGGTGATCTTTTTTAAAGTGACAGTATTTGGAGCAACCTATAGCGCGATCTAATTGCCGAAATGACACCAAACTTGGTATTTAAACTAATCAAAACATAAAAAAAAAGAAAAAAAAATTCCGTAAAAAAAAAAAATTAGTTCCAAAAGTCACCACTAGGACGTTTTGGGGGCGCTGCTGTAGTTTACAATAACGAGAATTAGCATAAAACATGGGTATCAAAGAAAAATGCAAATGTCGTGCAATGACAGCGCCAGGAATATGGGCTATAAAAGCAAGTAGCAGACAACTCCGATAAATAATCTCAGTTGAAGTAAACGAGCTCCAGTGGCCATGCCTCTCACGTTACGTATGGAACGTATGTTGCACATAACAAAGACACTGCGGAACATACGTATGGAACGTATGTTGGTGGAGTATCAAATTTCACTATTCTAAAGAACAACATAACAAAGACACTGCGGAATATTCTTCGTGATTTGCTACGCGTGGCTGCGGAGAACTTTGTGCACAGAATGCACGGTGTTATTTCTGAGGACGGTGCTCAGAGTGAATGTGGTCTAATCTCTCACCGGGAAAGTTAATGTAGTAAATAAACATTAAAAATTTAACTCTACGATTGTATGTATTAGTATTTTCTTTTCTCAAATTTTATGTCACAAAATGCCCTAGCAGCGATTTTTGGAACTAAACTTTACTCAAGAAATTCTTTTCTCGTGTCTTGAATAGTCTAAATGCCAAGTTTGGTGCCATTTCGGCTATTAGATCGCGCTACAGGACTCTCCAAACACTGTCACTTTAAAAAAAAGTTACCCTGTATTTCTACCTAAAACAGTATTCACAAAAAGTTTTCAAGTATGAAGTAGGCAATAATTATTTTCAATCTCATAAACTTAACTGTAAGACAGAAATTGAGAACAACACTCTCATATAAATAAAAACGTATGGTCAAAAATAACGTTTTTTTACCCAACATTTTAATATGAGACTAAATTATAAATATTCAAAGAAATCTAAAAGAAACAACGAGAAAAATCTTTCTCCTGTGTGTGCAACTTTTTTCAAATTTTTATTTTAGAAAAAAAAAAAGGAAACAATTTTCAGATAGGGAAATTTCAACCCGAATTTTGTTCTTACTCACTGTATGCGATAAAGGCTCTATCGAAAAGCGCCAAAAATCGATGCCTTTTAATGCTCCTCACTGCGGAAAATGCCAAAAACTGTTGCAAAAGTTTCTGACGGCTTCTTGAGAGGTGGGAACCAAAATTTTTCTTCTAAAATTTTCCATGAATAATGAAGATGGTGTCCTTTTCGGCCAAAAAGAGAGAGTGGGTGGGGAAAAAATCTGAAGTGTTTTTGCACGCACTTAATTATGCCAATCTCTAAAAGAAAGAAATCTACAAGAAGAGAAAGAAGTTGCCCTCAAACGAAAATCAAAATGGAGAGTGTGTCTTTAGAATTAATGTTGTTAAAAATCCCAGCAGAGGGTATTCAAAGTTTCAAAACATACAAGGATAAGTTGATTACTTGTCAAAGTGCAAGATAGGAAAAATTTCTCGAGTTAAAATTACTACTTGAAAAATTAGAGTGGAACTTGATAGAGAAAAATGCAGAATGCGTACTTCTTTTCCAAATTTTTATTTTTGATTTTAAATTTGGTCTTTTGAATTATTGAAGATAGGGTTGAAATGTTTCATTTTCATTGCGTGGAAATTAATCGCTGACTTTTTTCCACGTGTTGCTTACAAAATTCACTTCATTATCGGAATTACAGTTTTCAATTTCTATCAATTTTGCAAAATAGACAACTGCAAAATTAAGTAAACATTCAAAATTAATAAAATTATAATTTTCGTCTAATTTAATTTGTTTTAATGTTTCACACTTACATTCAATATATAGTTCTTTTAATGATTTTCTAATAATCCAAAATTTCTACAATTTTGATATTCATTTCCATTGTTATTTTTTATTATTTACTATTTGTAAGTTATACTTTAATCGATTTCCTTACAGATTTCTTTGTAAAAAAAGTTTGTAAAACACCATCTATGTTTTAGAACATAAACAACACACATTTACATGCTTGATTTTAAGTTGAATTTTCAAAGTTTACCAACGTAAAATCATTTAAGTTTTATCTTCAATTTCTACTCCATATCAATTAGTTACGGTTATAATAAGATCAATTCTTTATTAAAATACTTATAGAAAAATTCAAAACGTTACAAATAACAATTTTGAAATAATATATAAATATTTTCCTTTATTTTAATCTTTAACGAGATAAATGTTGTGTTATCTCATATGGTTTATTCTAAGAATTCAAATGTACAAAACGCTCACGTATCACAGAAGAGTCCTTTACCTAAGTCGATGTCTAACATTTGGCATCAATTTTAAGACATTGAAATGACACTCTTTTCAACTCAACATTTGCTAGACTTTTTTTATTCGCTTGAATTTCTGTCTTAAGATAGTACGCCAAGCCAATAATGTCAACGTATCACATCATGGCGAAATTTTCTAATTATCTTTTCTAAAAGAGAGAAGCAGAAAATGGAATTTTTCAAGTGAAATGTTTTCAATAAGATCAACATATATTTCTTATGTTTTTTATTAGTTGTTGATTTAATGAATGTTAAAACGTATTTCAAGATGCGGATGATGACAAAATCAATGTTAGCGTAATCACAAGATGGCTCTAACCATTTCCACAACTCTTGACATAAATTTTAAAGAAGCTTGGGATATTTTCCTAGGTTAAACCAGAAATGCGTCTTCTACATATTGCAAAATTTGATCTAGGAACAAAGCTTGTGGTTTATCTCAAGCTAGTTGTGCAAGTATCGACCACTGATTTTCCACTGGCGATAGATCAGAAGAACAAGTAGATTAAGGAAGCAATTCAATCTGTTGAATAAAGAACTCTTCAAAGTTGTGCATCCCTTATGGGTATTTACCGCATTTTATCTCCATGCTTAAATATGATCACGGTGGTATTGCATGAAGAAGAAGGATTCCCCGGAAAAGACAATATCATTCCATTCCGTTGTCCATTCTATCCGTCATTGATCGTACCACCGATGTCGCAAATACCAGTGGTTTTTAATCAAGGATAAAAGAAACAATGGACTTGCAGACATTATATTCCCTGGCAAACGACAATGAATGTTAGGATTAGACACTGAAGTATGCGGAACAAACAGCCTGTTGGACTGTAGGTTTGATCGATTTATTTTGCCGAGCACACAATATGCTTGTCATCTCAAGTGCTCATAGGTGGTTACGATAAATATCGACTTTTTCGCTTTTCTTTTTCATCAAGCCATTATAGATTCATATGAAAGTTATATTTCGTATACCATGATCATAGAAATACATTGCAACCCATATAGAAAACTATTATTAGATTTTTATCAGGTAAAATAATTTTTTCTATTACATGTTATTTTATTACTATTATTTGTCTATTATAAGTTATTTTGAAAATTACTTTATAAGTGTTTCTTTTAAAGCGTAAAGTGGTTACTCGTTTCGTTCAGATACTGCTTGATGTTATTTTTGCTTTACTTTATAAGAGTTTTCAATGTTACTAAAATTTTCTATTGTTTTCAAAATTTGGAATAAAAATTTTAAAAACTTTATTGATATTGAATTTGAAGTCTCCGAAAATTGTTATCTTTTTCTAAATTAAATCCTTGAATAATTCTAGTTTGCCTACTCGTCAGCCAGGCTCATAAAGTTTTCTGTGTTTTCGGGTCATGTTTACTTGAAATCGATCATAGATCTGCCTTCCGAATTACTCACCGCATTTTCACAGGCGCATGCCTTTAACAATGAACTAGGTATTACACTTTTCTTCATTGTCAAGCTATGTGATCGAAAAGCTTTGCCAATCACTTACAAGAGACCCGTCAGTTGATTTGTAAAAATACTCCGTTCTTCAAATGAGAATCTTGTTTCAGATTCATGAGCTATTTTCCCATGGATTGATGATGATGATAGTTGACTTTAGACAAAATCACCCATTTCGAGAGATGACGTGTCTCCTTTAATTCAAAATACAAATATTGCCATGATGTATTTCATATGCAATATATCAATTGATCCTCAAACTCAAAACCATCGTTTGAATACCTCGTTCACGTGGATTTGGCAACTTTTCACAAGCCTTTTAACCATGAACCGGTGACAAATGCCATCCAATTTGGATGAAAAACTGGGGAATTCAGTCCGTTTTGTTATTTTTATGAATGTCATTGGAAAAAATCGATTGATATGCGAACGCCATGACTATAATTTCCAAACGATTTCGGAAGCGTTCGCGCCATATACAAATTGGTTCAAGTGATTTAACTATGCTCTAGGAGTTTCCGACTCATCACATCTATTCTAGACGACGAAACGATGATCTAGACTCGTTCAATTTGAATGGTGATCTAGACTCGTTCCACAAGTTCTTAGGAACATTTTGTTCATAAGATATAGATTGCTCCGTGAACGCAAAAAGTTCCAAAACAAAGTTCAAATTAATTCGAGTCCCTTTCACATTGACTGTCGAGTAACTTCGGGTACATGGCATCGATATCATATAATGAGCTGGAGACATCGACTGTTTCAAATCGAAATTAAAAATTTAACAGATTGCGGCTTTGTCGAATACAAAAATTATTTTATTATCACCAAAACAATGATTCAACAAACCCACATTAGTTCAAGTCTATCCATGTTCACAATAAAACAAAAAGATAACCACTTAACTTTTTTGTATTTCTTTTTAAAGTTTTCATTGTTTTACTTATGTGGGATTTTCATCCAAACTATCTTTCACAATAACTCCATTTTTTTTTTTTTTCATTTTATTAAAGTTTTTTTTTTTTCAGTTTAAAATGCTTGAGTATCTTTCAATGTTTTTTTTTTCATTATTATTATTATTTTGATTTTAAATGTATTTATATGTACAATATTTTTCTTTATTTCCAAATTTATTTACATTTTAACTTAATATTTGAAAATATGAGTACATAAAAACCGTATTCTTAAGATATTTAACTATAAAACAATGATAATTTTTTACTGTTCTCTTCTTTTATCAAGTACTCTTTACATATATTTTTTATTAACCATTGTAAATATACAATTTTATACATACATTATATTATAACAATTCTGACTTTTTTAACATAAACTTTTGAAATATTATTTAAAAGATTTTTTTCCAATTTATTTTTATCACCCTTTTAAAATTATATTTTGTATTTTTTTCACTTAAATAGAGAGAGAGAGAGAGAGAAATATTTTAAAATTAAAATTGATTACACTAATTTGTTCAGCACACACATAAATTTTTTGTTCTTAAAAGCAGATTATATTAAAAATTATATTAAAAAGTAAAGATACAGGAATTTGTTTCACATGATGTCAAGTGATGATATTTTTATAATGAGAGATGTCATGTCATGATTGAAATTTTTAGTAACGATAAATTCCATTTAAAACTATTTTAATAAATTTTTTTTAAAAATATTGCAAATGTAATTTGTAATTGATTTACGCGAAAAACATTCCACAGAATACCGAATGAAGGAAAGTTAACTTTTTCAGGGACTTACTGGGTGACTGTAAATAATAAGGAAAAATTAATTTAGATCTTTTAAATTAATTAGATAAAAATGATCATTTTATCCTCCATTTTGCTACAACATTCTGCAGACTAAATTGATTTAGAAATATTGTTTTCAAAGTATTGTTTCAAAGAAACAACAAACGATATTTTAAGACCTTGCCATGCTATGAATCTATCAGGTCTATAATAGTTCTTTTAATAAATCATTAAATGCATAGTATGCAGCAATTTTTCTAATTTTTGTAACCTATTTTGTTAATAAACATCGTATACCTCTTACAGTGTTTCTTTAGAACAATAAATTCTTAAAACTTGTCATTTAACAATTGCATCTTTCAAACTTTTACCTGTATTTAGGTGAGTAAAATGTGTTCAACGGGATTACATTTGAAGTCATCTATTATCGAGACATATTTAAAAGTCATCACAAATACATTTGAGAGATTGAGAGAACAGGTGTAATAAAATAAAAACAAAAAAATACTAGTAAGATAATGTGTGTAGTTTTTAGAGAATATATTATCAAGATTACTGTAAATGATTTCGTGTTTTATCATATAATTAGATAAGAAATATACAGGATAAAAATTATTTTTTCGAGCAAAAATTATTAAATTAATTACAATAAAAGTTTTACTTATTCAAACCACACAATATTGAAATTTACGTTTAAATAATAAATTTTAATATTGTTGTTGAATTGATTTCAGATTTATTACTCACAAAAGATTTCATTTCATTAATGAATATCATTAAGATATATATTAATTAATGAAATTAAAAATAACCCTTTCAATTATAAAACTCCAAAAACTATTATTTCGATTATATTTTATTTCATTATATCGATAAATAAAACTCGTTCTAAATTAATTCAAACTTGTCTAAAAAATCTATGCAAATTATTTAATCTTTCTTGCAGACATAATTCTAAATTACAGTAAACATTATTTTAAAATGACAAGTACAAGTGCAATAAGTAATCGATAGATGGCGCTAATAGTTTAATTTAAAGAAATTCCATGTGTTGTGAATAATTTGACTTCATACTTTAAATCATAGTTTTAAAATATTTATGAAAGAAATTTAATTTTTTTGTATCAATGTTGTTTACACACTACTTTTCCATATTAGAGGTATACATATGAACTATTTTTTAAATTTATTTTATTTTATTTATATTTATAAAAATCGTAAAGAATTTAATTTATAATATTCACTTTAAGTATTTTTTATCAATACTCTATTTTACTGCAAGTTTTTAAGTTTATTATCTGTTCCATGAATGATAACCAAGATTACAATGTTGTTTATCAAAATTTAAAAATTATATTTTAATTATTATTGTTGTTTTTACATTTGCTGTATAACATATTTATTTGAGCATTATTTGTGTTTGGATTATTACTTGTGTTTTTGTATTTTTATTATTACCCTATTTGGTATTTCTTTTCCAAGGTCGCGCTGCAATTTTTATCTATTTTTATTAAATTTCTAATGAGGTTTAAAATTTTGTTTTAAAATTAATTACTGATATATATGGATGTATAATATGTTTTAAGGGCAATATCTAGTGTTCTTGATAGCATGTAATTCATATATTGATGTAGTAAGTAAATAGGAAATGGCTCGATATTATTATGTACGATATATCTGTGCAGGAGGATTTTTTTCAAAACATAATCTGTATTAGAATGAAAAACCTTATTTGCATTTACAGTACGTTACCTCACAGGCACGTTAATCATGTTTAATCATGGCAAGTACGTCATTCACCAACCATTTTTTATTTTTTATCTAACCTTATTGTTGTTTTAAAATTTGTTATATATTGGATTTTAAAATTTGAGATTTACCAAGATGTCTTGATTTACTAAACCGCACATATTATTCGTCACTGCCATCCGGTTTATTTATGTGTCAAGAATTAACATTTGAGTTTTGTGGCGAACATTTTGAATTGTAGCTTGCATTTTATGCCCCCATTTAATATCATTCTTCATAAATTACTGTATCCTTTTATTTTTTAAAATAGAATTGCTTCTTTCAGTAGTTGTTTTTCATATAAAATTTTGTATCTAAAATGTAAAACAAAATAAGTATTTTTCCATATAATTCCTTTTTTGTAGTTTAAATACATATAAAATAAAACTGGCCGAGAGAGATATAGAGATAATTTTACAGATATGGCGTGCCATTCATAGAAAAGTAACTTTTTTGTATTGTACTAAAGATAATCAAAGATTGGTGACACAGGATAGAACCCGAAACTTAAGAGTCCCCAACTAATTTGTCAACTTCTTAGCTTTAATTTCGTTCTCCAAACGTCTACTCTATTATTGTTGGAAATAGTTTCTGACTTCTATTCATAGGATCCATCAACATAATGATCTTTGATTGTTGACGGGCTAATAGGCACCATTCTGTTCACATACAGACATTGAGTAGGCGAACCTTGAGTGGTATTTAAGGTGAAAGGATTTAGAATAATCGACTATCACCGAGCACCACGTAATTTTGAACCACTGTCAGATGACGAATCCACGCCTGAGCTGGCACCTCGTTTCTTTCGACTCACAAAAGTAACTAAAACTATCCATATGGAATAGTGATAATCGCTTATTCATCCATAATATCTGGATTCGAGTCCTGACAGAGGTAAATTCGAGTATTTCCTATCATACACTGGCCTCCAAAGATTTAGGAAGAACATGTTTTTCAATCCACGCCATAAAAAATTGACGCTAACAATGAAATTTGTAGTTTATATAAATGATAAAAGTGAAGACTTTTATTAGTATATTCGATGATAAGTGTCGAAGGGGTCAGTTATGCCTGGTAGAAGCCGTTCGACTGATTTATTAAGATGACGGTTGGTCTGATGGATGGAAACGGAAATCAGTCGCAGGCTGAGGATGCTAGGCTCCAAACTGTGCCTCACAGTGTGGTTCTTCATCTCTGGAATCAATATCAAACCGAAAATTCTGTATCCAGAAAACATGTTCTAGACCGATCAAGAGCTACACCACCTGCAGATGACCGTATTATAGATCTTTAGACCGGAAGTAGAAGATGCCTTTCTGTGCCACATCTAGTAGTTGCAAACAATTTTGTAGAATCAGGGAGAAAAATATCCACGAGTTTAGTAGTAAGACTTCTTGACCATGCAGGTATCTATGCAATGCTACCAGTTGTGTGTGTCCTCCTCATCTGATGATAGAACAGGGCCCGCTTATCTTGGACAAAAGAACATGTTTTCTGTACTATACAGTGATGGGCTTCTGTACTTTTCACAGACAAATCCAGCTTCACACGGGAGAGCAATTCAGAAAGTGTGCTAATTTGGAGAAAATAAAACCACGAATACCATTCCTCCAATCCAACTTTGTGAAAAGACAATGTTACCACGATGGTGGAATGATAGTTTTATCAAGTATCTTGCTCGGCGATCATAGTGATCTGTATGTTTTCTAAGGAGAAATTGAGACCGATGTGTGGTATTGGAATGAAATTCCTTGATCCCTATGCCCTACCATATACCGATGTAATTAGCAATAATTTCTTTCTGATGGATTATATTGCATAACATCATCGAACTGTAATTGTTGTAAGGAATTTCTCGAACGTCTTGATTCGGAGAGAATGAAGTACTTTGATCTCCAGATATGAATCACTTGAAAATCCTGGTAGACAGGTGGTTGCTTTAAGTCCTCCCCAAAGGTCTGTTGGAGAACTGGAATACAGCTTATTCCATATCTGGTCTTCATTTTCCACTTCGGTAACCGACAATTTAATTGAAAGTTTGAAAAGTCCATGTTGTCAATGCATTCAAAATTGGGTTGAGCATATGCTTCGTTAAAATTCCTTTTTGTCATACTTCTGTGACATCTTCCTACATAAAAATGTGGCTATTTTTTATTTCTAAGATTTGATTTTCCAGTGAGATTTTTTTTTTTTTTTTCGTATTGAATTACTTATGTATTTTTCATATTTAAACTTCGATGTTACTATAAATACATACCTTTTTTGTGCATCCATATGTTTCTACAGTTATTCTTTTGTAAATTAGAAAAAAAACTAGTGGTTCCTGAATTTTTGGAGGCCATTGTATTTAACATTTGTGTCCAGCTTATATTTTTTAATCATTACAAGCAAAATATAATGTGACAAAATGGCAAACATAATTACAGTTGAATGTCAAGAAATTTCAGAAGAAATCCATTCCAAATATTTAGCGGATGCTTGCTGCACTGGAAAAAAATCTGGGTAAGCAGATTTTTTTCCAGTGCAGCAAGCATCCGCTAAAAATTTGGAGTGCAATGGGTCACGAGTTTGACATCAAAATCTTTGAGAAAAGTCGTAATTCTGTAGAAACCTATATAGTATGAGTTTTTGTGTGAATGCGATATAATCTCTCATTGAAAGTAGCGGGGATGCTTGGCAAAAAAGGTGACCAAGCATCGCTCAGGTGTTAACCTCTTCATTTATTTGTAGCTCAAAATATGAGGTGATTAGCTATATTTAGTGGCTTTAAATATGAGGTTATGCTTAGAGAGTTAGGACAACCCCATTGAGAAACGTATGCTAGATTTCCAATAAAATAAACATAAAATAACCTACATCAATTCCAAATATAATTTTAAGTATTACTTTCTATTCTAAATGATCGTCGTAAAATAGAGAATGTAAAACATTTAAAAACCAAGACAATATATAACCACAATTAGTGGGAAAGAAAGGAAGCAAAACAATCGAATCTGAAAAGAAAAGACCGAAAAAGGGAAATTAATTGAAAAATCCCTAGCGTCCAGCGGAGAAAAATGTGTTCAAACATGAAGAAATAGAGTAAAAGGGAAAAATCTGATTTTGTTATCAAAATTTATTGCCTATGAATTTATATCGCGCCAAGTTTTGGCGAAAGTCCAGAGCTCCTTTCCTTTACCCCATTTTTATTTCCTTCTTATCTGAATGATTTTAAAGAAAATCTTGAATTATATTTAAGTAAAAATAAAACTATACGAACAATGCGGTCGTTCAGTTTTATTTTTCCCTCTTTTTTCCTCTTCATTTTATCTCGTAATATATTGGGTTTTCGAATATTAAATCTCTCGAAATTACGTGGAATGTGAGGGACGCGTGTGCTTTTGGGAGGATTGGGCTTTAATGTGTCCAAGCGGAGGAACGAGAAATAAATTTCTTTTCCCACTTAGATTGGATTTTTATTTTATTTCCTACTTCAAACGAAATTTTCACTTAATAATTTCAGGCGGGGAGATTTATCAAACATTAAATCCACGGCTAAACATTGTCTCTAAGAAAAATAGGGAGTCATACTTGTGGTGACAAGCCACGAAATAGGTGCGGTATAAATTTGCTTAAAAATAATATTTATTTTGTAAGTCATTATAGGTATTTTTGCCAAAGATATATATATATATATATTTGTATTTGATATACAGCGCATGATACGAAACTCAACTCAAATTAACCATCTAACTCCTGGAAGATTGCCGCGAAGTTTCGAATTACCAACAAGTGACAGGATGTTTTGCTAGAGCTGGAAAACTACCAAATTTCACAAATCTACGGAAATACATTGTGAATATTTAAATGTATAAGCCCAATCTATTATTTCAAGAAATTTCAGCAAACGTAGGTAGTATATACTTAAATACTTGTTTTAAAGTTAAAAATATAAAGTGAAGATTTATTTTTCTTGGCAAGTTTTATGCAAGTTTCAAATGTCTTGGATCTTAATCGAAATAGATTTTTGAATATATTTTTTTATTTTATCCCTTGTAAAAAAAAACGAATAGTGATCACTTTTTATGAATATTATGGAGTAATGTATTCTATGAATCTCCATGGAGTAAATTTTTGTTGTTATCTTCTTGTGCCAGCTAAGCTGGCATTATGGGGTGCGCTGCTCCACATTTGCAACTAAACCATATTTTGGTATTACCTTCGTATCACCCTGGCACAAACTACTGTATACAAGTGAAAGATGTCATCATAATCATGCGACAGATATGGCTTGTTTGTCGCGATGGAATCAAGGTTCAATCGTAGTCACTGCTGAATGACAGGAGATAGATTTCCTATTTCTGCTGTTTATGTGTACTTATTTTGATGGTTACAACAGAATTTTCTACGTTTATTGCATTGCAATAAGTTACCCTCTCTAAAGTGACCTCGTTGATTGGTGGAGGAATAATAAAGAATAAATTTCTCTAACAAGCATGCCTTCGTATCACCCTGGCACAAACTACTCTATACAAGAGAAAGATGTCATCATAATCAATGTTATCATAGTCATCAGATGCGACAGATATGGCTTGTTTGTCGTGATGGAACCAAGGTTCAATCGTAGTCAGTGCTGAATGACAGGAGATGGATTTCCTATTTCTGTTTATGTGTACTTATTTTGATGAGTACAACGGAATTTTCTACGTTTATTGCGTTGCAACAAGTTAAAAGAGCCATCTATTATTTAAAACTTTACTTTATGAATGTTAAAAATTGCTGTATAATAAATTTTAGTAGTCCGGGTATTTGTGACCACCCCTAAAATTTTAGCCACTTTACCAGTCTCAAGTAACTCTTTGTTTTTGTGTTTCTAAGAAAATTCACATCAAGCTGCAACAAAAATGGCTAGCAATTTAACTTTTAGGTCTTAAGAATTTTTAAATAATTTATCCTCAGGAATAATATATTCTCAAAGAAGGCATTACCATATCTACTTTAAAAATACATAATATATGGAAACACAATATCCTTTAAAATTAAGATGTTTTAAATGAGCAATGTCTGTTTTTCTATATTTCAGTGCTTTTCTCAGTTCTTTTACATCTAAGAGTTGATATAAAATAATAAATACGATGTGTGTAAATACGACTCTAATAATATATATTGTCATTTTATACTTCAACATATGTATCCCAAAAAGTGGAGAGGGGAAGCATGTAAATTTTGGAACAGAAAACAAGAAGACATTTAGTACAGAACAGTCAAAAATGTTTAGCTGAAGAAACAGAGGAATTAACTTCAGAAAAATAAATAAATCGGTCTCGAATCTACATTTTTTGGAAGAACAATCTGCTTGCATTTCCGCTTATATTTGAAGGTGAATAATAAAGGCGAATGTTAGATCGAAGAATAAGAAGGAGAAAATCCTCCATAAATTGAGAGTAATCCCCAAGAATTGGGAAAAAATGATTTCGTAAAAATCTGCTTTCTAAGAGACGAAAACCTCAAAAAGAAAGCTCTGTAATATTGTTTTCTTTTCCTTATAATAAAACAGAAAGCTTATTAACACAAATCTACAAAAATAAGGAGTTGTAGCAAGAAAGTGGTTCTCTTCAAGGAGTTGCATCTTGAGATTTGAAGTCAGAAATAAAATAAACTTTAAGATTTGAGAAACATAAATTGTGTCAGAAAAATTCTATCATGAATAATTTTTTAAAAATTAGAATTCAATTCTGATGTTGAACTATGCATGTCCTAGGGATTTCTAAGCTCTGTTGGTAATAAATGTTTTCTTCTGATGAAATCATCAAAAATATTAAAGTTCTCATGTGAAAAATAATTGTATTTTTCAATTAATAATATCAATTTAAATTCTTTATAAGGCTGTAATATCCTTGTGAGGAAAGGCCCCACTTTTGTGATCAGGATTCAACTGAAGACCATGACTCTCAGATGCTCATGGCTAGAGCTCGTCATGGCCTAGTGGCTCTTTAGAGTGAAGAATCCCAGCTTCGATCCCAGTCACCGCTGAAGAACTGGATATGGCTGTTACGTGTTTGCCTTCTGCATGCACATCTGTCGGAATGGGTGCTTGCTAGTTTTCCTGGTTTCCTCCCTAGCGATTCGTGAATACCGATTATTATACTTGAAAAATAATTACTTCGGAGGACGATAAAATGCCTTGCAACAATCTTAGGCAATTAAACAGTCTCCGATGTGGTGTCAAAGGCCTAAAGTTAAAATTCCTAAGGGATCAAAAGTGCCTCAAATGCAGAGATGAGCCCACTTCTTTCCAAGCCAAATCTCTGCATTAATATATAATGGAAAGATAATCTCTAAATTATATTCACAAATTAAGACGGGCGATAGTACCCGTCTAGAAAAGCAATAATAAGTACACAAGATCGTACTCTACTCTGGGAAGCGGATAAGAGGAATATTAGAATTCCAAATTGAATTTACAAATGTGTTTCGAAAACGAATGAACATTATCGAAGTAGCACGATAAGATTTGTTATTTAATGAAAATCTTACAAGTGCTCAAAATGCTGACCACGCATGTCCTTGTACAATTGACATTGTCAAAACAGCAACCTCTCAAATATTTCTGGTGAGTTTTATCCGCAACAATGGTTATCGCTGGTTAAGGCTTCCTTCCGATAATCATTCTGATTATCGGAAGGAAGTGAGTTCGAAATCTGGCTTAACCGAAGATCTTTCGTGTTCTCTAAAAATGGCTGGGACACGTTAAAAGTGGGTGTGGTCGCAATGTCATCCGAGTGAAATGATGCCTCAGGCAGTGGAAGACCAAGTATTTATTGAATGTCTTCTGCTTAGTCCTTGCGTCAAAATCACGAAGACTCCATCCGGCTGCTTCTATCTAACTGGCAGAGCCCAAGTCAGGGCTAGGTACAGGGAAACATGCTGGTGCAATAACAACAGTTCTCGCTACGAGATCTTTTCTCAGCTCCGATTACCGACATTTCCAAATACAAAATACTTCATGCGCCAGAAGATGAAAAGTTCTTCATAGGAGAGAAAAAGGGTTTATATCTGGTGAGTGGCGACAGAAAGCGAACATAATCTACCTTGATCAGCCAAGCCTCTTGTTTTTGCTTGACGCATTTTCACCTTTATCTTTTCTACTTGTCAAAGTAAATGTGACGACCATATGCTTATGGCAATTACTACTCCTCTTCATGTGTTTTATCACGCCTCGTAATTTGTAAACAATTTAGAATCATCCTATATATATATATATATATATATATATATATATATATATATATATATATATATATATATATATATTTATTTATTTATTTATTTATTTGTATATATATATATATATATATATATTTATTTATATATATATATATATATATATATATATATATATATATATATATATATATGAGTATATAAATAAACGGATACACATACTACTTATTTTATCAAAATATTTTTTTTATTTTTTTATACTTTCCTGAATTATTTAATAACTAACGTAAACTTTGCATACATAATAAAAAGCCAGCATATTTTTTTTAAAAAAAAATACAAAATAAAAAGTACGCCTCTTATCATAATTCAATAGTTGACTTACTTGCAAAAGATTAACAATAAAATGAGTACCTAGACTATGGTTAAGAAATATTGATCAGTAGTAAAAATTGAATAAAGTTAAAAAAGAATTATTATAAATTATTAATACAGTCTACAAGAGCTAACCCACACTAACCAATCAACGGAAAATAATTATTGATTACAAACTGGGTCACTTTTGCCTAACAAACATTTTTCATACTGACAAATCGTGGGTCGTGACCTGTCCACCCTCACAAATAATATAAATAGTGGCACAATTGCCTAGAGAGAAAAATCATTATTTCTATGTCAGAAAAATAGTGGATTCGATACTTGCGGTTGCTGAAGAGCATCATATTGAGAGGAATTATAGACACTAAATGTTCTGATAATCCAAATGTTCCTTTACTGGTATTTTATAGTGTTACGAGGAGGGCGCCTGTTGACATTCACCACATTCATTACACTGATCATGACATTCATCACACTTCGTCACATTATAGAAAAAAAGTAACGGAGGCACTTTTGATCCTCTAGTTTTCAACATGTTGCTGTTATTTATTACACTTGGATAAGCCAAGCTCGCTATACCGTTGGCTATCCGAAGTTAAGTCAATAAGGCGCTTCTTTCGTTTAACCTGAGCGCTATGAAGGTGAAAGTATGACTTTGCTTTAAACTCCTCCAATAGAAGGCGCCACCAGAGAATCCACTTTCTCAATTTTGACATTGATCTGAAACAGGAGGAAACGGCATTTACCATGAGTGTGACGAACGTGGCTCAATATTACAAAGTGCTTGGCAGCATATTAGGTTTCATTTAGCAGGAGTAGACAATTGTAGGTATATGGAAATATTTCCCAATAAATTTGTCGATAGCTTTTTTATTCATCTTTTTAGAAATTTATTGTAAATTGAAACATTTTAATCGAAAAATAGTACAGAACTTTGAAGAAAACGAGTGCCATAATGAATATGTGAACGGACAACATGATTAAGTTTCTTCAATTGAGATGTTTCTGCTGAAGTTGATGACATTCCATTTCCGAAAAACGAATTAAATTTAAACTCAAGAAATAAAAATGTCCTGTACTCCAAAAATACAAATTCTTTTTCGAATTGATTGCACAGGTGAAAGTTACACCATTCTGCCACGCGTTCAGACATTGGATTCAGATGATAGATGACTTGTGCCTGCCGCAGCGAGCGGGATGTCCTTTATCCCGGCTTCTTCCATACTTTTTCCCTATTTTTCTCGATTTCCCCCTTCAACTTTAGATTAAATTTCGTAACTCTACTCGCTTGGGTTTATTTATATAGAAAAAAAAACTAACTATTTTCTCCTAAGTAGTTTAGGACATTTTGCGGAAATTTAACTTCCCTTTTTTATTGCTCTAAGTTTATAAAATGTTAGTAAACTGTAATAGTTTTACTGCTGGGACTGATAGTTTATTTGAGAGACTGGCAAATAGCAAAAATGGTTTTAAGCTTTTAAAAGGATTCATCTGCCCCAGTATATTCTCATCAATATTGCCCAGAGTATATGTTTTATATAAAGGTGGGTTACGTAACAAAACGTCACTTAACTGTAATTTTGACGACGTAATGGTAGATTCCAGGAAAAGTGTCTGCTATACTCCATGCTTAACATTGCACACATTTATATACATATATATATATATTTGAAGGTTCGCTTAAAAAATTTTGAGTTGAATTATAAACTATGCTATTGCTACCTGTACATCAATATAAAGTAATTAAAAAACCTTATTTCTCAAAATATTCTTAATAAAATTATATTTTAAAAAGTAAATTTTCTTAAAGTATACAAAACACGTGAATAATATTTAATTATTTACGTTATTAATTATTTACGTGAATAATATTGAAAGAGTTATTTAAGTGTTTATTCATCTCTTTTTAATATGTTTTTATTTAGAATATAGGAATACATTGTATGTCTGTAAAATGTAAAACCCATTTCGCGCGATATTTAATAGTTGATAAAAAATAATTAAAATATGAGCAAATATATGGCATTTGTTTATAGATTTAGTTTTATATATTTTCTCTGACAGTGTGAAGTTTCCCATAGACGATTTAGCATTCAAATAGTTTTTATTTAATTAATTTTTTTACTTATGCAAAAAAAATTTCTAAATAATGTTTTCGTGAGTCATCTATTGTAAATTATTCATATTTTCCCAATTTGAATTGCTTTTTTATCTTCTGTTTTGACAAATTCTCGAAAAGTAGATGGGACTTTATTTCTTTGGCATTCAAATCATAATTTTTCTTTATAGTGGATTTTACAAGAACATGATTTGCAACAAGAAAGTAGTTACTTTAGTGTACTAGACATCTGGATTACAAAGCAACAGGAAATATGCCTGTCCATACTAGGCTTAAAATCGATTACTGTATTCATCCACGAGACAAACAGTGCTCCCGCTGACGTCCAATGACTAGAGTGCTGTGAAACTTTTCGAATTTGTTGGATTGTTAATTTACTATTTAAATCTATTTTAATCATTTTGTGAATTACTAACTCAAGAAAATGTGTTGCATGTTTTATAAAGGCACCCTGTAAATTTATTGGATTTATGATTATTTTATCTATATTGCCAATGGTAACAAGAAGGAAGTTATATCAAATCAACATATTTCATTTTATTATAATTTTTGTGTAATAATGATGCATTTTACACTAGAATATATAAAAGTGTTACTAAAGTGGTTTCTCCTGAATCAGTAGCTAGATCACCTTTCTTAAAGAGAAAAGTTGAAATATAAAAGAGAAAAGTTGAACATCTGATCACAGATACATTTTATAAGTTATTATTATTGTCTTCTACAGCAGTTTTGTTTATGCAGACTTAAAGTTTAAGAAAACGTGACAAAATTGATTAATTAGGGAATAAATATCTGTATTTTTATACATACTTAATTTTTATAAGAAATTTTTCAGTAGAATGTAACTAGACAATTTCTATTTGTGATTAGAAGTAAAGCCAGTTATCATTCCATTTAATAAATTGCATTTTCACCAAGAAACCATTAAAGGATGAAATATTTTAATTGTTTCAATTACATCAACCGCTTGCCTTAGAACATAATAAATGAAAATACTTTGCCAAATAATTTTGTAATAAATAGTACTATGAGAAACTACACCTGTGTTCTATTATCATGTAATCCGTTGTAAATTATTACAATGGAACACGTTCTTACGAATGGACCTCTGGATAATTTCGTCTTTCATTCGTAATGATTACTGAAGTTGTTACCTTGTAATGTTGGTGAAGGTTATTTTTTGATATACATATATATGTTCTTTTTTAATGTTTTTTCATATTCAGGTATTTTTGCTGTTTGGACAATTCCAGCAATTATTGCCGGATTACCAGAAACAAATTAATTTCTGATTACTGAATGTCAAAGAATAATGAGGGATTTAATTTCTTTGATAACACTCCGTTATTCATAAAACACTCTTTCAACAGTTTCAACTGATAGGTTATCTATGATTCGGTGTAAAATATTCTGTACCAATGGCAATAAATCTGATCAATATAGGATTTGATTTCTTTCTCTGCTATCAGAGACCTCTATGGTGATAGACACAATGTATTTCAAATTATGTATTGCCTTTCTAAAGCCAAATATTCTTCCTAATTGTGGTACTGAATAATGGTGCAAGCTGAAATGTCAACTGTATCTGTTAATAATGTAATAAAATTATGAGAAAATTGGATTGAATCAGTTTCAGCAATTAATACAAACGCGATTCCGGTCTTCACCATTTTTAGTTGTTATACTCGTATCATTTTTAACTGTTATATCTATTTTGAGGATTTTTATTTTCCAATGATTTCACTGACGATTTCTTTTTTACTTGTTTTCTTTTTAATTTGTTGATGTGTTTTTAGATGGTGACACCTCCTAAGCATTAGAGTCCTGATAAACATTCCGATTCTTTACATTATAGTGATGAAATAATTTCAAATTCTGTTTTTTTACCATTTTGATTGCTTTGTTTTATCGATGAGACACAGTTTGCCCTAAAATTCGAAACTTAACTATAATTTGAAAAACAAATTTTCAGGAATTATATACGAATGTTCCGTTCTGATAGTAAAAGTTGTGGAGTCATGAAAGAACTATGGTCTGAAACACACTAGTTTTTAGTATCTCAATAGGTATGTTTCTTGATGGTGGCACTTATTATCGTTAGGAATTCCAATAAATATTCAATTTTAGGTTCAATATACAAAATGTGATATTATATTAGGTCTTCTTTCTATGAGGGTCAGATAATTACAAATTCTATTATTTCTCGATAAGTGTTTTTTATAATAATTTGAGTTCTACCAAAAATTAGATATTCCAATATAATGTGGATGGATCTTGTATCATACAAATTTTTTTGTTTGAAGAATATTATTTTGCAGTATACCACATTTGTTATAATTTCCACAGGTGACATTTTTTTAGCTTTGGACTTTTTATGAGCATTCCTTTTTATCTAAAATATACATTGTTGACGATATCAGATGTTTACAAATTTTACATATCATTCCAATAGCTGTTTCTTTTCTATAGTACGAGTTCTTCCCAAATTAAAATATATATGTATAAAAATGTTCTATGCTGATTATTCTCGTATCATGAAATTACAGTGGTACCGAACTGCATTTTCCAGTATTCTAGTCAATTTACTTTCTGACTGTGGTGTTTTTTTTTTATTTTTATTTTTATTTTATTTTCTTTTATGTTTAGGAATTATAACGAATATTTCTTTTGCGATGTAATGTTCTTCATATTCCAAAAACTAACAAATGCAATTTCTTTTCTGATGGTAAAAATTTCTCACAAGCTGAATTCCAGCAACTATATAT